>BMAU01015400.1:0-343567 GCA_019973935.1 Trichonephila clavipes
AGTGTCACCCACTAAAAGAAGTTTTAAAAATGTATTTGAACTTGAATGAATGAATGGCAAGTATTTTATCGGCGATTGAAAGTTTTGAACCCAGGAACGTCATCATATGAGAAGTGAGGAGCTTATGGTAGAAATTTGAAACAGTGTACTTTTATGTTGCGCTCTCTCATATCCATCACATCTGGCATTCTCGCGAGCGTCTGCGTGAGTCTGGCATTATGTTCAGGACGTCTGCGCAAAACATGTAATAATGCTGTACCTCATGCAATTCAATCAGTCTTTGGTCATTCCGTGCTTCTATAGCTACCAAATCTATCAGATAGTGCATTTATAATTTGCGTTGATTTACCAATTCACACTATTAAGTATTACTGCGCAAAATTGGAACAAAAAATCTATGGATAATTTTTAAGTCGTAAGAACTGCATTCGACGATAATAAAGCATCAACAAGTGCACAGACGAAGACGCGCCAGTTCATTAAAAATCAAGGAAATATTCTCAAAGAATACTTGAATTTTGGATTTACCATTACTGAAGTAAATGAGAAGAAAGCCCCTGTGTGTTATTTGCTCAAAATATTGGCAGCAGACAGTATGAAACCTTAATATAAACTTAAAAAGACATTTGAAACGCTTCATGGTGAGTACATTAACAAACCTCGAGAGTTCTTGAATCAAAAATTAAAATCATATGGAAAACAAAACATTTTTTAAAAAAAAAAACTTCGTCAGTGAATGAAAAAGCTTTACTTACTTACAAAAAGTATCATATAAAAATAGCCAGATGTAAAAAAGCCCTCACACTGGCTGCCGAAGAGCCTATTTTTACCTTTCGCAGCACCAGAGATTGTAGAAACTATGTTTGGAGACAATTTTGCCAAAGAGTTGCAGTCCATGCCCCCTGTCAAATGATACTGTTTCCCGTCGAATTGATGATAGTTGAAGATGCGAGCAACAGCTTTTCGGTAAGTTGCGATAAATTGTTTTCAACGTAGCTTGACGAGGCAACAGATAGCAATAAAGATGCTCATTTCATTGCGTATGTTCGATTTTGGGATGGTATGTCAGGGTAGAAGAACTACTTTTTTTGTAAACCAATAAAACTTAAAGCAACAGCAATAGCATTATTTGATATTTTAAATAATTTTATAAACGAGGCAAATATAGAGTGGAAAATTGTAGGAATATGCACCGATGGTGCTCGTACAATGTCAGTAAAAAGATTTAAAGTATACAAGCACTTTGTGAAACAAAAATCTCCACTGTGCATCTGGACACATTGTATGATCCACAGAAGAGAATCTCTGACTTCCAAAGAAATTAGTCCTGGCCTGAATATTTGTGCTAATGACAGTTGTGACTGTTGTAAATTACATAAAAAATGAGACCCCTAAAATCAAGAATATTTTCTGGACTTTTGCAAAAGACATGGGCGCAGTGCATTCATCGTTGCTATTTTATTGTGAAGCAAGATGGTTATCACGCGGGAAATTTTACAACGTGTTTATGAATTAAGAAATGAAATTACCATTTTCTAGAAGAGGAAAAACCTACCGGAAGCTGAGAAATTTCGAGATGGTTTATTTCTGATGAAGTTGAGCTACTTTAGTCGATATATTTGAGAAATTAAATATATTTGAATCTTCAACTTCAAGGATCAAATGTACATATGTTTTACACGAGTGATAAAATTAATGCTTTTTGTAGAAAATTAGAATTATGGAGCCGAAATTTAAAGCAAAAAAAAAAACCTAGAAATGTTTGAAAATGCGGATAAATGTGTAAAACTTACAAAACTGAAGAACAACATGTGGAAGTTGTTTATAAAACTATTGAATATCATTTAGTTATGTTAGCAAAAAAAATTTTAAAAAATATTTTTGCTGAGGACAACTTGATAGCAAGTTACGAATGGGTGAGAGATCCATTTCAAAATACCCCAGAAGGGCTCTCCACTACCGAAGAAGAAAAGTTTCATAGATTTCACATCTAGTGACGAAATTAAAGACAATTTTGTAATAAAACTCTCTTTCAATTTTGGGCGAAGTAGATGATGAATTTTCTGAACTGAAAACAAAGCATTTCGTATACTTTTTACCGTTTTCAACATCGTACCTTTGTGAAACCGGATTTTCTGCGGTGGCTGCTTTGAAGACAAAATATAGATCTCAGCTAAATATAGAAAAGAACTAAGAGTGTCAATTTCTAATATTAAGCCTTCATTTGAAAACCTTTGCTCTGCAAGACAAGCCCCATGGGAAGTCACTAATAATAATTAAACTTGCTCTTAAATTAGTATTAATAAATTAGTTATAAAATACATTGTGCAGTACTGATACATTTATAAGTACACTGGCTGAAGTACCCGTTCTGCGATTATTTTTTAAAAAAAAGTAATACATTATTCTTGATATAATAGCTTAATTGTAAGAAGAGTAAAACCAAGTGCACAACAATGCATACAAAAATATAAAATGATTTTTTTAAATGAATGCTCCTATTATAAATAGTTTAAAACGAACTGTAATTTTAAGCCTCACAGAATTAGCATTTAGAATTAATATTAAATAAAGGAAAACGAATGAAAAATTCTAATGAAGAATAATTGTGTTATTTTTAATATTTAAAGCGAGAAACTTTCAAAATGTTTTAACCCGGAAGCAGGCGCCCACTCCACACTAACGTTAATGGTCGCGCGATCACTTACCAAGTCACCCCAATCCTTTTTTTTATAATTATTTTTTCTGTGCTCGATAAAAATCACAATTGCAGTGAATAATTTAACTAAGAGAAAATATACTTACCTACTTTAAGGACTTTTAATTTTTCTTTGATGATTTGAGAAAAATCCAATAAAACTAAAGAAACCGTTCCAAATGTGCGTGACCTTAATAAAGAACATAAATCACAGACACTTTTCACTAACAATACAAGAACGTTATTTGCAATCAAAACTGTCATATTTTGCTCACGTTATTGTAATTTTTCTATTCTTTGATGATCTACAAATAGCACGTGTAACCTTTTCTAGCTTGTGTCTTTTGACAAGGCGAAGTGTTACATTTATGTTTTTTTAGTTTTCTTGATATCTTAATTTTCTTGATAGAGTTCTTTAGGCAGCATTTGAAAATTACAGTTCAACTCAAACGTTTCATGTCTATCACTTTTGTCATATTTACTTTCGCTATCACGATTAATATGCATTATTTCTTCAGGTTCTTCAATTGCTTGATCAGTTTCATCTTCCTTCAATAGAGAGATCACAGATGCCCCATTTTTTTATATTCTGCTCATTTACATTTATAAACCATAATAAGTTGTACAACACAGCAATTAAAACCACAAAGTTAATCGTAGGGAAGAATATATAGCATATTCATAGAAAATATTTCTGAACAAAAAGTGGTCGTGAAGGGAACTCGATCAAAAACAAGTACCTTGATTGTAAAACACCGTTTGCCACTCTCAAAAAAGAGGCATAAATGTAACAAATTCATTTTTAGTTTCCATTAAGACTGTCATATCGGAGGATACTGTCAAGAAACTGTTAACGAATAAACAGTTTTACCAGAATTTGAGTGATTCAGCGCCTCATGCGACCGCTCCCCATGAAAAATGTATTCGATACAAAAACATCGATGTCAGTTATAAAAATAATTGTGTAAAACGTTTTTATAATGCAATTTCAGATTACTCATAAAATACATCTTGGCGAATTAATCCTTCAAAGTGCTCAATATGCTTATCCATACATCATAAAAAACTCATTTACATGGGGGAAAAGCAACAGAAAAAAATATTATTTACAACTTTTCCCAAAGAAAAGTAGACGGAGTTAAGCATACCAGTAAGTTTGAAGGTCAAAGAGATGATAATCAAAAGTACTATTCTAGAGGTTACAAGAAACGTAATAAAAAAAATCTCTCATCGCGGGATTACAGCAAAGCAAACAAAAATCTTTTTTTTTATTTGGTTTTGGGATCAAAGATAGCTAATGAGCGTTTGAAGTGGAATCTTTTGAAAGTGGAAAACCAGATGATACATATAATTTATATCAGTGTAAATGTGTATTTTTTATTTTTGTCAGAAAGCATTTTGTTTTACCATTTCAAAAAATAATTTTTAAGCCTTTTATATTTTCAAGATGCTCGCGCCCCCCTCGAAGGGTTATCGCGCCCCCCCAGGGGGCGCGCCCCACAGTTTGAGAAGCACTGCCATAGTCTATTTATCTTATTTGGAACAATTTTAATGATATTTAACGCAACACCTTCAAAACCATGTTTATTAAAATGTATTTCTATTCTTCTTATATTTTTTGTTGATATATTTTTTCCAATGTCGGATCTATGTTGGTTGATTCTCAGTTTCATAGCTCCTGATGTTTGACCTATATATTTAAAGCCGCAGGCACCACATATCAACATATATATGCAGTTGAATGTTTTACAGAACTTAAATTCTGATTCTTCATTATTCTGTTCACGTTGCATCATGGGGCAGGTTTTGCATCTTTTATCCCCACATTTTCTAAATCTCAATTTTAAATGATCTGAATCACTATGATACTTATTATTAAATGTTTCGTCATATTTAAAATAATTACATTTTGATTCATAATTCCTCCACTTCGATACATCATAGTAATTTCCTACAAGTCCAGTATTCCAAATAATACGCGTTTTATATCTCTTAATGTTTTCATTATCTTGTATTCCTAACTTCGTAAATTTCTCATTAACCGACAAACAAGAAGCTAACGTTTTTTTATTTTATTTATAATTTTTTGCATACTGTCTCATATTGTCTGCGCCCTCTATATTCCTCCAAATCACTCTTATGTAACTGTCTCATTTTATCATATTCCATCATAACCAAAAAAATAATATTCTCTCTCTAATGGTAATTGATTGACGATAGCACAAACACCATCATATTGTACCACCGAGCAATGACAATCAAAATTGAAAGCCAAGTTGCCAGTCTTTAAAAATATACAAATCTTTAATATCATTATGTTTGAGTTAATATATATATATATAAATTCCATTAAAAATTACTTTATATTCTCCTTATCCACTTACTCAGAACTAAACCCTGTCTCAAAACATGTCTCAAAATAATTCACACACCATGAGATTAACATATGAATATTCATGCCAAACACATGAATCAAAATAAATGCTAAATCGATCTTCGTAAAACCCTCAACTGCACATGACTCAGAGACAGCATATATTTTTATATATATGTATATAAGAAAAAAAGCATTGAAATACCATTGAAATGTATTTTAAAAATGAACATTGAAAAACCAAACAACATAATAAAAAATTCAAAAAACTCAATCGTTAAAAAGTAATCAAATGTAAACAAAATATATTATCAATAGCTAAAATTCTGATTCTATTAAGAAATCAAAATCAACTATATATTTTTGGTCTTAAAATTTATATTCGAATCATTAAGATATTATATACCATTGAATTCATACACATGCGGGCGCAAAGCAGCCCAACATATGAATGAAAAATATTTAAATATATAAAAACAATCACAATTATCAATTGAAAAATTGAAATATATGAATCCTATAAAACCAAAACACTTCAGAATATCAATGGCGAATATAAAAGATAATATTCCATCGTTTTCAAACAAAATTAAAAAATTATAAAATAAAATAAAAATTTAAATATATATATATATATATATATATATATATATATATATATATATATATATACATATACACTGCTGGACAATTGCTAAGGACGGATAACACTATCATCCATAGCAACCACAAAATGAAAGGATGCAAAATGTGGAAAATTAGAATAAGTGCGGGATATTAGTAAGAAGAAGAACGAGTATGAAAATTTTTTTTTCCACGTCTGTTCATCACGTGATAGCGTTCATAAGAGCTTTAAAGGTTTTGACGCGTGTGGACAGTTGTTGTTTCAAGTCAAAGTTTTACAGGAAAGATTTAATAGACGAACTTAACATTTTTGCATGTCTTCCCGACATCACATAGATGATTTTATGCGTGGCCGAATTATTGGAAAGATCGAAGAAGGGCGAAAAATAACAGATGTTGCCAGGGAGTTCGACATTGCTCACAGCGTTGTTTCTCTGCTGTGGAAGTCATTTAAAACTACTGGAATGTGTAGTAGACGGCACGGAGGAGGTCGTGTTAGAAGTACGACGCCTGCAGAAGACAGATATATCGTCCTATCAGCAAAAATGAACAGGCGCACCACAGCTCAGCAGGTGGCAAATCAGTTTCTTGCTGCCTCAGGAAAGCAGATCTCCCGAAAAACTGTTGCCAGACGTTTGAGGGAAGGAGGACTATACGCACGCAGACCTGTTGTGTGTGTCCCATTGACCAGACAGCACCGTACTGCCCGTTTGCAATGGTGTCGTGAGCATTACAATTGGACTGAACAAGACTGGGCATGCGTACTATTCTCAGATGAGAGTAGGTTCAGTCTGTCATCGGATTGTAGACGCCAACTGATCTGGCGCGAGAGTGGTACTGCTTATCATCCAGAAAATATCCAGGAAAAGGACCAATATCCGACATGCAGTATTATGGTGTGGGCCGGCATCATGATCAATGGCCGCACGCGCCTACATGTGGTTGCGAATGGGACTATGACGGGCCAATGATACATTGATGAAGTTCTACTTCCTCATATGTTCGTCTTTTCCGTGGTACTGTCGGTGATAAATTTGTTTTTTTGGACGACAACGCAACATGTCATCGAACACTCGCTGTTCAGGATTGTCTAGACAGCGAGGGTATTCAACGTCTCGTATGGCTAGCGCGTTCTCCAGATCTAAACCCCATTGAAAATGTGTGAGATGCTTTGGGGAGGCAAGTTGCTGGTCGAAACTATCCTCCGACAAACAAGAACACCCTCATCCGTGCACTCACAGAGGAATGGGATAAATTGCCTCAACAGCTGCTGGATAATGCAAAGTATGGTACGACGTGTGGAATGTTGCATCAGACTCCACGTTGGACATATCTCGTACTGATACGTTTCTTTAAGGTGCGCGCTGACTTTTAAATGCATTGTTCCATTTCTCCGTACGCAGATCAAATGAACATTTTTCTTCTTTCAGATGTTTCACAGCTTTTGTACTTTCCAAAACAATAAATATTCTTTATTCTAATGTCTGAACAGTGTGGCAACTATATTTTATCCTACTAGGTCTCATGTCTCGCTTAATGTTATGCTACATAGCAATTTGTGATCCGTCCTTAGCAATTGTCCAGCAGTGTATATATAAATCTATTGTGCGTGTGTTTGTCACTAAACTCCTCCTAAACGGCTGGACCGATTTCGATGAATTTTTTTGTGTGGGCTCTAGTAAATTCGAGAATGGTTTAGAATCACAATTCGGTCCGATATCGCAATTAGTTAAAAAGATATTAAATAAAAACATTCAAAAATACAACTCAACATTCACCTGCATTGTTATAACAACGCTATTGTTATAAACAAGTCATATAAAAAAATTTAAATCAATTCCTACTTAGGTCAACCAAGAAAAAAATTTATTTTAGCTACTTTTTATTAAATAGTTGCAATTAATATAAATATGTATATACATATGAAGGAATCACAACGTTAAGTGGTAATTAATTTTTATTAATTATCGTTAAAGTATCGTTTTGTCATCCAAAACAATCGTGTATAAAAAATTCCCTTTCTACTGAATGCTTTAACACGTGAGAAAAAACATTTTCAAATTTTTAAGTCGCCAAAAGGGTCGCTAAGTTGCCAACGTGACTGTATTTGTAATTTTTTAAATAATTAGTTTTAATCAATTAATTATAATTAAATTATTGTATTGTCATCCAAAATAATCATGTACATTACAATTCAGCTCAATTGAGCGCTTTAAAATGTATTTTATTAACGATTGAAAATTACACCAAGATAAATAAATAAAAAAACAAACAAATACATAAAATATGTATAGAGATCGTGAGCTAATAGTAGAAATTGAAAAAGACGTAAGTTGGCGTCGAAAATTGATTTTCAGTCAAACTGGCCAAACCCGGTCTTTATTGTTACGAAAATGCAGACGATTCACGCTTTTTAGCGTTTTTAATTGATATCTTTTCAAATAATCGTTATATATGTAATTCTTCTGTGCGTGTGTATGTAACTGAACTCCTCCTAAGCCGTTGGACCGATTTTGATGAAAGTTTTGTTTGTTCCAGTTGACTCGAGAATGGTTTATATTTATAATTCGTATTAGAGAAATGTTTATTTAATTATTTTTTATTTATAACTTGTTGATCTTGGAATGTTTTACATTGGATTCGACAGACTGCGCTACGATCGCAGTATAGAATATTCAAAAATATTTTATTATAATTCATGTTGGTCCCGACAGTTGGTGCTGTGATCATTTCAGTAAAATATTTTGTCACTTCGTGTTATTATTTTGTTGAAATAAATCGTGTGTTAATTAAATTATTACATTCAGATGTAATTAGTGTTTGAAGAGTTTTGAAGTGTGCATAAAAAACTATACATTCTCCAAATTTAGTATGCAATTGAAGTGAGTATTTTACATGATTTTCTATTAAATTTACACGTGCGTTGACAACAATTATCCTGTATATATATGTGTGCGCGTTTCACTCCTAAGCAACCCAGAAGTATAAAACTTGGCACATAATTACATTGTAATAACTTTTTAATACAAATTTTACTCAAAACGGTCCAGATTGTTAAAGCTTATTCATAAAAATTTGGAATTTTTGAATTTAAGATGTGTGTACATGACAACGTCTGTCGGGTCCTCTAGTATATATATATATATATATATATATATATATATATATATATATATATATATATATATATATATATATATTAAATATAAACAACTGAATAAATCTATACATTTAATGACTTAAATTAAAAATCTTTATTTCTCTGACCAACTAAGCACTTCGTTCAAGAAATTTCTTAATAAACCTTGTCTAGTTTTACATGCTAACTATTTTGTGCGTAAAACGTAAGACAAACAAATATGCTCTTTGAAAGATGTTTCTATAATAATATTTAAATATTGTTACTAATTCTGAGTAAAATAGTGTAAATAATTTATTTGGATGTGTAATACGCGTTTATATTACTCCATAATGTATTTATTTCATGTTAAAAATTGTAGTACTTACAAGCAACGTCGTTCTTTACGTTATAATGGCGGTTAAATGGAAACTTGGCGAAATCTTGGAGATAGAGTGATAGAGCCAAGTTGTCAACATGACAACCAATTTGGCGACTGTTTCAGGTGAGTTCAGGACCTTCTGGGTTCTTCTGGAAATTTGTGGAGAAATGCACTAATTTCAAGACCTATGACGCAAGCGGAACTTTCTCGAAAGATCTGCAACATATATAGTAAATAGAAGAGATGCTAGCCGAAAATTTGTTAGTAATAGCCATGCATGAAAATTCTACTTCATCGTTCATCTCAAATAGACTTCCTGCCAGATACGGGATTGAGGGTTCCTAGAAACCCATAAGCCCGCAGAAATTCCTGTAGATTCCTTAGAAAATAAGTTAGTCTTGCTTTTACCAGCGAGATTAATGATTAATATTTTTAATTGCGATTTGCAGTCTTGCCTTGAAGAGTCTAGCGATTAGTTTGGCTATTAGGACGAGTGGTGCTTGTGGATAATATTTTACTTACGTGTATTGTAGACACTGATAATTGTGTCTAAATGCTGTAGAACAGAGGTCGCTAAAGTGGTGGCCCGTGAGAAAATTTCGCTGGTCCACAGAAAAATGTGTGGAATATAGTAACTCATCATGTTAAGCTATGTTTTAAGGTACATTAAAACATGTAATTCAATTCATAACAATAAGTGAAAAATTATAAAAACGCTATTTCGTAGAATAACGCAACGGTAAATAAGTTATACTGCTGTAGCTGCGTTATTACATGTGGTTTACAGATCCGTTTGCAGAGAAAATTTAGAATAATAATTTAAGTATGCATCTCTAAAAGAAAGCCTCATCGACTTATCGCCCAATGAAACTCTCAAATTTAAATTTCTTTCATCCTTATCAAGATCTCAATTTAGGCTTTCAATAAAAAGTTAATACCCTTTTTTTAGTGAATAGGCGAGGAAAATTCTGATTCAATTCTCCACAACTTATTTTATGAAAAGGCCTTTTCACCTGTCACAGCCATCAAAACACTAACGATCTCAGCTTCCATGTGGTTCTCCGTCTTTCTGTAACAAAATTGGATCCAAATATCCATGATCTTATATTTCAAGTAAGCAGGAACATACAAACACTAGGAATGTATAATGCTAAGAGCTTGATATACTTAAACCATTTTTAATTGTTTTATTTTAACAGTTTTTGTTAATTTTTTTTCCTTTTATTATGGTTTATTAATAAAGCTTTTATAGTTTGGCTACAATTAAAAGTTACATTTTATTAACTAGGTACATTTTACGTGTTCTTAGATCACATTTTTTTAAAATAAATATTTTTAAAATTTAAAAAATCCTATTAGTGCTCCGTGGGATTTTAATTCTTAATTTACTGGTCCGTGAGTTCAAAAAGATTGGCGACCGCTGCTGTAGAAGGTGTGAAGACCTGATATTTATTCTGCGAATTCTGTTGCTGAATCATGTATATAAACTATTGCTTTCTCCACAATAAATTATCATCGCTCTTAAAGCACTGCCTTGTTCTTCGCGACTGATCTGCATAAAATCCTCGAACCCTGATCAACGCAACAATATACTATAACATATGTAAATATGAAATAATTAAAAAATATTTATTCTTTATTTTCCTTGATCATAAGCTCAATAAAATAAAACGATGCCTTCAATTATAATAATTAAAACAAGTAACATATAAAAAATTAAGTCAACTACTACTTAGAAAGGATAAATAGAAAGTATTTTATTAACGATTGAAATTTTCAATAATATATATATATATATAGTATAATAAAATAAAAGTGAAGAATAACTAGAACCCACAGTACTAAAGAAGTAAGAAACTGGAATTCAGCAAACACAACAAATGTAGATACAAAAAGTCATAGGACTAAATTGGAGACGTATTATGATTTCTAAAGCTGACGTTGAATTAGGCCAGCTATTTAGGGTTAGCAATGCTTTATGGATCCAACCTTACCCGTACAGCAAAAATTTTCGACATAATAGAAAAAAAATATAGAGCCATATTGAAAAGCTAAACCTATTTCTAACACGTGGATGATGGACCTGACAATAAATTAAAACGAAATTAAGAAAAGAGAACAATAATGAATCTCTGAAGGAGAGGAATAATAAAAAATTATAGAAAAAAGTTAGTATAACAAAAACTTACATGTAAATTGAAAACTTTTGAAAACAAATTATCGACTTTCCATGTTAAGATCCTACGCAAAATGACGTAAAGGATTGGAGCATCAACACAAGAAGAAAAAACCGTGGCGCCATCTGGATAGTTATTTTGCAATTAAACTAACCACTAAGATATTTTGAAATAAACTAAATATAAGAAATTTTAAATAAAATAATGAACAAAGTTAAGAATACATAATATCAAATAGAATTATATTTAAAAGTAAATTTACTTGAATAATTATATATTAGATAGTTATATTGCAATTAAAATAAGCACTTAAAATATTTTAAGTTTTTTTTAAAAAATAAACTAAATAGAAAAGAGTTTAAATAAAATAGTGAAGTATGTAAAAATATAGATTTAATTTGAAATAGAAATATATTTAAAATAAATTTACTTGGATAATTGTATCCTAAGCAAATATTGCAAAATTTCACAAAATTACTGTGTTTTAAAATGTTATCAGTAACTAAAGCATTGTTTCCTTTTATAAAATTTAAGATAATATTTCTAAATACTGACAGGTGAAAGTTACTACCCCAGAAAGTCATTTTTATAATGTTAAAATCAAATGAATCTCTTTTATCAAAAATATTCCTTAATAGCAAATTATTCTTAACGTTTGATTGAAGGTACAAAAAGTTAGCTGACTCATTATTATAATTAGTTTTTAATAATTTTAAATACTGGGATAATAATTAAAGCTAGGAACAAAGTCTACTATATTACTAAATATAATTAAGTCATGCATGTATCTATAAAAATTAACAAAATGCATAACTAATACTTTCATTTTCATAAAAATACAAGTAAATATTTGCTAAGCAGTTGCTACCTGGTGCACCTTGTGGTAGACCTTTAATTTCCTGATAATGAGCGTTATTATGGAAAATATAAGTTTCTTTTAATACTAATTCAATAATAGAAGTATATTTATCATATTTTATTAACTTATTCAAAAAGTATTTGCTATATACTATTTTAAGAATCTTAAACATGTCTTCTATATCAATGGAGTTAAATAATTCTTCAAAATCATAGGTATAGATAGAAATAATTTTTTTACCTTCCATATACTTAATAAAGTTTATACTATTCTTAACTATAATAGAATTTTCAATTTTGTCTAATGTGGATTGAATAATATTTTGTAGCTTCTTGCCCGGATTTGTAATATATAAGTTTTAAATCCATTCGTAATAATTCTAAATTTAACTGGATTTTTATGAAATTTAGAAGTTAGGAAAATATGAGGGAATTTAATATCGAAAATACGTAAATGTATTTTTTTTTATAAAAAGCAGAGGTTCGTTTAAAAATTTCTCTTTTGCTTGAATTAGATTTTTTAAAAGCAGAATTATCATGAAAATGTTTGTTTAGCATATTAGTATAAAGCCACGTGCAAATAATTGCATAATTACCCAGTACTTTATCAACAGAAACAAAAATAAAATCCTTTTGTATGTCTGCACTTTGGTTCTTAATATCATTGTAAGTTATATCATTATTAGTTTTATAATTAATGTTCAGTAATCCATTTAACACTTTGCATTTAAATTCATTAAAAGCTACAATAGGAAGACTGTATTTAACAGCTAATTTTGTAATGAAGCTACTAATATCTTTAGAAATTTGATTTTTCATAGCATTGTTTTTAATATAGAGAACATTAATCAAAAACTAGTACATTTGGAAATTATTTCTCATAGAGTATTATCTATAACAATATTTAAATTACCCGTTACCACATGCTTGTGATGATCATTTATAAAATCAGAATAATTTTTACAATTACAAACAATATTATTATTATTTTGCAAATCATTAATACCATTGTAATTAAAAATTGAGCTACCTATTTTTTTTATTATATTTAAAAGCCTTTTTTAATGCAAACGTTATTTATAGACAGGCAATGAACATACTTCTTAAATATTTTTCAGAAATAATGTTATTATAAGATTAATTCATGAATAATGTGGTACAATAACCAGTAGAACTATTTACTAAATCTGTATCTTCAATATTGAATTTATGAATGTAAAAATTAATAATATCCTTAATAATATGTAAAGCATGGCAGTCTTTAAAGTCATACTTTTTTAGGATATCTCTAATATAACTAATTTTTCTTTATTTAAATCAAACAAGAAATAAAGAGTGTTTTTTTTTCCAGGCATAGAAGTTTAAGTTGGCATTACTTTTCAAGATGGTGACCGATTTAACAGCTGTCAAGTGATTTATTCTCAGTTTGGTTTGGCAATTCATCAAAACGATCATAAAGCAAGGCGTAGATTCGTCGAATGGGCCCAAAACGAGATTGCCGTTGTTCCCGATTTTCATAAGCGAATTTTGTTTAGCGATGAAGCGCACTTCTGGTTGAATGGCTACGTCAAGAAACAAAACTGCCACATTTGGAGTGAAGCTAATCCACAAGTGTATGTCGAAACACCGTTACATCCAGAAAAACTGCCTGTTTGGTGCGCTTTATGGGGTGGTGGAATCCTTCTTCAAAAACGATGAAGGCCACAACGTTACAGTCAATGGTGATCGGTATAGAGCCATGATTACTAACTTTTTCATTCTTGAAGTGAACAATCATGATGTCCAGGAGCTGTGGTTGCAACAAGACGGCGTAACATGTCACACAGCTCGTGCCACAATCGATTTATTGAAAGACACGTTTGGTGACCGCCTAATTTCACGTTTTGGACCTGTGAATTGGCCTCCAAGATCTTGTGATTTAACACCACTAGACTATTTTCTGTGAGGCTATGTAAAGTCATTGGTCTATGCGGATAAGCCACAAACGCTTGACCATTTGGAAGACAACATTCGCCGTGTTATTGCGGATATACGGCCACAAATGTTGGAAAAAGTCATCGAAAATTGGACGTCCAGATTGGACTACATCCGAGCCAGCCGTGGCAGTCATATGCCAGAAAGCATATTTAAAATGTAATGCCACAAGATTATCTTTCGAACAAGAAAAAAATACATGTCAATCGAATAATACATCGTTGTTTTATTGCAATTTAAAGTTATATACCTCTAAAAAAACACCCTTTACTTTATTTGTTAAATGTTAAAAGACTTTTCAAAATTGCGATAAAATCTTTAATTTTAAAATCTATCTCCACTGAAAGTCTTTGAGTTCTCTTCTTCCTATTTCCCCTTTTTATACGATTAACTTTAAGTGCCTTATCACTATTATAAGAATAATTCTTGTTATCGGAATGTTGATGCCATTTTTTTCCAAAGTGAGTGGTATTTAAACCATATGGATATATAGTGTTATAATTTTTAATAAAGTGGTTTTCCCACCACAATCTGTTTTTAACATGTAGTACTATTCTGGGAATAGAAATATCAATATTGTCAAAGCCATGTGAAAGTGCCCAAGTTCAATTTTATTAATATTGTTATTATGCTTGTAATTTTTGGTATTTGATCTATGTAGATTAATATGGATATTGATATTATTACATGTTTGACCAGTATATTGAAAATTATATATTTTACAATTCAACAAATAAATGCAGTTGAAGGTTTTACATAAGATGCCCTTATTGGCTCGCCCGAAAAGAGATACATTTCGTCTCAGTGGTCTAAGGCAGTGTTTCGCAACCTTTTTATCGCTGTGGACCTGTCAACGCTTAATTTTACCGCGGCCCGCTGAGGGTGGGGCACGTTGATTCTTTAATGTTTTAGATTATTTTGATTTAACAATTTTAATTCTGTTTCATTTAAATATGCCTTTAGAATAAAATATAGTTACACCAAAAATGTATAAAAGTGATTTAACGTGGAATATAAAGTGATTTCCGTGGAAAGTTGCGCAAATCCTAGAGAAATACACCACTTTAAATAAAATGACAATAGTTTAATGTTCTTTAGGCGGCCCGGCACCATTTGATTCACGGACTGGTACCGGTCCGCGGACCGGGGGTCGTGGATCACTGGTCTAAGGCACGGCTCGGACCGGTAGGTCAGTGGTTCAAATAAACACCCCTGTCAAGGTCAACAGCTTGTTGCCTTAAAGTCTTATTTTATATTCTGCGAAAAATATTTTTCTTAAAAAAAAAATCAGGTTTTCTTTCTATTGAAATGGAAACAGATAATGAATTGTATATTTACTCTTTGAACAGAACTATGCCCAACTGCTTTGATACCAGTTTGCTTGTTTGATTATTTTAACTATAATGAAGTAAATAATTTAAACAATTATTAGTGTTCTATAAAGGAAACCAATTGTTTTAATACTTTTGAAGAAAGAAAGAAATATAAAAGAAAGCATTGACGCGTACTTGTTTCTTATAAAAAATATTTGCAATGATTGATATTTTAGTAAAAGAAAAGTGTCAATTAAAATTATATAAAAAAATGACAAGTACAAGATTTAAAAATGAAAAGAATGTCATTTATTAAAACTTAAAATGAATATATTATTTTTAAAAATGCTTCCATTCCTCTTAAGACAAAAATTGTTGCTTTTTATAATTAAGAATTAAAACATTATTTCAGATTACTTAAGATAAAAACAGTGAAAATAATTTTCAAAGTGAAAATTAAAATGTGGGAAAAATACGAGCTCTTTGATTTATGAAAGATATTTTTATATATCCTAAATTAACAGGATGTCAATTACTTGCATGCTTTTTATAAATGAATTATCATTAAATATCTGGACTTCAAAATCTTTTCCTTTTGATATTAAAGCCAAAGAAAGAAATAAGCTGCGAAAAAAATTGACTTCGTTATTTTTCATTTCTTCAGTATTAATCAGAAAAGAATTTGAAAGAACACTTTAATTAAATGATTATTTTTTATTAGTGAAAGAAAAGTTAGTTCTTAAATTTCCGCAATCAAAAATATGTTTTTGATTTTTATTTCATATCATACACACGCATACATTTTTTTACGAATTTATCTTCTAATTACTAATCTCGATTTTTTTAAAAATCATCTGTTCGGAAAAAAGTAAACATTATTTTTTTGACAGAAAGATAATTATTTCTGCCGTAAATGCTAAAAGAGCCTTTAGAAACAGCTTAATTATAATTAATATTTTCCCCCTTATATTCATATATAAAAAATGCTTGAATATTTTGAGAAATGTGTGACTATACATCATTTTTAAGAGATTTTATTCTTAAATTATTATACATCAAATAATTTTCAAAATTAAATTATAGTTCTTACAATTGGCAATACCAATCAAACATGTAAAGTGTGTTTTTTTTCCAGGTATAGAAGTTAAGGTTAACATTACTTTCCAAGATGGCGACCGATTTAACAGCTGTCAAGTGATTTATTCTCAGTTTGGTTTGGCAATTCATCAAAACGATCATAAAGCAAGGCGTAGATTCGTCGAATGGGCCCAAAACGAGATTGCCGTTGTTCCCGATTTTCATAAGCGAATTTTGTTTAGCGATGAAGCGTACTTCTGGTTGAATGGCTACGTCAACAAACAAAACTGCTACATTTGGAGTGATGCTAATCCACAAGTGTATGTCGAAACACCGTTACATCCAGAAAAACTGCCTGTTTGGTGCGCTTTATGGGCTGGTGGAATCATTGGTCCGTACTTCTTAAAAAACGATGAAGGCCACAACGTTACAGTCAATGGTGATCGGTATAGAGCCATGATTACTAACTTTATCATTCCTGAATTGAACAATCATGATGTCCAGGAGCTGTGGTTCCAACAAGACGGCGCAACATGTCACACAGCTCGTGCCACCATCGATTTATTGAAAGACACATTTGGTGACCGCCTAATTTCACGTTTTGGACCTGTGAATTGGCCTCCAAGATCTTGTGATTTAACACCGCTAGACTATTTTCTGTGGGGCTATGTAAAGTCATTGGTCTATGCGGATAAGCCACAAACGCTTGATCATTTGGAAGACAACATTCGCCGTGTTATTGCCGATATACGGCCACAAATGTTGGAAAAAGTCATCGAAAATTGGACTTCCAGATTGGACTACATCCGAGCCAGCCGTGGCAGTCCTATGCCAGAAATCATATTTAGAATGTAATGCCACAAGATTATCTTTCGAATAAAAAAATCATGTCAATCGAATAATACATCGTTGTTTTATTGCAATTTAAAGTTCTATACCTCTAAAAAAACACCCTTTAGATTCATGTCATTTGCATCGAATTAATATAAAAAGTTTATAGTTTAGTCACAGTTATACATATAAATAATAAACACGCAACTTTATAAATCTTACGTTACTATATTATGGGTATAGTTGCAGGCTGTAAGTAAATATTTATCGATCAATTATTATTATTTATCAATTTTAAATCTACTTTTTCATACTGCTCAAGAACTCTACACAACGTTGAAATTACTACATTTCAGTTGTCATTTAAGATAAGATTTCAAAAAGAAGCATAAAATTATTCACCAGGAAAATTAACTGAAATATGCAAGATAAATTATAATTATTTGTGTGTATTATCAAGATTATTATTAACAGTTTATCAGTGTTTTTGAAGATAATAATCCTTTTTTAAATCAATTATAGAGATGAGAAGTGAAATTTAGTTGTAAACAGACAAGATAATTTTATAAGAAGCATATCTCTAATAAACCAGAATTTAATATATACATAAATAATTTTTACCAGCTTTTTATGTTTATTTTTAAAAGTTATGTAGATTAAAACTGAGTTACAATATTTAACAGTATCCGAATATCAATGAGTTTTTTTTTTCATTAGTAATGTTGATATATCAAATAACAATAAAAACTATTATAACATATTGCTTATGTCTAATTTTCATTTTTTTCTGAGCTATTTATTGATTTATTTCAAATTTATAACAAGTTTACTTTATCTCATGAAGCTTATGTAAATATTTCTAAGATAAACTAGAGCCTCAAAAATCCAGAATTTGTTTGTTTACTTCTTTTCGTTATCTACGTAAAGCATTGCTCTCCAAACCGGAGTGACTAGAAGGCATGCAAAAGAAATACCTTCCCATACATGCATGTGTATTCGCACGTGTGTGTGTTAAAATGGTTCTTATAATTCTTTTACAGGTTTACAGGTTCTTATAATTATTTTATTAGGGTACACAATTAAAAGGGTTTGGAGAAGGGGGGTTGGTCAGTACTGTTTTAAGCCAGGGCTTCTCAAAGTTTCAATATTCGCGACTAGGGATTGCAATACTGGTAAACCGGGATACCGAATACCGAGCCATTTGTACAATTTGGTAATACCGGTATTCCCAAGCTTAAATACCGGTTTTTCGATAGTTACTAGAAATTTTTTAAATTGTTTCCACTATATGTTCAACCTACCCAGAAAAATATTATACGTTTTTATTTTTATGTCACCCTAATGGTGTATATAAAGTTGCATCGTACTATCAAAAGAGATGATAAAATATATGAATTATCCAAGGAGGGGGCAAATCTTTTCTGTTACAGCTCAGAGCAATATTGCACGAGCGCAGGATTCGTAGTCTGATAGACGTTTTTGTGAACGTTTTGAATTTTTCGGTATTTTTTTAATTGGGGAGTTTGTTATTCACATTGTATTTGAATATCATACTTGTGTATTTACATATCATCAGGATTTTATAAAGGAAAATGAAAAAGAAGAAAAGAGACTAACCAATTCAAATTTGATTAAGTTTTTACTAAATTTTCTTTAAAATTTGTTACACACAAATCTTATTCACATTCAGAAGAATTCGGTACAGTTATTGAAGATGATGGTGACACTAATGTTGATACTGAAAATGAATTGTCTCTTGAACAAAAATTTTAAAATTAGCGATAACTAAAAAAAAATCAACAAATCAAAATACAATATAGAAATCAGCTATATCCAAAACCATCCGACGAGAAATTCATTTCTTTGAAGATGAGAGATATAGATGTAAATACTTGGAAAAAGTATATCGCGTATTGCTAACGGTACCACCACCAACTAGCTTAGATGCCGAAAGAACGTTTTCGATAGTAGATAATTATTGCTCATAATTACGTTCCAAGCTTAATGACAGTACAATTAATGCATTATATTTTTTAAGATCACATTTCAATATTTGTAATAGTACCACAGACTGAATAGTGATATTTATACTTTTTTGTGATTTAAATAAAGAAGATGTAACTTCACTCTTTGTAATTCTTTATATATACACTGTTATAATATAAATATTGTAAATCAATTTTTTGTGACATTTACGCTCTTTAATAAAACTGGCAAATAAAAAAAAAAACACCTGTGTAATCTTTCTTTTCCTAAAACTTTTACTACCAGTATTAAAACCGGTATCCCGGTATTAAGATCTAAAAAATACCGAATACCGATATTGAACGTTTGATCTGATATAGCACAAAACATACAAACCGTACAAATTATCAAGAAAAGTGTTTATTTTTGTATGTAACATTATATATCACAAGCCCATGGAGTCATTGGTAATTATTAATATTGTTCTTAACTTAGTATAATTAAATTTATTGTTAAAATTTATTGTCCAGTACTAATAAATTTAGAAGTGTATTACGTCAGAATGTATTTTGTTTACTTTCAGTAAATTAGTAGGGTTTTTTTTTAAAAAAAACAAATTATTTCTTTTCGACTTATCAATAGGTTTGCGCCCCCCCTCGTAGAGTTATCACGACCCCCTAGGGGGGTGTCCCATAGTTTGAGAAACACTGGTTTAAGCTCATTTCGGGTCCTGCGTGCAGAAGATCTACGGGCCCCCTTGACAGTAGCGAATTTAAATTTATAACTAGAAAATCTGGACAGTAGCGAATAGAAAGTCCAGCTTATACGGGCCCCTAGGTGCCCGGCCCAATGGATAAACCGGCACTGTTCCTCGTTGTGAGTTCATAAAATGCATAATGAATTATATCTGCATGATCTATAGTTTAAGGTATCCGACTACGTTCGGATCCGTGATTTTAAAAAAGCGCATAAATGGATACTTTTCATATTTAGTGTCACTCAGATTAGAATACATGCATAAAATTGTTTTAAGGAGATTTTGACAAAAAAAATATTTAAATATAATATTTTGGCAAAAAATGAACTTAGAATAATCTTTTTTTTCCAAATGTTCTCCTTTTGTGAAAAATGGTTCTATTATAATAATATTTTGCCTGTAGATAGCTCAGACCTCTCTGCAGAGGCTCAACTAGAAGTTTTGAAAAATTCACATTATTTTCAGAGTTACCACCAATTGAAGTAATTATTGGTGTTTTTTTTCTTAAAATTGCTCCCCTCAGTTGTAAAATATGAATAAACACACTTCTAAGTTATATAGTTCAAAAATTCTAGTTGATCCTCTGTAGAGAGGTCTGAGCTATAGACAGGCAAAATATTATTCTAATAGAAGTATTTTTCACAAAAGGAGAACATTTGGAAAAAAATTATTCTAAGTTAATTTTTTGCCAAAATATTATATTTAAATAATTTTTTTTGTCAAATTGCCCTTAAAACAATTTTATACATATATTCTAAGCTAAGTGACACTAAATATTAGGAAAATTATCTATTTATGAGCTTTTGAAAATTTCGGTTCCGAACGTAGTCGGATACCTTAAGCAAATATACGGTAAATTATTATGCATGTTGATGAATGAATGTTGTGTCACATGGTGGAAGTCCGGTGCCTTTTCTGCCCCTGTGCGGGAGTGGCTAGATCTATCATATCCTGATCATTGGATCAGACATAGGGGGTCTTGATATATGGCTGCCACGATCGCCAGATCTCATATCGTTGGAATTTTTGCTTCTGGTGATATCCCAAAGAGTTGGTGTATCAAGACGTAATGACAACACAAACGAACTTATTTACTCGTCTGTGTGGTGCGAGTACTTCAGTGGAAACAGAGCTGCTGCGACCTATGCACTCATTCATTCAACAGCTCACTGAAACCTGCTTCGATAGGTACAATGAATTCTTTGAAAATGTGTCTTTTCAAATGCTTGCATATATGGCTGTCTCTTCGTCTAATATGGCTGTGACATCATACTTTGTTTTTCGTATTTTTTTCGTAAAATATGGACTGCACAAGCTCAGTCCCTTGGTCATTTTTTCTGTACTTTCAACGAGGAATCTGGATGGTCCGAAATTGTTCCCTATTTCTGGGACAGCCTATATATGATGTGGCACAATGAAGAAAAGACAGAGAAACACGAGATTTGATACGCTTTTCGAGGATGATGCATGCACTTTCTAAGATAATTTTACGAAATTCTTTTTATTTCTAATAAAATCCGACTTCGAAGTAATTTTTGATTATTTTGGTGTTGTTACATGACGTAACATCTGGTTTTGAACGTGAAAAATTATTTTTGAGCTTTAATTCAATATATTTGATGATATAACGATTTGTACGAAAGGAGAGATTTCTTTATTTCGGTGAAAGTTTTGTTTACAATTCAAAAAAATTCTAATTTTGAAAAAAAAAACTAATACAAATTTTATATCGTTATATATTCATTAATTACGCTGTTACTTTTTGCTCTATGTAAGTTCAAACGTTGTCACTAGTAATAATTCTACACAAAGATTTATAATAATAATAATCAAATCAACTCTTGTCAGTCCCATTTTTGAATAATTAAAATAAACTATTAAAATGAAGATTTCTTGTCTTATAAAATGCCTTTTTATTTATGTGTTAATTTTTATTGCTGTTTCATTTACATCTGATAGAATTCCCCAGTGTACACTTGATTATTTTCAAAAATACTACTTCTTATTTCCTTTATTTTTTATTAATTAAGTACCTTATTATCATAATATTAATAATTAATTCCTATAGCATGAATTAATATTTCCTTAAACAGGAAATAAGAATAAGTATTCCTGTATGTAGTTTGAATTATTTATAACACATTTTTCCCCCTATACCATAAACAATCAAGCGACAGCTCGCGGAAGATTAGGAAGACTCATTGAATGCCCCTACGAAGATTATGTGAAATCTATCGAATCTCTTACATGTAAGGGTTTAGATAATGTAATGAATTACATTAAAGCTTTTAGCATTGTTAAATACAACCATACATATTAATTAGGAAAGTTATCGGATTAGAAACGTTGCAACGAGAGAGACTAATACCTATCCATATGGAATTCGAAATAGTAGAGTTAAATTGTTACCGTTCATAAGAGACGGAGAATGGAGAATTTAGTGTTTCTTCAAAGCACATAATTAAAGTGATTCTCTCAATTAGATAATTAGTTAATTAAGTTAATGCATCAGCTCTGGATATTTATCGGCTTATCAGTTATAATCAACAATATAAATAAACATACATATTCATTTTTTACACCACGGATATTTTTTTCCAATTTCTATTAAAAATGAAAAGAGCTTCCTTTTAATGATTCTTATGACTAGCAATTATCAATTTAAAGGACATTAGATATTCATTGATTACAAAGCGTATTAAGTGCAATGGAATTGTAAATTTTATCCTAACAACGTTAATACTATACTTTGTCCATGTCACGAACAGATGAGAACATGATATCTATATGAAAGGAAGATTTTAAGATTTTTTTGGGGAGGAATTCAGGAAAATGGAACGGGGCGAAGAAGACAATTTCCAGCTCTATCAATCATTTTAAGAATCTGGCATTGTTTACTTCAAAGTACAACGAATTCAATGGGTAGACCGCGTTGTCAGAATGGACGAAAACCTCACAATACAAAAGTCCTCAATGCCCAACCAATTGGCATTCGAAGAAAGGGCAGGTCAAATCCTAAATGGATTGATGGTCTAGAAAAAGATCTCCTAGTTTTCAGAACTAATAATTGGAGACCACTAGCAGGAAGAAGGCTAGCCTGGAAAAGGCTTCTTGAGAAATCCAAGGCCCATCTGGGCTGTAGAGCCACTGAGGAAGGAAGGTCATACAAAATATATACATATGATATTATTATGACTTTCCCCTTTAGTTAGAATTATGCGACGATCTGATGCAAAATATGGTAGCATCTAATAAAAAAGAAAAAGGAACATTTTCATCTATATTAATGAAAACAAAAGTCAACTTTATGTTCAATCTATTGTTTATAAATAAAATGATTAATTTCATTAATGAAAATGAGCGTCTACCATTTCCCTCATGCACGAAGTACGCACGAGGTTTTAGCGCCGATTATTTTTAAAGGAATAAAGGAATATGCTCAAAACACATTTCCTCCCTTTCCGACCATCAGATATTTTTCGGACACCATGAGATAGGACACTCCCGTGATGTGTAAATTGTTGGTCGCTTTGCACATTGGAATCGCGAAATATTTAGATGGAAAGGAATTTTGGTCTGTTATGACAAAGACATACACTGGAGTGCACCCTCAGTGTTAAAGTGACATGGTGATTTTTATAGACCGTCCATATGATATAAGAAGTACAGTGAAGGAGTTGATTTCAAACGCGCCGGCCTATTGTCCAAAAGAACCAATGGATTTTATACAAAGACGAGAAGAGCCGATTGCAGATTTCTTCCTACGCTAATCAGAGATGATCGGGGGCATGAAAGAGGCGCACCCAGGGGATTTAGAGAGTTAACTTGCAAATTCACGAGGATCTCCTGCAATACCTTCTGCATTAGTTATTTGCTTCTTCTTCGAAGACACGCGATAGAGATTACGGAAACAGCGGCCCCTAATGGATCAAAAGAAATCAACTGATATGACCTTTGAAAAACACGGAGTGTTGCAGTCTGCGGAGAAACAGCTTGAGTGATTTGATTTTGGACGACAACAGCGAAAGTGGTTACGGGGATAGCCACCCCTGGGAGCCTGTCATACCAAGATCTCAAACCTCAAACGGGACTAGAACTTGTCTCCCGCAAAATGCTGCTAGGAGTACAAATTTTCTACTGACTTTAATGTTCTATTTAATTAATTGGGAATAAAATGGCGTGAGTCATCTCTCCACCAAGTTATGAAGTAATCTTACTTCCTCACGTCGTGAAAAGGGTGCCTTCCACTGATTATTAATGTAGGTAATAATACTAGTTCAAGTTCACTAATTTTGCATAGTCTTGCAGACTAAACTTCACGTCTAATAATGGTCCCATTAAGTATCTTTCATTCTCAGAAAACCCGAAAATATTCGCTACCTACGCCCTAAATCAGGTTCACCAGGAGTTTGCCGAGCATATGTCGAGTGGTATGGACCTCCCTGAGAAAGATATGTCTACGGATCTCTTTCTTGTACTCGACTCTTTAACACTAGAACGTCCATCGGTGTCAATTTGACACCAGAGCCTGTTCAGTTTGTTCTCCGTTTTGCCTTTTTGCACGGAATTTGAAAATTTGTCGAGATTTTTAATTATTTTTCACGGTAATTGCTCAGTAAAAGTTTTAAGGTTCTAGGTTAATTAGGATAAATTTTACAACTAAACATACCTAGAACATCCACTGGTGTAATTTCGACAACAAGGCAATTTATCGTCATAAGTAGCTGTCGTTCATAATTTCTATTAATAAAACAAACTTCCCAAAGTCCTATCGCTCATTTATTTGACCTTGAATGTAGTGTATTGGGTTAACAGTGAGGACGCATATATTTTTCTAAAATTATTGTGTCTAAGTGTTTTGTTACATAGCATTTTGTTATCTGCTCATAAAAAAAATTATTCGATTCACAGAGCAGATACCCTGAGACGATGGCTCGTAGAAAAGGTCTAAGCCCTGATGGATTTGCTAATTTATTTTGAGAGATGCCTGAGAATGAATCGGATGGTGGTAAGCTATATTACTCTAATTTAGATTCCGTTGAAGATATAAGATTGAGTGAAAGTGACTGCAAAGAATCTAAAGAAAGCGCAGATAAAATTGATAATATTCCAGTAAATCCTGATATATATATATATATATATATATATATATATATATATATATATATATATATATATATATATATATATCGCTAGGGATGGCGCAGAATGGATACCGCATTATAAATAATGCTTCTGGCAGATTTACGACTCGAAATGTTTTGCGACTAAGTAGTGGCATAACATAATGCAAACGTCAGTTTCTTATGAAATAAAGGGTCGTAAAATACGCTAATTACATGGAATAATATTAAAAAGTTTTAAAACTAAACCCTATTGAACAGTAGTCCTGCAATTGTTTAGTTATTATAATTTAATTATTATTTAGTTATTATAATTTATGTATTTTATATCGCAGTGTCGAAATAACAGCGGCGAACGTTTAAAGGTAATCAAAATCCCGGACTTTCTAGTGTTAACAGTCAACAGCCTTATGGCCCTCGTACGATTTCGTTAGTCATCGGAAAAGTAGCAACAAAGACAGTCACAGCTTTAAGTGCTAAAATAGTTGCGAGTTAAAAAAAGGAAGAACCGGAGTTGGGACTTAACAGATTATGCATAAAATGTCTTGGTATTCAGAAAATACATTTTTATAAATGTCATAAGCTATGAAACTGTTACTTATCCTTCTTTAAATTCTAAAATATTTTCTGTAAGAATTCAAGACAGGGATTTTTATAAATTCATATACGTATCACATAGGCAATCTATTATATGAAATAGTTACATTACCACATAATATCCGGAGTATAGCACGCACCGCCTGTATACTTTCAAGCTGCATTTTTTTTTATTTTTAGGTATACTCTCCGTATAACGCACACCTACTTTTTTACAAAGAATCCTATACGTATGCAATGTTGTTATGTCTTACGGCCATTTTTTCAAGGCATTATTCAAAACTCTTTAGAAGAAATTTATAGAATTATACAATCCTTTAAGTACATAAGGAAAATGCCATTTCTTTCAAATAAACATATGTCGAAGTATGTAGAAGTCAAACTTTTTTCGTGCTCATCTCTTTTCCTTATTTTTTTCGCACCCTTCAATTTCTATCTTATTTGTTTGTGTTAAAAGTGCGTGTTATACGCTGGATTTTAGGGTAAATAAAATGGTTTTTACAAGCAAATGTAAATATATAAATATACAACTATACTATGTCTGAATTTTGCTTTTCTCTCTCTCATTCAGTCGTTTCTCCTCTAAATATTATCAATTGTGAAGTTTTCTAATTACAAAAGATACGACCTTATTACATTGTTCTGAGAATCAATTTATTTTATATTCTACTATTCGCTATTACAAAAACGTTGCCATTCACTAAAAACAAATATTTTCCAAACATACATAATAAACAATTAGCACGCACATGCTGTTACTCATTTTTTTTAAAAGTCAATTTACAGTAAATTTAATAAAGCTTTATAAAATATAAAAAGTAACAAAAATACTAATCGATAATTGCACGGGCTTTTCAAATTCTAAATGAAAAGAAATGACATATTTCTCAACAAGAAGGCTTGTAGCAGCCATAATGAGCAAAATATGAAGCTTTATAATATTGGACACAGAATAATAATTATTTATTTTACTTCACGTAAAAAGAAGCAAAAACGTTAAATGTAAACATATTTTTAAATGAAGTGCACGATGACTGTGGTATATATTAATTTGAATGGAATGAAGGACATCCAAAATTATAATTTATTTTAAATTTATGAAAATAATTTTTTGTCTACTTCAATAATTTTCAAACGTGACTCTTCCGATGAAATATTTTCAAATATTGGAGAAAAATATAATTTCAGACCTTATATCTTCCTTTTTTTCCACTTTGGGATGTCCTTTGTTGCATTAAAATTGATACGCTAATCTGGGTTTGATGAACAAAATAGAATTTCAACATAATTAAAAACGCGCTCACTAAGGGAAAATGATTATTATATAAGGGCCTTAATATGAAAACTTGCATGATGAATTATTTCAGTAGGAATAAAAAAATAATTATAATCGATAAAATAAACACCTCGTTCAATTTTACATCACTTATTTATAAAAGGGTTTTATGATTTAAAATTTATATAAATAAGCAAATGGCAACATATGATTTCAGGAATAAAATCACGCGATATATGACCTTTGATTTAAATAGTAAAATAGAAAAGAGAGAGCTTTTTATTACGTTTTCTTGTTCATAAATAACAGCAAAAGAAATATGATGAAAAATATGGAGTTTCAAATAATAGCCACAATTCTTAGACTGTAAAAAAAGTAATATATAAATGTGGTTAAAATTTTATCGGATTTACCACACTGATGAGTGAGATAATGGCTACAAATGAAGACATAACAAGGAAGGTATCATTGGATAAAATGCGCTATGATGTAGAGCTAAAACTACCAAGATTCAATATTATTGAATGTCACCCTAATCTATGTAGTGGAACGCCACTGAGGTAGAAAATAAAATTTCCGGTTGAAATGCACTCTGATTCTACTTTTATGGACTCAAGTGGAGCAGAAATATTAATTCAAAATAGCAGTAAAATCCTATTTTAATGAACTACTTGACAGCGATTTTTGAAATCGCGCCAAAATGGCGCACAGTAGAGTTGCGAGAAGTACCGGAACTGGCTTTGATATAAAAAAGGGAAGCTAACTTGACGAACTTTCTGCTTACTTGGCGACAAAAATAAGTGGTCACTAAATAGCACACTAAAATAGTATGCAGCATCAATGTGTTTCCATATGTTGATTAGTAGCAAATGTCAGTAATGAGTGTACGAAGAAAGTTGACTTTAATTTTTAGTTTTACAAATTATTATTTAGAAGAAACCTACAAGTTTGCTTGAGATGTTTACTATTGTGTTTGAAAACATTTTACTGGTTGGCCTTTTTTACATAAAACATGCCAAGTCATGACAGTTTTTATTTGTAATGATACTAATACTTTATTTGCAATGATTCTTAAAGAAATTAAAATGCACTTAGTAAACTATTTCATATACGTTCTATTTCTGTAAAATACCACTGATATTGTGATATATTTTTATTTTTGCAAGCACAATTCCATAATATTTAATTCTGGCTATTTTAATTCGAAAAGGGATAGTCAACATCAAATTTTACGAGCTAATTTGAGATTTTTGCTTAATTCAATCGACATGCATGATATTTCTGAAGCATACATGATATTTCTGAAGAATGCATGACGCACCTATTTCCGTATCTGAAAAAAGTAAACTGATATCAAGACAAAAATCTTAGTTAATGATAAAGTACACATAGTTTGCTAAACTTTATAATACGAGATAAGAAGTTACGAAAATAACTGCAAATATTTTATTTTTAAAAAATCAAAGAAGTTTTATTTGGATTTCGTGGTGAAAAAAATAACTCAAATCCATCTTGTCTTAATTTGCGTGAGCAATCGGTTGATGGAAATTCTCTAAAATAAGAAATTTGATTTTCAGTTAACGATTATATTAAGTTAAATAGTTTAAAATCCAGGAGTTTGGTTATCTAAACAATTATTTATCTGAATAATGGATGTTAATGAGTCACTGAGCTCAATCAGTGACTTTTCGAATGGCTAAATAAACAGGAAATATGATTTTTTAAGAATTGCATAAATGCGCAGATGATAGCATTAAATGTTGTGGGAGAAATGATATAATTCCTCAATTTTTAATCTTGGAATTAGATGATTGAAATTTTATACTGGACATTTCCTGGGACATATTGAAACCAATTCTTAAAAAGAAATTATGGCTTATTCAATGAGTTTAAAAAAATATGTGTGAGTATCAGTGTGAACAGGTGGTAGAAGTTAACTTATTTGGCTTATATGTATTGTTGTTGTCATGCATGACAAAGTGCAGAGGTGCATTTGTCATAATTGAGGGTTGCCAGAGCTCTGAGAGGTTGGACTTCTGCTCATTTTAGTCGTCTTTACGACACGCATGAGCTTGCGTTGGAACTATTCTACTCCGGTCACTACACGGAAGACTATAATCATATCTTTTTAATACCTGATACTGATGATGAGTAAATTTTGGCGAGATTGTATGTGGTGCTCTTGGCGAAGATTGCCCGAAGAACCTGTTAGGCTTAACGTATGACGCCTTCAATTAGGCTTAACGCAGCGGCATTCAAAGAAAAAAATTTGAAGCTTGAAGTATTTTGTACTTTTCAGTTTCTTTTAAAGTCTGCAGCGTAAAATATATGTTAAGAGATGATCACTGGAAGGATGATAACTTGATAAACACACATGAAACATTTTACAATAGATCATTATAATGTCAATCATTTTAAATGTAAAGGAAATATGCCTCTGGGTACTAGTAGAATTTTTGAATGGTTGGCAATATAATTACGTTGTATTATCTCTTGATATCGCGCGTACTCCATCACAAGATTTTTCATATGGGTTTTCTAAAGGTACAACCACATATTGAGAAATTCCTCGCTTTTACGATATGATTTCTGTTCTGACTATTTTACCGGAATACCTAACCTTGAGATTTGATTATTTTTAAAGGAAAAGAGAGAGAATATATTCACTATATTAACTAGCCTGTGAAACCATCGATTATAAATTATATGAAGCATACTTTGACATATTTTAGGTAGATCGTCAAATGTAATCATCTACGATGTTAGAAGAATTGAAGTTGTTGCCGCTTATATGTATGATTATTGTATAATTTTTATTTTAAAGTAATATTATATATAACTAATACATTTATTATTATCATTATTATTTTAAACTGTATTTAAAAAAATGTGGGGAAATCCGGAACTTCAACATTTCTGTCTTACGTTCATCACGTAAATGTAACTGGTAACACGTAACGAAAATTTTTCCCTTTCGTCGTCGTTTCTTGATCTGTGCATCGTGTCAATCCATAATTCAAAGATAACATGTGTGTATGATTCTGAAAGAGTAATGTCGATGGATATGACATATACGAGGGCTTAGAAGTCATTTCAGGGTCCCATCGTCTGCCATTTTGCTTACACTCCCATAATTACAAATCCAATAGGACATATATCAGGGTAAGGGAACCACTTCAAAGAAAATAAATCAAAAAAGGTAAAGAAGCAAAACAGCTGCAGACAAAAAGAAGATTGTCAAACAACAAAGCATTTGAAGATTTCCAATTTTATTTCTTCTCCAAGAAAAACATCTGAAAGACAAAGGCCATGTCATAACATGGGGAAAATAATAAAATGAAGTAGAAAGAAGAGGTAAAAAAATTGGGGTGAAGAAATCAAAGGATCAGAAGAAATAAAACTAAAATTTAGAAGAATGGTAACAAAAACTTGAACTACGTTAAGACCTCTGTGAGAAAACGGAATGAAAAAAAGAGAAAAACAAACAAATAATACCCAATCGGGAAACAAAGTATAAGATTACGATTTGGTTTTGCCAATACTATACGGCATAAAATATTTATGATTCCTTTGGTTAATACATATATACCCATCAGAGATATATTTAGATTCTTTTTTTAATCATTACGTAGAACTTCAAGAGAAAAACAAAAGGGAAATGCAATTTGATATATTTTGTAAAATGCATTGTTTTATAAATTCATAAAATCTGCTATTTTGTAATATTATTATGAGAAAGACATTTGTACATTGGCAGTTTTACCTGTTACTCTTTCATTAAATATGATATTGCTATACTTTTCGTACAAATTTAATCTTATTTCGGTAAAAATTAGAAGCTTATAAAATTACCAAGTAAATTCTCACTCCAATAACAAATATCTTTTTCTTAGAGCAAATGGAAACGGACCTAAAGAAACTCAATGTAATATAAACCGAAACAGTTGATAAAACGTTTTGTTAATTATAAGTTTTAAGAAGTGACAAGATTTCCTTTAGACAGGAAAAAGAATTTATGTATTTTCAATAACTTTTTATACTAAAAAATAGATATAATCCCTTAAAAATAATTAACAAAAAATTATTTGTTTACAGCAACATAAAAAATGTAAATATCATTGGCCTTCAATAAGTAAGAAGTACGTCAGAAAACAACTCCAAATTTAGTTTTGTTCAAGATTTCTCTCCCTATTTAACTCATTCATTGTACGTCTCACAATCATATTTGCAACAAAAGTGTGTATGATATACGCAATAATATCAGAAATAATTGGATGAGGCCGTTTTAAGCAATTATTTTTTTTTACCACACCTTCTCCTATTTAACAATGCCCGTCTCATTTATCAGCTGGAGAAGAACCGATGTATTCCTCTATTTCAGAGTGGTTTCCGCAAAGGACGATGCACCCTCGACAATATCATCTCGCTGGAAACAAAATTAGGAACGCATTCGTCCGGAGGAACCATCTTGTCTCTATTTTCTTTGACATCGAGAAGGCATATGATCGTACTTGTCGCTATGTGATTCTTAGAACTCTATATGGTTACGGGCTAAGAGGCAATTTGCCTTCTTTCACACAAAAATTTTTAGCTGCCCGAAAATTAACAGTTCGTTTAGGAGATACTCTATCCCCATCTTTTATTCAAGCCAAAGGAGTACCTCAGGGGAGTATTTTGAGTGTCACCCTTTTCATTTGTCACATTTCACCTATCTTATCTCATGTTCAGCCCTCTATACAGGCTTCATTATATGTATATGATCTACAAATAAGTTGCGAAGGTTAGGACATGCGTTTGTTAGAGTGACAGTTACAAACTGCCGGTAGCAAGCATGTTAAGTGGTGCGATGAGAATGGTCACAATATATTTTCCAGTAAGAGTTGCTGCGTGCACTTTTTTCGAAAACTGTTTCTTCACTCTTAACCTACAATATGCATCCGGGAAACACAAATTCCTGTAGTTCCCGAAGTGCGATTTATTAGAGTGATATTCGACCACCGACTCACCTTCCTTCCACATATTTTACATCTGCGAAAGAAGTGCGAAAAAAAAAAGTCCCTCAACCTCCTAAAGGTTCTAACGAACACTTCTTGGGGTACGGATCGGACATCTCTGCTCCGAGTATATCAATCTATTGTACTTTCCAGGATTGATTATGGTTCTGTTGTATATGGATCTGCGCGACTCTACGCTTAAAACACTTGACCCAGTACATCACGCAGTATTGAGAATCTGCTCTGGTGTGTTTCGCACATCACCGGTACAAAGTCTTTACGTCACTTGCAACCAACTTCCTCCGAATCTAAGACGAAAAAAGCAAGTTCTTACTTATTACTTTAAGATCTTATCCGTGCCTTCACATCCTCTGAAAAATGTTAATTTGACTATAAGCATGAAAAGAATTTATGATGCTCGGTCCCGTAACATACGTCCATTTATGGAAAGAACGAAATTTCTGTTATCTGAGCTCGATTTACCTGATGTTGATATCCACCAAAGAAACATTTTGCAGTTCCAACCATGGAATATACCACGTTTCCATTATATCAACCATTTTGCTACCGACAGTAAATCCGACATAGCACCAGTCGCTTTTTAACGCGTCTTTTCTTACCATCGGAGTCGATATAGTGATTATTCTCCCATCTACACAGATGGTTCAAAACGAACAGATTACGTTAGGTGTGAAGTTGTGATGGAAAATAATGTACGCGGTTATCGGCTCGATAATTATAGCAGCATTTTCACTGCAGAATCCATCGCCTTGTACCGTGCACTTCAATTAATTGACCCCAAAACACCTCATAAATACTTTATTTATACTGATAGCATAAATGTCTTAGAAGCGATAGAAAACTACAGTAATCGGTGTCACCCTCTGGTGTGTGATATAGGAGACATTACGAGTCCCCTGCACGGCAAGGGTTGTGATATACAGTTTTGTTGGATACCAAGCCACGTGGGTATTACAGGCAAAGAGCAAACGGACATCGTTGCTAGGTCGGCAACAACAGAATTGCCGATAACAGTTCCTCTCTGTGACATGAAGCGCATCATCCAGCTTCGAATTGATAATGTCTGGCAGGAATCATGGAATTTGCAAACTAATAACAAATTGCATAGCGTGAAGCCTGTCAATGGATCTTTGCCTGTAATGCCGATGCAAAGAACCGATGTTAAGCTGACTCGGATTCGCATTGGTCATACTCGTTTTACGCACAGGCATCTTTTATTGGGTGAGAATATGTCCCCGAATGTCCTTCATGTAAAGTCCCATATTCTGTCCATCACATTTTAATAGATTGTCCAGTTTTTAATCAGCATCACGTTATTTTTTTCATACATCAATTTTATCTTTATCTGATTTGGTGGAGGGAATTCCCCATCCAAATCTCTTTGCATTTTTACGTGCAATCGGTATGTTACACCAATTACACTGCTGGACAATTGCTAAGGACGGATCACAAATTGCTATGTAGCATAACATTAAGCGAGACATTAGGCCTAGTAGGATAAAATATAGTTGCCACACTGTTCAGACATTAGAATAAAGAATATTTATTGTTCTGGAAATTACAAAAGCTGTGAAACATTTGAAAGAAAAAAAATGTTCATTTGATCTGCGTACGGAGAAATGGAACAATGCATCTAAAAGTCAGCAGGCACCTTAAAGAAAGGTATCAGTACGGGATATGTCTACCGTGGAGTGTGATGCAACATTCCACACGTCGACCCTACTTTGCACAACATTATCCAGCAGCTGTTGAAGCAATTTGTCCCATTCCTCTGTGAGTGCACGGATGAGGGTGTTCTTGTTTGTCGGAGGATAGTTTCGACCAGCAACTTGCCGCCCCAAAGCATCCCACACATTTTCAATGGGATTTAGATCTGGAGAACGCGCTGGCCATACAAGACGTTGAATACACTCGCTGTCTAGACAATCCTGAACAGCGAGTGTTCGATGACATGTTGCGTTGTCGTCCATAAAAACAAATTTATCACCGACAGCACCACGGAAAAGACGAACATGAGGAAGTAGAACTTCATCAATGTATCGTTGGCCCGTCATAGACCCATTCGCAACCACATGTAGGCGCGTGCGGCCATTGATCATGATGCCGGCCCACACCATGATACTGCATGTCGGATATCGGTCCTTTTCCTGGATATTTTCTGGACGATAAGCAGTATCACTCTCGCGCCAGATCAGTTGGCGTCTACAATCCGATAACAGACTGAACCTACTCTCATCTGAGAATAGTACGCATGTCCAGTCCTGTTCAGTCCAATTGTAATGCTCACGACACCATTGCAAACGGGCAGTATGGTGCTGTCTGGTCAATGGGACACACACAACAGGTCTGCGTACGTATAGTCCTCCTCCCCTCAAAGGTCTGGCAACAGTTTTTCCTGGAGATCTGCTTTCCTGAGGCAGCAAGAAACTGATTTACCACCTGCTGAGCTGTGGTGCGCCAGTTTCTTTTTGCTGATAGGACGATATATCGGTCTTCTGCAGGCGTCCTACTTCTAACACGACCTCCCCCGTGCCGTCTACTACACATTCCGGTAGTTTTAAATGACTTCCACAGCCGCGAAACAACGCTGTAAGCGATGTCGAACTCCCTGGCAACATTTGTTATTTTTCGCCTTTCTTCGATCTTTCCAATAATTCGGACACGCATAAAATCATCTATGTGATGTCGGGAAGTCATGCCAAAAATTTTAAGTTCGTCTATTAAATCTTTCCTGTAAAACTTGGACTTGAAACAACAACTTTCCACACGCGTCAAAACCTTTAAAGCTCTTATGAACGCTATCACGTGATGAACAGACGTGAAAAAAAAATTGCATACTCGTACTTCTTCTTACTAATATCCCGCACTTATTCTAATTTTCCACATTTTGCTTCCTTTCATTTTGTGGTTGCTATGGGTGATTGTGTTATCCGTCCTTAGCAATTGTCCAGCAGTGTATAATTTTTTATATAGAACACAATTATTACAATCTGATCTTTTTATAAATTAATTATATATTTATTTTGCAAAAATCCTGAAAACTTTAACATTATTAGTTTTATTATTATTTTTATTTATTTATTTATTTTTTAAATTAAATTATTTTTTATTTTTTATATTAAATTATTTTTTATTTTTTATATTAAATTATTTTTTATTTTTATATTAAATTATTTTTTATTTTTTATATTAAACTATTTTTTCCAATTTAAAATTTTATTGAAACATTTTGAGTAAAATCTTACTTTATCAAATTATTTACGATTTAGAACCCAGTTTTCAAAGTTTATTACTTTTTGAATCATTGTTTGGCGCAGCTTAGCCTAATTTGTCTCTTGTGCCATAAAATCAAACAATCAATCAATCAAATCGATATATTTAAAAAAATTCGTACCTTTGCATTTATTGCAAATTATTTACGCTTATTATGGAAATGTCTTTGCAACAAAGTATTACATTAATTCCGTAAGGATAGGTATTATTCACCCTTTAAATTACTTTGGGAAACAAATTGTTATATTTGACCTCCTACCAAGTCATACTGAAATCACAGAATGAAACTTATAATATGAACTGGTGCAAAAGTTAATCGTATTGGATTTATAGGAAAAGGAAGGTGCTCTCGATTTTAATCTGATGATGTGTGTATTTTGTACTGATGAAAAGGTTTTTTTTTTACAATTTGCATCATTACTTATCTGGTAAATTGTTGGGAATTCCTCAAATGTTACGAAGATTCCAATTGAGCTTTAATTTTTAGAACTTGACAAAGTTTGAAAACTTTAAGATATTTTAAAATGGGAGTACTTTCCGTGTGTATTATCATTTTCAAAAACTGTGAAAATGAGATCAATCCTAATTAATTTGTGTTTATTTCATAAAACAAAACAATCAATCATTCAACTCTCACATCTTTTATACACGATAAAGGAACTCAATTCAAAAAGACATTTCATATGTAACGCAAGTATTTCTTTTTCCAACCATATGCTGAAACATGTTCGAGATTTTCAAATATGCATATTTTCTATTCGAAATATTTTCTTTTATCGTTCCAAACAAGAGTCCTGAGGCCTCCTACGTTTCATATATCACTTTTCTTTTAATGAAGCTTAGCTTATTTCGCCCATGTACCATGAAATGAAGAAATCAATCAATGATTTGGGTAGATATTTCGTGCGTATCGCATCTATTTTCTAAGTAAGTTATTGACAAACATTTAAGATTTTATGAAGTTAAACTCTTTTACGGTGTGCTTCATTCAATAAGTTTTAAATTATTGGAAATTCATCATATGCCATGGCGATTCCAATCGAGCTTTTATGTTTAGAGCTTGGCATAATTTAAAAATTGTTACAGACTGTAAAATGGAAATATTTTATGTTACTGATATTTTCTACCATTTTCCAGGCATGTAGCAGGTAACTATTTTTTCGTGAGTCCCTCGCACATTTTGTAAATCATTTTGGAACTCACACAAAGGCTATTTCGTATGTATCTTCGGTATTTGTTTCGTGTATTTGTTGTCGAATGTTAGAAATTTTAAAATGGGGATACCTTTTAGTGCTTTTTATGTGTTCTTTCATTTTCCAGACAGGTAACAACTTACTCGACGTGTATTTGTTCCGTGTTTCCCGAAGCCTCGCACATTTCAGAAACTATTGTGGAAAGCACAAATAATACTTTGTGTGTATCGCGTGTATACTTTTCGTATGTTTAGTGGTGAGATAAAGAGATTTTAAGATGTTAATACTTTCTGTGTTGTGGATTTTTATTTTATCTCTTTCTGGCTAATTGCGTATAACTCTATGTATATTTTTCCGTGAGACCCCAATCTTTACATAATTTATAAATCATAATAGAACACACTTCGAGAAGATAATTCGTATTACTTTTTTGCGTATGCATGCTGGAAAACGATAGAGAATTTTAAATGGGAATACTTATACAATCTTCTTTCATTTTTCCTGGCAAGTAACATATATCTATACCTGAATTTTTTCCCCGCGATTCACAAAGCCTCGAACATCTCTAATATTGTAATACAATGCACTTCACGAAGATATTTCATATATATCGTATGTCTTTTTCCCTGAGTATGCTGACAAGTGTTAAAGAATGTACAATGGCATTTTACGGTGTGCTTCTTTCAATAACTGAGAAATTATTGGAGTTTCTTCAAATGCCGGTTCCTACCGAGCTTTTATGTTTAGAGTTTGGCATAATTTGAAAACAGTTACACGTTTTAAAATAGGAATCATTCTTGATAAAAATATTTTTTTTTACATTTCGAAGCTAGTGCGTATTTTAACAGATTTCAAGTGATTCACACATTTTAAACATCGTAAGTGAACCAACGTACTTCGAAAAGATATTTCGTATGTTCACTATGTATTTTTTTTCATATGCATGTAAGTAAGTGTTACGAGGTTTTACATAGGACAAACTTTCTGTTTCTGGTATTTTCTTTTGTCTTTCCTAACAATTGTTGTATTTCCTCTGTGAATATATTTTTATCAAGAGTTCAAAAGCCTGGTTTTTTTCAAGTACCATATTGAAATGTACTTCGCTAAAATATTTATTATGTCTTGGTTAATTGGTATGCTTTAGTTGGGGTAATTTGTGCCAGCAGCTGAGTGCGAAAGTTTGCTTTAAGATCTATCACTTTATACGGTTTCAGAATCTTTTCTCAATAATATGTTTGGGTTTTCATTCTTCTGAGGTTTCTTCTTTGCAAATCAATCTTTTTCTGCTTCTGCTTGTTCTAAAAGATCAATAGCCACGCATAATTTATAAATCATCAGAGACTGCACTATAGGAATAGTTCTAATTTTACAATCAAATTACATTTTTGTATCGGCTTTTTTATCCCATGGAGGGGGGGGGATCAAATTTTTCATCAGATCTACAACCAAAAGTTACGCGGAAAAATCGTTTGAAATGGTCTTGCATATAGCTTGAAACACATGAAAACAAGCAATGACTGTCTTTTAAAATGAATGTGATATCCATGGTTGAAATGATGAGCACAAATGTAAGATTCTCACATGCGATAAGCAGAAAATTTGCTCGAATTCAAAACGTTGCTCTGTACCAGTATGATAAATTTTAAAATGGAGCAGTCAAAAAATTCCGAAATGATTTTACAATCTTTTATTGAATTATTACTATTATTATTACTGAACCAAAGGATTACTATTATCAACCAGACCCAATATTATTTCGGTTTTTGTGTCATTATGCGACGATGTAACTAATAGAGGTGGACTTCTGTGAGCCATTGATTCTCCTCGTTATCTCGATAGCACATTGTACAATTTTTGAAGTCGTCTATCATCTCATACCCGTGATGTGAACTCCTTGTTTAAGGAAGATACCAATATGTTTTAAATGGCGGGTATTTGTAGATTTTTAATAATAATAATAATAATATGTATATGCATATATTATGTACCGTAAGGTTTTAATTATTATTTAATTAACTGAGATATAAATTTTAATTTTATATCTTAGAGTTAAGATTTTTATATGCACAGTTTCCTTCTCGAGTTCTACCTTTCTTCTGGTTTTTCTTGATCTTTCGAAGCTATAATTTTAGAAAGGAGATACCTTAAAATGTATTGTTAAATCTCTTGATTGGCATCCTTTTTGTTATTATGTTTGTTACTGGTCTCTTTATAGCGCATCTCTGAAAAAACTTATTCGTTATACATACCCTGCTATCAAGTGATCTTGAAATGATAAATTGTGAAATTCCTGTTATAAACGCGGCGTAAAAGTCATTAATATGTGTTTAATGTGAATAGGAAGGATTTTTTAATTTTTTAAAATGGTGATGTGTGAATTTTTTACTGATGAATTTGTTTATTACAGTATGTATCCATTTAAGATCTTGTAAATTATTGTAATTTCTTCAAATGCCGTGATGATTTCAACCGAGCGTTGATACTGAGAGAGCTTGAAAAGTTTTTTTAAACAAGGATTTTAAAAGGGGAGTATTTTCTGAGATGATAATCTTGCTCGAAAATGAAACCAGTCATAATTTAAGGGGTGTTGGAAAGCTAAAATCTTATTTTTTTGACAATTTGAGACTTTTACAATTTTAAATTGTATAGATTTTAACCTTTTTAAAAATACCTTACTTTAACCTCTAGGGTATTTAGAAGTCCTTAAAACGTATTTTTAAATAATCCTTGAATTTGGGCCACGTGCATTTTAATGGCGAAAATTGTAAACAAATTACTTAGTTTTTGCTTAAAAGTGTAACGTCTGATATAAACCAAAACATGTATCTTTTATTTTAAATTGAGCCTTTTATTTTTTTTATTTCTTTGCCAATTAGAAGTCTTACTGTATTCATTAAAGCCAATTTATCTCAAAATGTAAATTTTAATGTGCGATGTACCTTTTCTGAGGAACTACTGTTTACAGATATGTAAATTTCTTATGAATTATTTATAATGATGTCTAATATATACTAAAATGAGCTTTTTGTAAAAAACTCAAAAATTTAAATTTTACAAATTTTTTAAGTAAAAAATGGGTCAAATTTCGCAATGTTTGATAAAATATTTCATAATTTATTAAAAAATTCAAAATTAGCTAAAAGCTCATTTTAGTATAATGAGAGAGAAGTACTTGAATAGTATGAAAAATTTCAAGCATGCACATAAAACAGATTTTGAGAAAAGGTACATCGAAAACAACCAATTTAACATTGTCAGTATATAGAGAGAGAAAGGTTTCCAAATCCTCTTAATGGGCTCTTGTGCCCTAAAATCAAACAATGAATCAATCAGCTAAAAGGCTCATACCTTTTATGCACCGTAATGAAACGCAATTAAAAAAGGCATTTCATATGTTTCGTATGAATTTTCTTTTTTCACATCGTATGCTGCCAAATGTTAGAGATTTTAAAATGCGGACAGTTCCCGTTCAAGATATTTTCTGTCGTCGTTCAAGCAAGTATCATAATCCATCCCTGGGTATTTTTTTTTTACCACGAGTCCCAAAGCCTCCCACATTTATATATCCTAATGATACGCATTTCCGGACTTGTGCTTGTGTTTTTCTTTGCCGAATTTGGCCCTTGCGCCATAAAATCAATCAATCGGTAAGATATATCGTGCGTATCGCAGGATAAATTATTCGAAATTCTTCAAATGCCATGCTGATTGCAGCTAAACTTGAATGCATAGTTTGAAGATTTGCAGATAGTAAAATGGGAATACACATTCCTTTTTTTTTTTGTTGATAAATTTTTTTAATATTTTCAGGTAAGTATCATATAATTCTGCGTTTATTTTTTCTGTGAGTCTCAAAACCTTATACATTTCATATCTTATAGTTGCGTGCAATTCGGGAAGGTATTTCGTTTGCTTTTACTCGTATGTATAGTGAAATGTGTTAGAGATTTTACAATGGAAAATGAATTTACGATATGCTTCATTCAATAACTGATAAAATAACAGAATTTTTTTAAAAGCCATGATGATTCCAATCAAGCTTTAATGTTCAAATCTTAGCAGATTTTTTAAACTCTTACGGATTTTAAAAAGGGAATAATTTCTGTTAACGATATTTTTTTCATCTTTCCAGCCAAGCATCATATTCCATTTATATGTGTAATTTTACCAGTGCTTAAGAGCCGCACACATTTTATATTTCATAACAGAACAAACATACTTAGTAAGGTTATTTCGTATGAATCTTATGTTTTTTTTGTATGTATGTAAACAAGTGTTCCGAGATATTACAGTGGGAAAGCTACCTGTTGCTGATAATTTCTTTCGTCTTCCATATGTCATCATTTAATTGTCATATACCATCTCTAAATGCCTTTTTAACAAAAGTTCATAAGCCTGGCTCTTTTTATGTACCATATTGAAACTAAGTTCGGTAAAATATTTAGTATGCCTTGGTTCATTTTTATGCTTTATTTGGTAATCCTTCCAGGAGCTAAATGCGAAAGTGTACTTTAAGATTTATTTAATTATACAGCTTCAGAATCGTTTCTAAATAATATTTGGGTTTTTATTCTTCTGGGGATTTTTCTTTGCAAATCAGTCTTTTATGTATCTGCTGGTACTTTAATATCAATAGCCATGCAGACTTAACAGATCATCAAAGAGTGTATTATTGGGAAATTTCTTTAAAGTACTTGATCATTACGTTCTACGATGAAATTATGCTTTTTGTATCCACTTTTTAATTACCCAAGGGGAGGAATCAAACTCTCCATCAGTTCTACTACCAAAATACGATCAAAAGTTACGCAGAACTGTCTTTTTCGATGGTCTTGAGTCTAGCTTGCAACACATGAAACCAAGCAAATTCTTAGATCTAAAATGAAAATGATTTTCATGGCTGAATTGATTATCACGAGTGTAAGATTCTTCCCTTACAAAAAGCAGAAAATATGCACGGATTCAAAATGCTACTCTATATACCTCAATGATAAACTTTAAAATGAACCAAAAGAAAAAAAATCATGATTTGATTTTGCAATCCTATCGAATTATTAATTTTATTATAACTGAACCGAATTATACTACTTTCAACCAACTCCCTAAATTTCTTTGAAATCTGACCCTCCTACTCACATTCACACAGAAAAAAAAAGACTAGGAAGATTTTGTCTATTAAAAAATGTGTGTGATGTTTAACTTTTTCTATAACTTTTTGTTACGACGGACACATCAAAAACATCCACACCAGCTAACACACAAAAGTACACAAATATTTGTGTAAAAAAACAAACACTCATTTATACACACACCACGCGCAATCACACAGTGAAAAAAAGGGACGAGGACAATTTTTCCTATTAAATTTTTTTGTGCCAAATATAAAGTGATTTATTTTTAGTTTTATGAATTTTTTTAACGATGGACACAGCAAAAATATTCGCATGCGCTAATATACACAAGTGTCCAAATTTTTGGGTAAAAGGGTAAAAACTCAATCATCGTTATCTTGATGGCACGTTATATAATATTTGTAAAGCAGTCTATCATCTCATATCAGAGCTGTGAACATTTGTGGGTCGGGAAAATACCAATACGTTTTATACAACGGGTATTCGTCTTTTATTTTAAGATATAAATTGGAATTTTATGTGTTAAGATTTATATGCACAGTCTCCCTCTAGAGTTATGCATTTTTTTTAGTTCTTTCTTGATCTTTCGAAGCTGTCGTGTTAGAATTTAAGAGTTACCGTAAACAGTTATTGTTAAATCCCTTGATAAAGAATGTTTGTTTTTAAACTCAACATTGTTATTTTTATTTTATTTTAGTTTTTGGAATAGGAAAAAGTGTTGGAGGTTGATTTTAGATGATAGGTATTAAAAACATCGGGATAGCGTATTATAGTTCTCAAGGACACATCTTTTTGATCCCTCAATTGCACCTCCTGATATAAGAGCAGGATTAACTTTGATAATCATACTGCTTCGTTTCTTGAGCTGAGCATCGTGAAACACGGTCAATGTGTGCTGTGGTTGTGTGTAACTCTCCCGTGGTTACTCTTCAATGCGTAAAAGGTTATTCGTTGTTGTGAACGCGTTAATGTATCTTAAAATAACTTTTTTGAATAAAAGTCTTCTCAGAAATTTCGAAAACGTAAGGCTTTTCATTGGTATAGATATGTAGATGTTTTTTGAGCCAACACCGAGAGGAAGCATTTTTTCAAACTTTAATAACCCAAGGCTCTTTTTTGTATGAGTCCTCAAATGAGTTTTTAAGTAACTATAGTTAAAAAAACTATGTAGAAAATTAACATGAATATTAACATGGATAAGCGAATGGATATTTCTAGCGTACTATGGGAACAAAAAGAAGACTTTAATATTTCAGAAACGCAAGGCGTTTTGATTGTATGAATTCAATTCATATGACGCGCGAGGCAGCCGTCAAGAAAATTTCATTAGCATAAGGTTTTTTGTTTGGATGAACAAGCAAATTATTTACAAAAAAATATCACTATGAGTGTAATCCTTTTTGCAAATTTCACAAACATAAAGTTTATCTTTGGAGTAAATATTTACAATTGTACGTGCATCTATATGTAATATCTTCTTTTCTAATGTATACAAATCCGAAAATTCAGTAATCTATTTTTTTTTTTTTATTAAACCACAATTTTACCACATTTTTTTGTTAATGCGTTCTTTAGTAAACTAAACCGTTTTACTCAAACATCCCAGCAAAATATTCCACACGTTTTCTATATTATTCAAAACTGATACATTTTCAGAGCAAAAAATTATATTTTTAAAAAATTCCTTAACATGAAAGTTGTGACTGATTTGAAACAGTGACATGGAAACAAATCATATTAAAATATCTCGTAAAAAGCTTATAAGAATATAGTCATCTTATGCTTTTAATATCTCTTCGTAATATGAAAAAAAAACACAAAATTCTCCATGTTTTTTTTAATTCTAAGTTGTGCCGACGTCTTAGCGGTTCACTTTTGTTTCTTTTAACATCATTTATTTCTCCACCCTGCAAATATAAATGATTTTCAACACTGAAAATTGACTTTTTCGAATTCTTCAACTATCCCTGCTTAATATTTTCCCAATGTAATACGGGAAATTAAATTAGAAATTTTAGTAGTTTCAGAAATCTTCCTTTGTCAATCATCTAGGCTGAAAATGTCCATTCTTTTTTTTTCTTTTGAGAATTTTAAATATCAAGAGAACTACAACTAAGCAGCTGTGTGCACAATTCTTTTTGACAAATTAGAGTGCACATAATTCCTTCGATAATGCTCTTATCTTCCTCATCTTCCAGGAACCTTTGTTCTGGAATTAGAGCACTACGGTTGACAGATGAAAGGAAAATAATGATGTGTTGATTTGTTGTAAATTCCTTTTCAGACTATATGTTTAGGTTTCATGATGACTTCAATCATGTACGTTCTTAGACTTTTATTAACTGACACACAAAAGCGCGTTGTCCCTTTTTAATTTCACTGCAGAGTAAATTGCAGATGAATTTCAGTAATGTGTGGTATATACTCAAAGGGGCTAGAAGCAAAGAGAAAAAGTCATGTAGTATGATTGAAATCTTAAATATTCTTAACGTAACAAATCTCTATAGTGTTTCGCAGTTAATTAAATTTGCGAAGTGTGTCACAAACGTGTAAAAATTTTTTTGAAGAATAATTACCCATTGTAGGCTGTTTAACTTCGTTAATTAGTTTAAACATTATAAAAAATAAATTATCCCCTTTGATGATAAATTTACACTTGCATGTAAAAGTATACTACATCATTTATAATGTATGAAACTGTAGTACTTGTGTTATAATACGTATAATGTGTATTGTTTAGTGGAAATATTGTGTAAAAGTGGCATTTTTCTGGTTTTTAAGGGAATCGTAGTAATTTAGTATCATATAAGTCAGTAATGTTTGAATGTAATCTTCCAATTTGACTCCTTTTTATTCGAAAAATTTTCAAAAAAATCCACTTCTAAGTATTTTTTAAAAATTTTTATCTCTTTCTTAATCTGAACTTAAAAGCTTTCTAAAACAGTTAAACAAACAGTAACTATTTTGCAAGGAAAGTACTCACAATAACAAAAAAATGCAGACATCCTTTATTTTTCTACGTAGTACAGATTACCAACCCAAGGAATAAATACATAAAAGTACACCAGAGAGTTTTTCAAAAATTTAATATGAACTTGCTCGCAAAAAAGAATGCATTTCTTTTTGACTTCTAGGCTCAAACTACATTATAAATATTTGGAATCCGGTCCTGAAATTTCGAACGCTTTCATTCTCCACAAAGTAAGAATGGAAGTAATAACTTCTCCTAATTCAGCAAAGATGTTTCCGGAATTGTTCTATTACTGTAGAGGATTCACTCTGAATGAAAAGAATGAAAAGCAATGACTTTTTTTAATACTACAGAGAGATAAAGAATGTATCGTATTCAATTCTTGATTTATATAGTAAATATAGAAACAGAATGAAATTCTATGGATTGGTTCCTTGGAGGAAAATAAAAGAAGAGCATGATAATGCGATATTCTTTATGGAAAATACTTTTTTGAAAATAAAAAATTTTAAATAGGTTTTCCATTTTAAAATGTTTAGAAAATGGCAAAAAATGATATGCTGCATTTAAAATGCTAATAGCTATAAACTGAAATACATTCTATACTAGAATATTTTACTTGAATGCAATATATCCAAAAATCACAATCTATACAAATATTAAAAATCTATTTTAGGTGATTCCTTGATTCCTGTTACGCAAAAAATAAGACTTACAACATGTGTTGAATAGGAAAAATTATCTTTCCGAATAACTTATAATTATAAGTCAATTCACTTTCTTTTGTTAAGGGGACATGGTACGATTTAAGCAAAAAATTTTAATTTAAGTATTTTCAAAATTTTTTGGTTGCCTCCTATGTGTGTATACTATGTAATACAGATTGTGTGCTCAAAATTTCATAAAAGTTAGCCATTTAATTTTTTAAGGAAAACATTAAAATTTGTGAACTGAATTTAAAATGTTATTCCTCCTACACAAGCATTTACGTACACGCATGAAATTTAATTTACAAGTACATCCAAATATGAATAACAAAAATTGGAATGGATTATGCACACAATAACACGAGTTTTATTTCTACAATATTTTTTTATGAATCCTTATTAAAGATTCCTTAAAAAATGTACAAATTCTAACTTCAATTATTTTTTAAAAAATAAGTATTGATTTGGTTCAGAAATGGATATCAACTTTTGTTACATGTAACAATAGGTGAAAAATATTCAAAGCATTAGGCACAATAGAAAAAGAGCCTTAGCATTTTAAATGAAGACAAACTACTTATTTTACCTTTCTGAGATAAGTAAGTTTAAAGTTTTGATTTGCCATAGGGATGTGAATAAAAATGAATGTAAAATCTATCATAATTCTGCGTTTTTTAAGTTTAGAGTTTTCAAATTTGTGTGAGGTCATAGAAGAGTATATAAAGAATAAATTAGGCTAGAAAAACTAGGTTTGATTTTTTGACCGATTTTTATCAATTGAATCGCACTGTGTCCCCTTAAAAACACCCAGAATTAAGTTTTGAAAGTTTAAAAGAGCATATTTTTATATAAAAATAAACTGTATAATTTAATAACTGTTTAAATTTTAACAAATGTAAATAACTAGATAGTATAATGTGCAAACAGGGTGTCTCGAAACTCAATGTCAAGCAGACGCTGGACGAAAGTGTTGCTCATATCAGTTCTAAGAAATTTTTTAAATAAGTCTGATATTTAGTTAAGTGATAGCAAGCACATTTTTGAAATGTGAGATATTGACACCCTTTGCAACATATCATTATGTTTTGTAACCACAAATTTTATAATTTTACAGTATTTTTAATACCACCCTGTATAGCCATCTTGGAGTTATAAGTTGAGAAAAGATTTTTGCTAGTTTAGTTAAAATCAAAGTAGTTTACTTGAGTCGTGGTTGGGGAAAATGTTGTCACACAACTTTGAATCTCCATGAAAAGAAAAATATGAAATACAGTTGTAGCCAAATGTATTTACATAATGAAAATATTAAATTTCAAAGCAATAATTCTTTTTAGAGTTGCTAAGCAGAAAATTCACCGAGTTTACATGTTTAAGTATGCTTATGAAAAGGTGATACCTCCAATTCTGCAATTTTAAAGTTGCCTTTAATTTTCATCACATTAGATAAACTTAGAGAAACGATAATTTTCATTACAGGAAATGTTAGGCGACGTGATTACCTATATGCTATTTCTCTTAAATTTTAATTTGTTTCGCACTGCTTAGTCTAATTTAGCTGTTGTGCCATAAAATCAAACAATCAATCAATCTTAAATTTTATAATTTGCAATATTTCTTTAAACATAACTATTTCTCCAAATTATTTTTTACATATAGATTAAAATTAGCAAGAAATGCCGTCGTAAGCAAATTTAATGTACAGTTTAGTGTAGAATATAAATAAGAATTATTTTTTTAATATATGCATTCTCTAAATCACATAAGAGTCAAATATGTAGATATTTTTTTTATTAAAAATATTTAGTTTGAATTTGTTCTACTGTTTTAAAATCACTTCTAAAGAGTCCATTTTGATTTCTGGAAACTGACTGAAATCAAAAAATAGGCAATAAGCAAAAGTTGGTTTATGCACTCATTTTCATAAAGATTATTACAGATTGAATTTGATATATATTGATTCTTCTGTATGTATATCCATTCATTAGACACTGCATTGATTTTAAAAACTTCAAATATATAATTTAAAGTTTTCAACAAATAAACTAAAACAAAGTAATAGTTCCAGTATTGAAGTATAGCAAAATGAATTATTTACAATCAAACTAATTTTACAACAGAATTGTAAACATTTTGCATCCTAATACAGTTAAAATATAAATTGATATTTTTATCGTTCAAAAACTATTTAACAAGACCATATGTCAAAAATAGCATTTGTGTATGCCTCTGAAAGAGTAATGTCGATGTATCTGACACATGCAAGAGCTTAGAAGTCATTTCATGGTCCCGTCGTCTGCCATTTTTGTTTGCACCTCCATAATTACAAACCCAATAGGACATATATCAGGGTGAGGGAACTACTTCAAAGAAAATAAAACAAAAAAAGATAAAGAATCAAAACAGCTGCAGACGAAAAGGAGATAGTCAAACAACAAAGCATTTGAAGATTTCCAATTTTATATCTTCTCCAAGAAAAACATCTGAAAGACAAAGGCTATGCCATAACATGGGGAAAAGAAGGAAATAAAGTAAAAAGAAAAGGTAAAAAAGTGGGGTGAAGAAATCAAAGGACTAGAAGAAAAAAAACCCAAAATTCAGAAGGATGGTAACAAAAACTTGAACTAAATCGAAGCTTGTGTGAGAAAACGGAATAAAAAAAGAGAAAAAAGAAACAAAGAATACCCAAACGGAAAACAAAGTATAAGATTACGATTTGGTTTTGCCAATACTATGCGGAATTAAATATTTACGATTCCTTTGGTCAATACATACAAACCCGTCAGAGATAAATTTAGATTACAGGGAAAAAAAGTATTTCTCTTTTTATTCATTACGTAGTACTCCAAGAGAAAAACAACAAAGAAAAACGTTTTGATATATTTAGTAAAATGCATTATTTTATACATTCATAAAATATGTATTTTGTAATATTTTAATGATAAAGACATTAGAAAATTGGCAATTTTACCTCTTCCTCTTAAATTAAATACGATACTGCTATATTTTTTCGTACAAATTTAATCTGAATATTTGCAAGTAAATTCTTACTTCGATAACACTGATGCTCTAATTTGAAACGGATTTTAAGAAATCACATGTAATAGCGACATACACAGTTGATAAAACATTTTGATTTTAAAAGTTTTAAAGAGAGAAAAATATATATTGCTGCCTAACATAAATTGACCTAACTTTTCGCGAAACTATATATTTAATCAACTGACATATAAAATAATTCAAGACAAAATTTGCTTTAGAAAGGATAAGGATTTTATTTATATTCTCTCAATAAATTTTTATATTAAAAAAATATATATAATCCTTTAAAAATTATTGAGAAAGAATTATTTGATTACAGCAACATAACGAATGCAAACATCATTGGCAAAGAATAAATAAGAATATGTGAACAACTCTAAATTTAGCTTTGTACAAAATTTCTGTCCTTATTTTTCTAAATCACTGTATGTTTCACAATCCTATGTGCAACGAAACTGTGAATAATATCTGCAATAATATCAGAAACAATTTGATGAGTCCGTTTCAAGCATTTTTTTTTCTTACAACACTTTTTACTTATTTGAAAAATTCGTACCTTTGCATTTAATGCTTATTATGGAAATGTCTTTGCAACAAAGTATTAAATTAATTCCGTAAGGATAGGAATAATCACCCTATAAATTACATCGGTCAACAAACTATTATATTTGACCTCCTACCAAGTCATATTGAAATCACAAATTGAAACTTTTAATATGAACTGGTGCAAAAGTTAAAAGAACTGAAAAGGAATGTGCCTTCGATTTTAATCTGATGATGTGTGTATTTTTTACTGATGAAAACGTTTTTTACAATATACATCATTACATAAGTGGTAAATTGTTGGGATGTCTTCAAATGTCACGATGATTCCAATCCAGCTTTAATAATTAGAACTTGACAAATTTTTAGACAGAGATTTTAAAACGGAAATACTTTCTGTGAGGATGATCATGTTCAAAAACTGCGAAAATAAAATCAATCCTAATTAATTTGTGTTTATTTCATAAAACGAAACAACCAATCAATCAACCCTCACACCTTTTATACACCACAAAGGAACGCAATTCAAAAAGACGTTTCATATGTAACGCAAGTATTTCTTTTTCCATCCGTATGCTGAAAAATGTTACAGATTTTAAAATATATGCATACTTTCTGTTCGAAATATTTTCTAAAGCCGAAGCTTAGCCTAATTTGGCCCTGGTGTCATAAAATCAAGAAATCAGTCAATGATTTGGGTAGATATTTCGTACGTATAGCATCTCTTTAAGTAAGTTATTGACAAGCGTTTGAGATTTTATAAAGTTAAACTACTATTTTAAGATGTGCTCCATTCAATAAGTTTTAAATTATTGGAACTTCATCAAATGCCATGATGATTCCAATCGAGCTTTTAAGTTTAGAGCTTGGCTTAATTTTAAAATTGTTACAGATTTTAAAATTGAAATATTTTATGTTGCTGATATTTTCTACCATTTTCCTGGCATGTAGCAAGTAACTATATGAGTGGATTTTACCGTGAGTCCCTCGCACATTTTGTAAATTATAATGGAACTCACACAAAAGATATTTCGTGTGAATCATCAGTATTTTTTTGTATATTTGTTGGCCAATGTTAGAGATTTTAAAATGGGAATAGCTTTTAGTGCTGCTGAGATAGTTTCTTTTATTTTTCAGACAGGTAGTAACTTTTTCATCTTGTATTTTTCCGTGAGTCCCTAATCTTCACACACATTTTATAAATTATAATAGAACACACACAAAAATATTCTGTATGTATCCCGTGTTTACTTGCGTATGTCTGTTAGTGAGATTAAGATATTTTAAGATGTTAATACTTTCTGTGTTGTAGATATTTTTTTTATCTTCCTGTCAAGTAGTGAGTATTTTTCGTGAGACTCAAAGTCTAAAATAATTTATAAATCATAATAGAAGACATTTCGAGAAGAAAATTCGTATTAATTGTTTTTCGTATGCATGCTGGCAAATGATAGATATTTTTTAAATGGGAATACTTACTATCGTCTTTCATTTTTCCTGGCAAGTAACATATAACAATACGTGTAGTGCTTTCGCGATTGCTAAAGCTTCACACATTTCAAATATCATAATGCATCATAATGCTTCAGGAAGATATTTCGTATATATTGTATGTATTTTTCCCTAAATACATTGACAAGTGTTAGAGAGTTTACAATGGGAAATTATTTTACGATATGCTTCAGTCAATAACTGATAAAATAACAGAATGTCTTTAAAAGCCATGATGATTCCAATCAAGCTTTAATGTTCAAAGCTTGGCAGATTTTTTAAAACTGTTACAGATTTTTAAAAAAGGGAGGGGATAACTCCTGTTAATGATATATTTTTTATCCTTCCAGCCAAGCATCATATTCCATTTATATGTGTAATTTTACCAGTGCTTAAGAGCCTCACACATTTTATATTTCATAACAGAATTAACATACTTCCTAAATTTATTTCATATGAATCTTACTTTTTTTTCGTATGTATATAAACAAGTGTTACGAGATATTATAATGGGAAAGCTACCCGTTGCTGATAATTTCTTTCGTCTTTGATATGTCATCAGTTGATTGTCATATACCATCTCTATAAATGTCTTTTTAACAAAAGTTCAAAAGCCTGACTCGATTTATGTACCATATTGAAAAAAAGGTTGGGAGAATATTTAGTATGTCTTGGTAAAGTTTTATGCTTTATTTGATAATCATTTCCAGGAGTTTAAATGCTGAAGTGTACTTTAAGATTCATCACTTTTTATATCTTCAGCATCATTTCTCAATAATGTTTTGGTTTTCATTCTTCTGGAATTTATTATTACCAAATTGGTCTTTTCTGTATCTGCTTGTACTTTAAGATCCAGATCCATGTAGATTTAAAAATCATCAAAGAGTGTACTATAGGGATATTCCTTTAAAGTTGTAAATCATTGGTTTTTACGGTCAAATTACATGCTTGGATCCGATTTTCATTTCCCAAGGAGGGGAAGGAGAGGAATTGCCGAAGAGGGCCATACTCTTCATCAATTCTACTATCAAAACATGATCAATAGTTACGCAGAATTGTCTTTTGAGGTGGTCTACAGTATATCTTGCAACACATGATGCCAAGCAAAGGCTTAGCTCTAAAATGAATGTAATATCCATGGTTGAAACGATCATCACCAGTGTAAGATTCTTTCTTCCGAAAAGCAGAAAATATGCACGAATTCAAAACGCTGCTCGATACCGCAATGATAAACTTTAAAATGAACAAGAAAAAAAATCATGGTTTAATTTTGCAATCCTGTCAAGTTATTACTATTATTATTTCCGAATGAAATTATTATTACTATCAACCATACCCAACCGCGGCCTTTTGTCATTATGTGGGAAAGTAACCATTAGAAGTAGTACAACATTTGAAGTCGTCTATCATCTCATACCAGCGCTGTGAACATCTGGGGATCAGGAAGATACCAATACGTTTTAAGTGATGCATATTCGTCATTATTTAATTGGTTCTTGTGTCTTAAAATCAAACAATGAATCTATAAGCCTGAAATTTTGAATCTTTTAAACAATATAATGGAGAACAATTTAGGAAGGCATTTCGTACGTATCGCATGTATTCCTTCTTCATACGTATGCTGAAAAATGTTAGATATTTTAAAAATGTGGATACTTCCCATTCGAGATGTTTTCTGTCGTCGGTCAAAGCAAGTATCACATACCCCATCTCTCTCTGAGTGTTTTTTACCACAAGTCCCAAAGCTTCCTACATTTTATATATCCTAATGATATGCACTTCAGGACTTCTGTGTAAGTTCTTGTTTGACGAAGCTTAGCGTATTTTGGCTCGTGTGCCATAAAATCCAACAACGAATAAATCAACCGAAAAGATATTACATATGTATTCCATAGTAAATTATTGGAATTCCTTCAAATACCATGACGATTCTAATTGTGCTTTTTATGTTCAATGCCTGGCACAATTTGAAAACTGCTACAGTTTTTAAAAAGGGAATAATTTCTGTTGATATTTTCTTTCGTTTTCAAGGCAAGTATTATGTAACTCTATGCGTATTTTTTTCCGTGAGTCCCAAAGCCTGACACATTTTAAGTATCATAATTGAATGCACTTCGAGAAGATATTTCGTATGTACCTTATGTATTTTTCCGTGTATTTGCTGAAAAGTGTTTGAATATTTACGATTAGAAATTATTTCAATGCATGCTTCTTTCAATAAATGATAAATTATTGGAATTTCTTCAAATGCCATGACGATTCTAATCGTGCTTTTATGTTCAGTGCCTGGCACATTTTGGAAACTGTTAAAGATTTTAAACAGGGAATACTTTCTGTTGCTGATATTCTCCTCCATTTTCCAGGTAAAGTATCATCTAAGACTCTATGTATATTTTTCATAAATATCTCGCATATTGTGTTACGTGAATATGTTTACTACAAGCTCCAAATCCTCACATATTTTATACATCGTAATTGAATGCTTTTACGGAAGATGGTTTGTATGTATCTTACGTTTTTTTTCGTATGTATGATGACAAGTGTTAGAGATTTTCCTATCGGATTACTTTCTGTTGAAGATATTTTCTTTTATTCTTCCATGCAAGTAGTAAATAACTGTAGATGAAATTTCTCTGTGAGTCTCAAAGCAACGAAAATTTTATACATCATAATGAAATGAGCGTACAAAAGATATTTCGTATTCATTTATCTGTTTGTTTTGTTAGCGAATATCGGAGATTTTTAAATCGAAATATGTCCTGTTGGGTATATTGTTTTTATCTTTCCAGGCAAGTATCGTATAACTCTGCGTGTGTTTTTTCTGTTAATCTCAAAGCTTTACACATTTTAAAATTTTATAATTAAATGCACTTCGGGAAGATACTTCGTATGTATTTGTTCCGTTTGTATGTTGACAAGTGATAGAAAATTTACGATGGAAAATTATTTTATGATGTGCTTCATTCCATAACTGATAAATTATTGAAATTTCTTTATTCTTGGGATTTTTTTATTAGAATGACGATTTCAATTGAACTTTAATGTTCAGAGTTTGGCATAATTTTTTGTACACTGTCACAGATTTTAAAAAGGGAATACTTTATGTTGATGGTATTTTTTTATCCTTCCAGCCAAGTATCATATTCCATTTATATGTGTATTTTTAGCAGTATTTAAGAGTATCACACACATTATATATCTTAATGTATTAATTTTCTCAAGGACACGTCAGTTCGATCTCTCAATTGCACTTCATTATATGTGAGCAGGATCATCTTTGGTTATCATACTGCGACGTTTTTTGAACTGAGAATCATGTAGCCGCGGTCGATTGACGCGCTGGGCATTCTTCCACGGATTGTACTTGAAACCTAAAATGTGTTAATTGTTCACAGTCCCATTCATCTGATTCTAAATTATTCGCCGAATGGACTACAAAAACAGATTGAAGAAATTAATATTAACAAAAATATCTCCTATTTAGAAACCCATAAATTACTAGTTCCACAGGCATATGCAGAGTTTGCTAAACCTTCAGGTATCTCCCCAAAACTACCCCAACTTATTTATTTATGACAAATATAATTTGCCCGCCTTTGGAATGCTTGAAATCATTACCATGAGGAAATCAATTGCCAAGTACCTAATCTTTAATGCCTCCGTCTCCACATCTTCATCAACTCTAGCACATCTACTCCCATCCTCATCTTCAATAATACCAAATATACAAAGTGAATATCAATTGCATTACTATTATCACTACTACTACTCCTGGCAATAGCCTAAATACATCTACTACATCTGTATAAACTGAAACACATATTTCATATTCACTTGTCATATTTCTCCTATCTTATCTCAATTTCAGCCCTCTATACAGGGTTCATTATATGCGGATGATCTACAAATAAGTTGTGAAGGTTCGGACATGCGTTTGTTAGAGCGGCAGTTACAAACTGCCGTTAACAAGCTTGTTAAGTGGCACGATGAGAATGGCAACAATATATCTGCCAGTAAGAGTTGCTGCCTGCACTTCTGTCGCAAACGGGTTCTTCACCCGGACCCTGCAATATGCATCCGTGAAACACAAATTCCCGTATTTCCCGAAGTGCGATTTCTTGGAGTGATATTCAACCCCCGACTCACCTTCCTTCCACATATTTTACATCTTCGGAAGAAGTGCGAAAAGTCCCTCAACCTCCTAAAGGTTCTAACGAACACTTCTTGGGGTACGGATCGGACATCTCTGCTCCGAGTATATCAATCTATTGTACTTTCCAGGATTGATTATGGTTCTGTTGTATATGGATCTGCGCGCGACTCTACGCTTAAAAAACTTGACCCAGTACATCACGCAGCATTGAGAATCTGCTCTGGTGCATTTCGCACATCGCCGGTGCAGAATCTCTACGGCACTTGCAACCAACTTTCTCTGAACTTAAGACGAAAAAAGGAAGTTCTTATTAAGCAAGCTTTAAGATCTTATCCGTGCCTTCACATCCTCTGAAAAATGTTAATTTGACTATAAGCATGGAGAGAATTTATGATGCTCGGTCCCATAACATTCTTTCATTTATGGAAAAAACAAAGTTTCTGTTATCCATAACTCGATTTACCTGATGTTGATAACCACCAAAGAAACATTGTGCAGTTCCAACCATGGAATACACTACGTTTCCATTATATCAACCCTTTCGCTACCTACAATAAACATGATATAGCACCAGTCACTTTTCATCGCATCTTTGCTTACCATCGGAGTCGGTATAATGATTATTCTCCCATCTACACAGATGGTTCAAAATGAACAGATTAAGTTGAGTGTGGAGTTGTGATGGAAGATAATGTACGCGGTTATCAGCTCGATATATATTGCAGCATTTTCACTGCAGAATCAATCGCCTTGTACCTCACACTTCAATGAAATTACCCCCAAACCCCTCATAAATACTGTATCTATACTGATAGCATGAGTGTCTTAGAAGCGATAGAAAACTACAATTTTCGGTGTCATCCTATGGTGTGTGATATAATAGACATTATGAGTCGACTGCCTGACAAGGGTTGTGATATACAGTTTTGATGGATACCAAGCTACGTGGGTATTACAGGGAACTATATATATATATATATATATAGCAAGCGGACATCGTTGTTCAGTCGGCAACAACAGAATTGCCGATAACAGTTCACCTCTGTGACATGAATCGCGTCATCCAGCATCGTATTGATAATGCCTGGCAGGAATCATGGAATTTGTAAACTAATAACAAATTGTATTGCGTGAAACCTATCATTATAATGCCGATGCGAAGAACCGATGTTAAGCTGACTCGGATTCGCATTGGTCATACTCGTTTTACGCACAGGCATCTTTTATTGGGTGAGAATGCCCCAGAATGGCCTTCATGTAAAGTCCCGTATTCTATTCATCACATTTTAATAGATTGTCTAGTTTTTAATCATCATCGCATGATTACGCACGTTATTTTTTTGCATACATCAATTTTATCTTTATCTGATTTGGTGGGGGAAAATCCCCTTTAAAATCTCTTTGAATTTTTACGTGCAATCGGTATTTTACACCTATTATAATTTTTTATAGAACTTAATTAATACAATCTGATCTTTTTATAAATTAATTTTTATTTATTTGGCGAAAATCCTGAAAACTTTAACATTATTATTTTTATTATTATTTTTATTTATTATTTATTTATTTTTTATTTTTTATATTAAATTATTTTTTATTTTTAATATTAAATTATTATTTTTTATTTTAAATTATTATTTTTTATTTTTTATATTAAATTATTTTTTCCAATTTAAAATTTTTTTGAATCATTTTGAGCAAAATCTTACCTTATCAAATTATTTACGATTTAGAACCAATTTTTTAAAGTTTTATTACTTATTGAATCATTGTTTGGCGCAGCTTAGCCTGATTTGGATCTTGAGCCATAAAATCAAACAATCAATCAATCAATCAACTGAAACATGCCTGTATCCTACAACCTCTGATAAATTTGCCACACTATCAAATGAACTTCATCCATCTGTTCCTTTTTTGGAGACTGCTGTTACCACATCCACTAGTGAACCTTCTGTTCCATCTAAAATTCCATAAAGTTTAAAACAAAATTCAAGAAATTAAAGAAAGTGAACAAAAGAACAGAAAAAATAAATCATAATTAAAATGACACCTCATAAACCGAAGAAAAGTTTTGTTGAGTATTCCTCAGAAAACAATGATATGATTATAAACGATGTGGATTAAGATGATAAACTAATAGAACATTGTAAAAAACCGATTTCTTGCAATTCATGACCCCAATCAAATATCGAGGAAAATAATTAAAGCAATTTAAAGCATTAAATTTTAAAGTCACATTTGACGAAATTGGTTAAGAATATGATTTTCGATGTGTAGTGTTTTAAAATTCCGTTATTCGTAAAAGTTTTTAAATTTTACATGGTAGAACATGTATGCATAAACCAGTGATTTTAATGAACATTGTACTTTTATATTATATTAACACTTTAAATCCGCTTTTAAAATTTTGAAGTTTTTAAATGTATGGTTTTGCACAATTCCATCAATTATATTTTTTTACAGAATTTAGTTTAATTCTGATCTTTTTATAAATCTTTTTGTACTTTATTTACATTGCGAAAATCATGAAGTATTTAACATTATTATTTAGTCTTTCAATTGCTACTATTAGGTCACACTCTCTATGTATTTATTTATTTGTTTGTTTATTTAATTATTTATATTGGTGGAATTTTGAATCGTTAATAAAATACCTTCTAAAGCGCTCAATTGAGCTGAAATTTTATATACATGATTATTTTGAATGACAATACAATAATTTAACTACCATTAATAAAAATTAATTGATTAAAACTAATTATTTAAAGAATTACAAATACATCCACGTTGGTGACTGGGCATTTTTGTGACTTGTGTCAAAACTTGAAAAGGTTTGTTCTCCTCACATGCATTCAGTTGAACTGAAATTTTATATACATGATTATTTTGGATGACAATACGATACTTTAATGATAATTAATAAAAATTGATTTCCACTTAATGTTGTGATTCTGTCATATGCATATGCATATACATATTTATATTACTTGTAACTGTTTAATAAAAAGTAGCTAAAATCAAAATTTTGTTTGTTGACCTAAGTAGGAATTTACTCAATTTTTTTTATATTACTTGTTTTTTAAAATTATTTGTTGCAACTGAAGTTATATTGAAGCATTTTGAACATAGTCTGTCTTTATAAATTTATTAATGATTAAGAACCAGTTTTCAAAATTTTAATACTTTTTAAATCATTGTTTTGCTCAGCTTAGGCTAATTTGATACTTGTGCCATAAAATCAAACAATCAAAATCAAATACCAAACCCTCTGATTGAGAATAATTAAATCTCTGAAGTAAAGGCTTAGCAGACTACGTTATCTTTAACTTTGTTATAACTAAACTACTTGATCATCGTCACTTTTATGTTCCGGGTACTTTAAATATTGAAGTCACAAGGAAAAGAGTAACATTCACTAAAAAAACAAAATAAATTTATTAGACGAGAAATACTTTAAAACTAAAACTACCATACGATCTTAATTATAAACCGTACATCTTCACAAGATAAGTGTTAAATTTTGTGTATATGTTATTTTTAAGTAATATATATATTTTAAGTAAATTACTTTTAAGTAATAGGATAGTGTTATATTATGCTATTTTTTCTTTCTCTAATTTTTAAATTAGAACAGATTCTAAAATGATAATAAAAGATTTATTCCCTTAATAATCCATTTCTAAAGGTACAAATATCATTAGAAAAATAGTCTAGTCTATCTTGCTCTCTATCATATTCATCACATCTGGCAAAAATTCCGGCGAACATTTGCGTGAGCCTGGGCAACACTATCGGATGTCTGCGCAAAACATGTAAAAATGCTGTACCTGGTACAATTCCATTCAGTTTTGGTCGAGTCGATACTTCTATAGCTACCGAAACTGTCTTGAATGTACCTTTTATAATTTACGAGTTAGATGTAAATCGCGGTATTAAGTATTTACGGCAGTAGATTAAAACAAAAAAAATCATAGATATATTTTTAAATCCTAGAGAACATTCAATGATAATAAAGTATCAACAAGTACACAGGAGAGCATTAAATCAAGGATATATTCTTAAGAAAACTTAAATTTTGGAATTACTATTACTATTACTGAAAAACCCTGGGTAAGACTTATATGTGTACTTACTATGTGTTAAAACTTATAAATCTGAAGAACAACACACGGACGTAGTTTTTAAAGCCATAGAAAATCATATAGTCATGTTGGCATGAAATTTTAAAAAGTATTTTTTTTGCTGAGGACAACTTGATAGCAAGTTACGAGTGGGTTAGAGATTCATTTCACGATACTCCAGAAGGGCTCTCAACTGCCGAAGATGAAATCTTCATAGATTTCACATCCAGTGGCATAGTTAAAAGGCAATTTTGAAATAAATAGCCTTTTGAGTTTTGGACGGAGGTGGATGATGAATTATCTGCTCTGAAAACAAAAGCATTTCGTATACTATTACCATTTTCCACATCCTACCTTTGTGAAACCAGATTTTCTGCGGTGGCTGTTTTGAAAACAAAATATAGATATCAGCTAAATATAGAAAAAGAACTCTGAGTGTCAACATTAAGCCTTCCTTTGAAAAACTTTGCTCTGCAAGACAGGCCCATGGAGGTCACTAATAATTATCAAACTTGTTCTTATACTGGCTGAAGTACCTACTCTTCACACGAGTTTAATTTTTTAAAAAAATAATACGTTATTCTGGATAAATTAGCTTAATTATAAGGAGAGTAAAACAAAGTGCATGACAATGTATACAAAAATGTAAAATGATTTTTTGAAATGAATGCTCATATTATAAATAGTTTTGAACGAACTGTAATTTTAAACCTCACAGAATTAGCATTTAGAATTAATGTTAAATAATGAAAAAGAATGTAAAATTCCAATAAAGAATAATTGTGCTATTTTTAATATTAAAAGCTAGAAAACTTCAAAATGTTTTAGCCCGGGATCAAGTGTTCACTCGATACTAACGTTAATGTGCCCGCGGAGTGACTCACCCCAATAATTTTTTTAATAAGTACTTTTACTATGTACAGTTATAAATCACAATTTCAGTGAACAATTGAACTAAGAGAAAATATACTTACCTATTTCAAGGACTTTTCAATTTGTTTTCGAAAATTTGAGAAAAAATCCAATAAAACTGAACTCTCTAAATTGTTTCAAATGTTCTTTAATAAAGGACAAAAATCACAGACACTTTTTACTAACATTCAATTCAGTGTATTCAATATATAAAAATATGGATATTAGTTCTAAAAAAAGAATTGTGTTCAACGTTTTTCTTTATGCATTATATGTTTCAGAGTACTCTTAAAAATAAATTTTGGCTGAATAATTTTTCAAAGTGCTCAATATGCTTATCCATATATCATAAAAACTCTTTCACATGGAAAAAGGCGATATATATATATTTACAACTTCCCTAAAAAAAGGGACGGAAATAACCATTACAGTAAGTTCGCAGGTCAGCTAAAGTAATATCTATTTTAATATATATTATTACGTCAGAAAGTATTTTGTTATGCTTAATTCCGGTAATTTAATTATTTTAACTTTATTTTCGATATGTTCGCGCCCCCCTCATTGGGTTATTGCACCCCCTAGGGGGCGCACCCCACAATTTGAGAAACACTGGTATAGATACGTAAATGTTTTCTAGAACCAAAATCTAAAGGAAGCATTTTGGCAAATTTGAATAACCTAAGGCTCTTCTTTAGTATGAATTCTCAAATGAGTTTTTGAGTTAACTGCAGTGAACAAAACATGCAAAAAAAAAAAAAAATTTACCAACTATAGGAATTGATTTACATGAATGAGCGATAGAATATTTCTAGCATACTATGGGAAGAAAAAAAATGTTTTACAATTCACAAACGCAGGGCTTTTTGATTCGATGAGTTCGTAAGATGCGCGAGCAAGCCACCAAGAAAATTTCGCAAAAATAAGGTTTTTTGTTTGTGTGAACAAGCAAATTATTTATAAAAATCATCAGTATGAGTGTAAAACTTCTTGCAAATGTCACAAACATGCAGTTTATCTTCAGTGTGAATATGTATAGTTATTTTTGTGCATCTATATGCATTATCTTTTCTGTATTTAAATTCGAAAATTCAATATTTTTATTTTTTTTCATCAATGAACTACAATTTTATAGCATTTCTTCGTATCTGCGCTTTTTAAACTTAGTTAAAAATATTCTGTATGTTTCCTATGTTATTCAACTCTGATAAAATTTCAGAGCAATCACAAGTATATTTTTTAAAAAATATTTTGACATGAAACTAATGACTGATTTGGAACAGTGACATGGAAAAAAATCATTTTAAAATATACCGTCAAAAGTCTTCAAGAATGGAGACATCTTATGTTTTAATATTTTTTCATAATATGAGAAAAAAAATCCTTTCTCAGTTGGGTTTTTTCTTAACTTGTACGATGTGCTGACGTCTTAACGGTTCGCTTTTGTTGCTTCTAACATCATTCGTTTCGTAACCTTGCAAATATTGCATTTATTTCTACAATCAGTCACATGCAAATATAAAAGATTTTCTCTCAACACAGAAAATTTACTTTTTCAAATTATTCAACAATCCGTGCTTAATATTTTCACGGTCTAATAAGGGAAATTAAACTAGAAATTTTAGCAGCCTCGGAAATATTCCTTTGTCAATAATCTAGAATGAAAATTTCTATTATTTTTTTGAGAATCTTAAATGTCAAGAGAAATAAATCGTACTACAACTAAGCAACTGCGTGCACCATTCTTCTTGACAAATTAGAGTGTACACAATTCTTCTGAAAATGTATTCGTCTTCTAGAGATCTTTGTTTTGTGATTAGAACACTAATTTTGACACCTGAAATAAAAACAATGATTTGTTGATAAGTTGTAAATTCCTTTTCAGATTATATATGTTTTGATTTCATGATGACTCCAATATTGTACGTTCTTAGCACAATTAACTGCACACAAAAGAGCATTGTTCTTTTTTAATTTCGTTTCAGAGGAAATAACAGATACACTTCAGTAATGTGTGGTGTTCATTCTATAGTACTAGAAGCAAACAGAAACAGTCATTTTGTAGTATGATAGAAATTTTAAAGATTCTTAAAATGACTGTAGTGTTTCGCAGTTATTTAAAGTTGCAAAATGTCTCAAAACATGTAAGAAGTTTTCGAAGAAAAATTATTCATTATAGACTATTTAACTTCGCTTTTCAGTTTAAACATTACACAAAATAAACTATGGCTTTTCATCGTAAATTTACACTTACGTGTAAATATACCAGCATACAGCGTTTTAAGTATGAAAGTGTAGTGCTTGGGTTATAATATGTATATATAGTAATGTTTAGTGACAATATTGTGTAAAAGGGGCACTTCTTCGGTTCTTAAGTGAACCGTAGTAATTTAGTTTTAGAAAAGTCAGTAATATTTGAATGTATTCTTCCAATTAGAAAATATTTTTTATTGAGCGGATTCCAAAGAAAAATTCCATTTATTTTTTTTTAAGAAATATCTCTCTTAATCGAAATTTAAAAGCTTTACAACACAATTAACCATATATTAACTATTTTACAAAAGCAAGGTGTTCCAATAACAAAAATAATATTCGGACAATTTTTTTTCTATATAGTACAGATTATCATGGTATAAAAGGAAAAAAGTATACCAATGGGTTTCTCGAAAATTTAATATGCAGCTGCTCAAAAAAAAGAATTAATTTCTTTCTCACTTCTCTGGGCTCAAACTACATTATAAATTTTTCGAATCCAGTTCTGAAATTCCAAACGCTTTCACGTACAATAAAGTAAGATTGGAAGTAATAACCACCCCTAATTCGACGAAGATGCTTCTGGAATTGCTCTGTTACTGTAGAGAATTCTCTCTGAATGAAAAGAATGAAAGACAATGGCTTTCCTTATACTACTGAGGGATAAAGAATGTATCATATTCAATTTTTGATTTATTAAGTAAATATAGAAATATAATGAAATTCTATGGATGGGTTCCTTGGAAGAAAACGAAAGAGCATGAAAATACGATATTTTTATTGAAAATAATTTTTTGGGAATGAAACATTTAAAATAGATTTTTCCATTTTAAAATGTTTATAAAATAGATCGTGATTAAAATAGATCTGAAAATTCATTAACATTAAGGTCTGGGTCTGGTCCGAGTCACCAGATGTGGGGAATATTAATCCACATACTCAGTTCAGGGGACACAGTACTATTGAATTGACAAAATTCGGTAAAAAAATCAAATATAATTTTTCTAGCCTAAATTATTCTTTATATACTTTTCTATAGACTCACAAAATTTGAAAGCTCTAAACTTAAAAAACGCAGAATGATGATAGCTTTTACAATCGTTTTTATTCACATCCCTATAGCAAATCAAAACTTTTACATTACTAATCTCAGAAAGATAAAATAACTAGTTTACTTCAATTTAAAATGCTAGGGTTTTTTTCCCATTGTGCCTAATGCTCTGAATTTTTTGACCTATTGCTTACAGTACATATAACAAAAGTTGGTATGCATTTTTGAATCAAATCAATACTTATTTCTTAAAAAATAATTGAAGTTAGAATTTACACATTTTTTAAGGAATTTTCAATAGTCATTTATAAAAAGAAATATTGTATGAATACCAATCTTGTGTGTTACCGTAAAACACATACCAACTTTTGTTATACATAGTTTGACGTACTCGTACATCAAATTTTATGCGTGTGCGTAAATGTTTTAAAATCACTTCACAAATTTTAAGCTTTTTCCTTAAAAGATTTAATAGCTAACTTTTCATAAAATTGTGAGCACAAAATCTGTTTAACATAGTATACACACATAGGAGGGAACCCAAAACTTTTTTGAAAATCTCTCAATTAAAAATTGTTGCGTAAATCGTTCCATCTCGCAACTTGGTTGGACAAGCTAAGTAAAATTGTATCCATATCAACAAATAAAAAAACATATTGAAATAAAATTAGTGGTAACTATTTACAATATAATAAAGTATTGTAGAATGTTGGCGTCATATGTACGCATTGTATGGTAAACTATGCACAATATGGTAAGCGAATGGCACAATACCACCTACAAATAATAAATGAGTATTGGTGCCACAGATAATGTGGCATTCAACATAGAAAAATGATATGGCATAATTAAATTGCTGATAGCCATATATATATATATATATAAATAAATATATATATATATATATATATATATATATATATATATATATATATATATATATATATATATATATATATATATATATATATATATATATATATATATATATATACACTGCTGGACAATTGCTAAGGACGGATCACAAATTGCTATGTAGCATAACATTAAGCGAGACATGAGGCCTAGTAGGATAAAATATAGTTGCCACACTGTTCAGACATTAGAATAAAGAATATTTATTGTTCTGGAAAGTACAAAAGCTGTGAAACATCTGAACGAAAAAAAATGCATATTTCATCTGCGTACGGAGAAATGGAACAATGCATCTAAAAGTCAGCAGGCACCTTAAAGAAAGGTATCAGTACGAGATATGTCCACCGTGGAGTGTGATGCAACATTCCACACGTCGTACCATACTTTGCACAACATTATCCAGCAGCTATTGAGGCAATTTATCCCATTCATCTGTGACTGCACGGATGAGGGTTTTCTTGTTTGTCGGAGGATAGTTTCGACCAGCAACTTGCCTCCCCAAAGCATTCCACACATATTCAATGGGGTTTAGATCTGGCGAACGCGCTGGCCATACGAGACGTTGAATACCTTCGCTGTCTAGACAATCCTGAACAGCGAGTGTTCGATGACATGTTGCGTTGTCGTCCATAAAAACAAATTTATCACCGACAGCACCACGGAAAAGACGAACATGAGGAAGTAGAACTTCATCAATGTATCGTTGGCCCGTCATAGTCCCATTCGCAACCACATGTAGGCACGTGCGGCCATTGATCATGATGCCGGCCCACACCATGATACTGCATGTTGGATATCGGTCCTTTTCCTGGATATTTTCTGGACGATAAGCAGTACCACTCTCGTGCCAGATCAGTTGGCGTCTACAATCCGATGACAGACTGAACCTACTCTCATCTGAGAATAGTACGCATGCCCAGTCCTGTTTAGTCCAATTGTGATGCTCACGACACCATTGCAAACGGGCAGTACGGTGTTGTCTGGTCAATGGGACACACACAACAGGTCTGCGTGCGTATAGTCTTCCTCCCCTCAAACGTCTGGCAACAGTATTTCGGGAGATCTGCTTTTCTGAGGCAACAAGAAACTGATTTGCCACCTGCTGAGCTGTGGTGAGCCTGTTTCTTTTTGCTGATAGGACGATATATCTGGCTTCTGCAGGCGTCGTACTTCTAACACGACCTCCCCCGTGCCGTCTACTACACATTCCAGTAGTTTTAAATGACTTCCACAGCCGTGAAACAAGGCTGTGAGCGATGTCGAACTCTCTGGCAACATCTGTTATTTTTCGCTCTTCTTCGATCTTTCCAATAATTCGGCCACGCATAAAATCATCTATGTGATGTCGGGAAGACATGCCAAAAAATTTTAAGTTCGTCTATTAAATCTTTCCTGTAAAACTTTGACTTGAAACAACAACTGTCCACACGCGTCAAAACCTTTAAAGCTCTTACGAACGCTATCACGTGATGAACAGACGTGGAAAAAAATTTGCATACTCATACTTCTTCTTACTAATATCCCGCACTTATTCTAATTTTCCACATTTTGCTTCCTTTCATTTTGTGGTTGCTATGGATGATAGTGTTATCCGTCCTTGGCAATTGTCCAGCAGTGTATATACTGAATACATTCTATACTAGAATATTTTACATAATTTATATTATGAAATATATATATTAAAATTCACAATCTATCAAAAACCTATTTTTAGGTGATCCTTTGATTCTTACGCAAAAAAAAAGATTGATTTCTTACCAAAAAAATAAGACCTATAATATATGCTGAGTAGGAAAAATTATGTTTCAGAATAACGGTTAGTTAGCAGTCAACATTGTTTTCTTACGGACACCCATAAGTTTTGATGATTAAAAGAGCACAATTTTGTATAAAAAAGCAGATTTTTATATAAAAATAAATTGAAAAATTCATTATCTGTTTATGTGTTGATAAAAATGCTGGAAATAAAGATACAATACACTGCGCAATCGCGGTGTCCCTAAACTCAAAGTCAGGCAGACACGGGATGAAAGGGTTGGTCATATCAGTCATAGGAAAACATTTAAATAAGTCTCATATTTGAATAAGAAATGACTAACATATTTTTGAAAATGTGAAAAACTGATATCCCCGGCATCATATCATTAAGTACTGTGAACTCACATTTTACAATTTTACAGTGTTTTTATTCTAATATCATCTTTTATAGCAATCTTAGATTCAGTTGCGAAATTATTTTTGCTGTTTTTGTTAAAATCAAAGTAAGTTATTTAAATCGTGGTTTGGGAAATGATGTCAACTAACTTTGACTCTCTCTAAAAAGAAACATATAAAATACTACTGCTGCCAAACGACTACAACGAAGGAACATTATATACGCAAATTATTTACAAAACGATAAAATTGAATTTCAAAGCAATAATTCAACGCACAGTTACTAAGCAGAAAATTCGCCGAGTTTTGAATGAGTTTAAATATGCTTATTAAATGATACTACCTCCGATTCTGAACTTTTATGGTTGACTTTAATCAACATCATATCGGAGAAACTTAGAGAAACTAAATTTTTCATTACAATAAATGTTAGGCGAGGTGATTACCTATATGCTGTTTCTCCTAAATTTTAATTTGTAATATTTCATTAAACAGAAATATTTCCCCAAACCATTTTTTTTTCAAATAGCATAAAATTAGCTAGGAATGCAGTCGTAAGCTAATATTAGAATTTAGGGCAGAATATAAATAAAAATTATTTTAATATATACATTCTAAAAATCAGATAAGAATCAAATATGTGGGTCATTATTTTTATTAAAAAAACATATAGTTTAAATTTTGTTCTACTGTTTTGAAATCACTTCTAAAGAGTTCAAATTGATTTCTTGAAACTGATTCAAAGAAAAACTAGGAAACGAGCAGAAATGTATTTTTTGAAGCTATATTTAAAATGAAATGTTAGAGAATATGTAAAATAATCTTACAATAAGTAAAAGTTGGTTTAATGCAATCATTTTCATAAAGGTATTACAAATTGAATTTGAAATATGTTGAGTCTGTATTTATATTCATTACTTAGACACTGCATTGATTTCAAAAACTTCAAATATAATTTAGGGATTTCAACAAATAAACTAAAGCAAAGTAAAGGTTTGAGCAAAACGAATTATTTACAAACAAACTAAGTTTACAACACAATTGTACACATTTTGCATCCTAATACAGTTAAAATATAAAATGATATTTTTATCGTTCAAAAACTTTTTTAACAAGACCATATGTCAAAGATAACGTTTGTGTATGCCTCTGAAAGAGTAATGTCGATGGATCTGACACATGCAAGAGCTTAGAAGTCATTTCAGGGTCCCGTCGTGTGCCATTTTGCTTACACTCCCATAATTACAAATCCAATAGGACATATATCAGGGCGATGGAACTACTTCAAAGAAAATAAAACAAAACAAAAAAGAATACGAAAGCAAAACAGCTGCAGACGAAAAGGAGATAGTCAAACAACAAAGCATTTGAAGATTTCCAATTTTATTTCTTCTCCAAGAAAAACATCTGAAAGACAGAGGCCATGCCATAACATGGGAAAAAAGAAGAAAATAAAGTAGAAAGAAGAGGTAAAAGAAGTGGGGTGAAGAAATCAAAGGATCAGAAGAAAAAAAACTAAAATTCAGAAGAATGGTAACAAAAACTTGAACTACATCGAGGCTTCTGTGAGAAAGCGGAATAAAAAAAAGAGAAAAAAAGAGAATACCGAATCGAAAAACAAAGTATAAGATTACGATTTTGTTTTGCCAATACTGTACGGCATAAAATATTTACGATTCCTTTGGTCAATACATACAAACCCGTCAGAGATAAATTTAGATTACAGGGGAAAAAAAGTGTTTCTCTTTTTATTCATTACGATGTACTCCAAGAGAAAAACCACAGAAAAAACAATTTTGATATGTTTAGTAAAATGCATTAGTTTATACATTCATAATATCTACAATTTCGTTATATTATTATGAGAATGATATTTGGAAATTCGCAGTTTTTCACACCTTTTCCTCTTTAATTATATACTGTATTACTATATTTTTTTCGTACAAATATAAACTTATTTGTGTAAAAATTAGAAGTTTATACAATTACCAAGTAACTTTTTAATCTAATAACACAACTTTTTTCTCATAGCATGTGGAAAAGCACCTCAAGAATTGAAATTCAATAGAGACAGAAACACATTTTATTAAAATTTCTTGTTAATTAAAGGTTTTTAAATGAGAAAAATATATTGCTGCTTAACAAAAAAATTGACCTAACTTTTCACAAAACTTATACCATAAATCAACTAATACAAAAAAATAACTCAAAAGATAAAATTTGCTTTAGACAGGATAAGGATTCTATGTATTTTCAATAACTTTTTATATTAAAAATGAGATATAATCCTTTAAAAAAAGGATTAACAAAAATGTTTTTGATTACAGCAATATAACGAATGCAAATATCATTGGCACTGAATATAAGTAAGAAGAATATGTGAAGAATTCTAAATTTAGTTTTGTATAAAATTTCTCTCCTTGCTTTTCTAAGTCACTGTATTTCTCAAAATCCTATTTGGAACAGAAGTGTGTATAATATTCGCAATAATATTAGAAACACTTTGATGAGGCCTTTTCAAGCTATTTTTTTCATACAGTAGCTTCCACTAACTCAAAAAATCCGCACCTTTGTATTTTTATTGCAAATTATATACATTTATTACGGAAATGTCTTCGCAACAAAGTATTGCATTAATTCCGTAAGGATAGGTATTAATCACCCTCTAAATTACATCGGTCTATTATAGTTGACCTTCTATGAAGTCATATTGAAATCACAAATTGGAATTTGTAATAAAGAGTGTGCTTTTCCCAGGTATAGAAGTTTAAGTTGGCATTACTTTCCAAGATGGCGACCGATTTAACAGCTGTCAAGTGATTTATTCTCAGTTTGGTTCGGCAATTCATCATGAATAGACTCACGCCTGAACAACGCTTTTAGATTCGTCGAATGGGCCCAAAACGAGATTGCCGTTGTTCCCGATTTTCATAAGCGAATTTTGTTTAGCGATGAAGCGCACTTCTGGTTGAATGGCTACGTCAACAAACAAAACTGCCGCATTTGGAGTGAAGCTAATCTACAAGTGTATGTCGAAACACCGTTACATCCAGAAAAACTGACTGTTTGGTGCGCTTTATGGGCTGGCGGAATCCTTCTTCAAAAACGATGTAGGCCACAACGTTACAGTCAATGGTGATTGGTTAGCTATGATTACTAACTTTTTCATTCCTGAAATGAACAATCCTGATGTCCAGGAGCTGTGGTTCCAACAAGACGGCGCAACATGTCACACAGCTCAAGCCACAATCGATTTATTGAAAGACACGTTTGGTGACCGCCTAATTTCCCGTTTTGGACCTGTGAATTGGCCTCCAAGATCTTGTGATTTAACACCGCTAGACTATTTTCTGTGGGGCTATGTTAAGTCATTGGTCTGTGCGGATAAGCCACAAACGCTTGATCATTTGGAAGACAACATTCGCCGTTTTATTGCCGAGATACGGCCACAAATGTTGGAAAAAGTCATCGAAAATTGGACGTCCAGATTGGACTACATCCGAGCCAGCCGTGGCAGTCATATGCCAGAAATCATATTTAAAATGTAATGCCACAAGATTATCTTTCGAATCAAAAAGAATTCATGTCAATCGAATAATACATCGTTGTTTTATTGCAATTTAAAGTTCTATACGTCTAAAAAAACACCCTTTATGAACGGGTGCAAAAGTTGATCGTATTTTATTTATGGGGTATGGAATCTACCCTCTCGATTTTACTATAATGTGTGTATTTTTTACTGATGAAAAAGTTTTCTACAATACGCATCATTTAATATCTGATAAATTATTGCGATTTTTTCAAATGTCACAATGATTCCAATCGAACTTTAATATTCAGAATTTGACAAAGTTTGAAAACTTTTAGAGATTTTAAAACGGGGATACTTTCTGTGCGGATGAACATGTTCAAAAAATTCGAAAATAAAATCAGTTCTAATTCATTTGCATTTGAGTCATAAGAAAAAAAATCAATCAATCAACCCAAATCATACCTTTTATACACCATAAGGGAACGTAATTCAAAAAGACACATATGTAGACACATATGTAGTTCACATATGTAGCGCAAGTATGTCTTTTTCCGTGCGTATTCTGAAAAATGTTACAGATTTTAAAATATAAATACTTTCTATGCAAAATATTTTCTTTCGTTGTTCCAAGCATGAGTCCTAAAGCCTCCCACGTTTCAGATATCCTAATTTTTGTTTCCCGAATATTAGTTTACTTTTATCCTGGTGCCATTAATTAAAAAGCAATCAATCAATCATTTGCGTAGATATTTCGTACGTATCGCATCTATTTTTTCTAAGTAAGTTTATTGACAAGTGTTTGAGAATTTATAATTTTAATCTACTTAATGATGTGATTCATTCAATAAGTGATAATATATTGGAATTTCTTCAAATACCATGACGATTTTAGTCGAGCTTTAATGTCCAGAGCTTGGCACAATTTTTAAACTGATTCAGATTTTAAAATGAGATTATCTTATGTTGCTGATATTTTCTACCATTTTCCTGGCATTTAGCAGGTAACTATATATGTGTATTTTTCCGTGAGTCCCTCACACATTTTGCAAATTATAATGGAACTCAAACAAAAGCTTTTTTGTATGTATGATCGGTATTTTTTTCGTATATTTGTTGGCGAATGTTAGAGATTTTAAAATGGGAATAACTTTTAGTGCTGCTAATATTTTCTTCAATTTTCCAGACACGTAGCAACTTACTCTACGTGTATTTTTTCCGTGAGTCCCAAAGCCTCGCCCATTTTATAAATTATAATGGATCACACACGAAACATATTTCGTATACATAGTGTCCATACTTTTCGTATGTTTATTGGCTAGATTAAGAGATTTTAAGACGTGAATACTACGTGTGTTGCGGATATTTTATTTAATCTTCCTGATTAGTAGCGTATAACTCTATGTTCATGTTCCCATGAGCCCCAAAGCATAACGCAATTTATAAATCATAATAGAACACACTTCGAGAAGATACTTCGAAGTTTATTTTTTGTATGCATGTTGGCAAATGATAGAGATTTTTAAGTGGGAATATTTTTTGTACTGCTGATATCGATTATCATTTTTCCTGGAAAGAAGAAAATATACATAACTGTCGTTTTTCGGCGATTCCCAAAGCCTGGAATTTTTCAAATATCAAAATGCAATGCACTTCAGGAAGATATTTCGTATATATTGTATGTATTTCCCCCTAAGTATGTTGATAAGTGTTAGAGAATTTACTATGATAAATGGATTTACGGTGTGCTTCTTTCAACAAGTGATACAGTATTGGAATTTTTTCAAATGCTATGACGATTCCAATGAAGCTTTAATGGTCTCATCTTAGCATATTTTGAAAACTGTTACAAATTTAAAAATGGGAATACATCTTATTGCTGATATATTTTTCAATTTTCCAAGCAAGTTTCCCATTTCGTTTCTGTGTGCATTTTTACCAGTTTTTAAGAATCTCACACATTTTATAGAACTGACGTACTTCGTAAAGGTGTTTCATAAGAATCCTATGTTTTCTTCTTATGTATGTAAACAGGGGTTACGAGATTTTACGATGGCAACACTTCTTATTGCTGATAATTTCTTTCGTCATTGCAATCATTTATCATATAGCATCTATGAATGTATTTTATCAGGATTTCAAACGCCTGGTAATTTTTTTTACCACATTGGAACAAAGTTCGGGAAAGTATTTAGTATATATCGGTTAAATTTTACGCTTTAACTGGTAACCTATTATTGCAAATGAGTGTGAAAGTGTGCTTTAGGTTGCATCACTTTAAACAGCTTCAGAATCGTTTCTTAATAATGTTTGCGTTTTCATTATTCTGAGGTTAATTCTTTGGAATTGAATCTCTCATGTATCTGGTTGCACTTTAACATCAAGTGCAATGGAGTTCATATATATCTTCTCAGAGAGTGTACAATAGAAATAATCCATTCAATTTCTCATTCATTACGTTCTTTCTTTCAATTACATTTTTGAATTCACATTTTCATTTCCCAAAAAAGGGAATCAAACTTTTTCAACAGATCTACGATCAAAATATGTCCAAAAGAGGCGCAGAATCTTTTTACAGATAGTTTTGTGTATAGCTTGCAACACATGAAAACAAGCGAAGACTTACCTTTAAAATGAAACTAATATACATAGTTTGAATACCACGTCCGTAAGTTTCTCACATGCTATAAGCAGAAAATTCGCATACATTTAAGATGATTCTCTATAAATATATGATAAATTTTAAAACGAACCAGCCAAAAAATTTCGAATTTATTTTGCAATCTTTTCAAATTATTAGTATTATTATTAAAGAAAAAAACATTACTATTATCAACCGGAACCAACTTCACTTAATGTCTCATTTTGTGACGCAATAACGAATAGAAGTGAACTTCCGTAAGCAATTGATTCGCATCGTTTTCTTGATGGCAGATTGTACAACCTTTGATTTATTTTATTTTATTGTTTGATTTTATGGCACAAGAGACAAAATTTGCTAAGCTACGCCAAACAATGATTCAAAAAGTAATAAAACATTGAAAACTGGTTCTCAATCGTAAGTAATTTGATAAAGTCAGATTTTGCTCAAAATGTTTCAATAGAATTCAATTGGAAAAAGTAATTTAATATACAAAATAAACATATATGAAAAAAAAATAATAATAATAATATTAATACTAATAATAATGTTCATGTTTTCATGATTTTCATAAAGTAAATAAATAACTCATTTATAAAAATATCAGATTGTATTAAATAAATACTATAAAAAATTATAATTGGTGTAACATACCAATTGCACGTAAGAATGCAAAGAGATTTGGATGGGCATTTTCCCCAACCAAATCAGATAAAGATAAAATTGATGTAAGAAAACAAATGATGCAATATGATGATTAATAACTCTACAATTTATTAAAATGTTATAACAAGAATACAGTACTTTTAATGAGGGACATTCTGGGGCATTCTCACCCAATAAAGGATGTAGGCACGTAAAACAAATATAACCAATGCGAAGCCGAGTCAGCTTAACATTGGTTATTCGCATCGGTATTACAGGCAAAGCTCCAATGACAGGCTTCACGCAATGCAGTTTATTAGTGTGGATATTCCATGATTCCTGCTAGGCATTATCAATACGATGCTGGATGAAGCACTTCATGTCTTAAAGGGCAACTGTCAGCGGTAAATCTGTTGTTGCCGACCGAGCCACGATGTCCGCATGCTCTTTGCCTGTAATACCCACGTGGCTTGGTATTCAGCAAAACTGAATATCACAACCCTTGCAATGCAGTCGACTCTTAATGTCTATTATATCACACACCTGAGGATGAAACCGAGCGTTGTCGTTTTCTATCGCTTCTAAGACACTCATACTATCAGTGTAGATACAATATTTACGAGGTGTTTGGGGGTAAATTAATTGAAGTGCACGGTACAAAGCGATGGCTTCGGCAGTGAAAATGCTGCAACAATTATCGATCCGATAACCGTGCATATTATATCTTCCGTCACAACTCCACACCCAACGTAATCTGTCCGTTATGAACCATTCGTGTAGATAGAAGAATAATCACTTTATCGACTCCGATGGTAAGCAAAGATGCGTTAAAAAGCGACTGGTTCTATGGCGGATTCACAGTAGGTAGCGTAAGGGTGGATATAATGGAAACGTGGTGTATTCCATGGTTGGAACTGCAAAATGTTTCTTTGGTGGATATCAACATCAGGTAAATCGAGCTCGGTAACAGAAGCTTCGTTCTTTCTATAACTGGACGTATGTTATGTGACCGAGCATCATAAATTCTCTCCATGCTTATAGTCAAATTAACATTTTTCAGAGGATGTGAAGGCACGGATAAGATCTTAAAGCTTGCTTAATAAGAACTTCCTTTTTTCGTCTTAAGTTCAGAGAAAGTTGGTTGCAAGTGCCGTAGAGATTCTGCACCGGCGATGTGCGAAATGCACCAGAGCAGATTCTCAATGCTGCGTGATGTACTGGGTCAAGTTTTTTAAGCGTAGAGTCGCGTGCAGATCCATATACAACAGAAGCATAATCAATCCTGGAAACTACAATAGATTGATACACTCGGAGCAGAGATGTCCGATCTTCACCCCAAGAGGTGTTCGATAGAATTTTCAGGATGTCGAGGGACTTTTCGCACTTCTGCCGCAGATGTAAAATATGTGGAAGAATGGTGAGTCGGGGGTCGAATATCACTCCAAGAAATCGCACTTTCATCTTGGATAAAAAGATGGGGATAGTGTGTCACCTAAACGAGCTTTAATTTTTCGGGCATCTAAAAAAAATTTTTGTATGAAACAAGGCAATTTGCCTCTAAGCCCATAACCATATAGAGTGCTAAAAATCCCATAGCGCCAAGTACGATCATATGCCTTCCCGATGTGAAAGAAAATAGAGACAAAATGGTTCCTCCGGACGAATGCGTTCCTAATTTTGCTTTCCAGGGAGATGATACTGTCGAGGGTGCATTGTCTTTTGCGGAAATCACTCTGAATAGAGGAATACATCGGTTCTTCTCCAGCTGAGAAATAAGACGGGCATTGACCATACATTCCATAGTCATACATAAGCAGCTCACTAGTGCTATTGGTTGGTAGCTGAGAGGGTGTTTGGGATATTTTCCAGGTTTTAAGATAGGTATTACTATGGTTTCTTCCCATACACGAGGATACACCTACTCCGTCCAGATTCGATTGAATAGGTAAAGAAGAATTAGTAGTGAATTCTCGTTTAAGAGACGAATCATTTCGTACGATATTCCATCAGGTCCTGGGTTAGTATTGTGGACCGATGATAGGACTCTCTTCAATTCCCACATGTAAATGTTACAAGTATAAGGTAGGAATTGTCGGCACCTGAGGTTGATAGGTGTACGCTCTGAACGATTTTTAGTCACTAGAAATGTAGCGCTATAAGAATCGGAGCTCGACACACTAGCGAATGTTTAGCCAATCAAGTTAGCTACATCAGTTTGTGACGAATAAACAGCAGTCGAAGTTTCCAGTATCGGAAAGGTAAAATCACGATAGAGACCATTCGCTGTTTTTACTTTTCTCCATAACTGTTGACTCGAAGTTGGCGATGTGATCGAAGATATGTACTGGATCCAAAAATCTTTCTGACTTTGACGTCGTATTCTACGAGCTGACGCTTTTGCACGTTTAAATGCTATGGTATTAAAAGTGGTGGGGTACCTTTTGAAAATACTCCAAGCTTTCTTTTGTTCCTTTTTGGCTTGGTGACAGGCAGAATTCCACCATGGTTTTCATTGCTTCCTATGATAGTTCGATGTCTTAGGAATTCCTGCATCGGCAGCCTTCATAACAGCATCGGTGACTTTGAGAACGGCATCATCAACTCCCCTGCACAGAACCAATTCTTCTGTTATAACCGATTGCCGTGTGAATTTATCCCAGTCAGCGCTATGGAAATTATAAGTGGGAGGACGGTGACTTGTCGCCGTGTCATTAACATGCGAGACTAGGAGAGGGAAATGATCAATGTTATGTAGATTGCTATCTACCTCAAATTTTAACAACGGTAAAAGATTTGGTGAGCAGATGACTAGATCAAGGGAGTGAAATGTCCTTGTGGATGCATGGAAATATGTTTTTTCATCGTTGCTGAGTAGACAGAGACAGTGATCGGAGATCAACTGTTGGATCTGTCGCCCACGAGAGTTTGTACCATCATGTCCCCACGGAGGGCTATGTCCGTTAAAGTCCCCGAGTAAAATATATGTAGCTGACAATTGATTGACTAAAGGATTTAAATCCACTTGTGGTATAATATCATTGGTGGATAAGCAGATACATCAGACTGTGACTAGAGAATGGATGTGAATCCGTACGGCCACAGCCTGTAATGGTGTGTGAAGTGTAACTACAGTACTGATATAAAGGTGGAACGTGAAAATGTATACTCCACTGGTTAGCGATGTATTGCATTTTACATCCCGTCGTACACAATTGTAACTACGCACTCGCACTTCATGGTACTCCTCAGAAACGTCTCGTGAAGAGCAATGCATGCGGTCAGGTACTTGAATAAGATGGATTTAAGGTCATCAAGACGAGTCCTCAAACTACGGCAGTTGCAAGAAGCAAAGGAGAACATTAATGCGCACTCACTCCTCTTTCGGGGCTAGCCGTCTATGGGTCCGGAAGGAAGTCCATTAAAGCTTCGTCATCGCCTGATGAATGTACGTCTATCAGATCCCGTTCTAAGATGGGGTGGGACTTTTAGGACATATTGGATAATTTCTTCGGGAGTTTTGGGGTGTTTATTTCCCGAAGATCGGCCCTTCTGCTTTTCGGGTTTGGGGGGAATTGCTAGCTTTCCTTACAATTCCCTTATTTTTATTTTGGGATGGGGAACTGCCGGATGATTTTGCAGTTTCTTTCGTTTTAGTGGATGTTGGAGATTCAGAGCATTCTTTAAAGTCATTTTTTTGTGTTGAGCTACATTCAAAGGTTCTTTTCACAGCGCTTGCATAACTAACTCTAGAGACTGGTGTGCGTGAAGAAGCAATACATCGTGCCTCTGGGTAAGAAATTGTGTCTTTCATTTTTACTGCATTGATTTCCTTCTCATTGATCCTTTTAGGGCAAGAGCGGTAAATTGAGGACTGCTCACCTTTACAGTTTACACATCGTTACTTCGCAGTGCAGTTTGTACTGCCGTGGCTTATTTCCCCACAACGAAGGCATGTAGGTTGGCCCCAACAAACATTTTTGGAGTAGCCGTATCGCTGGCATTGGAAGCAGCGCAGACGATTTGATATATAGGGTCGGACTGGGCAGTGAATGTAAGCAGCTTTTACGGAATGTGTGGGAGGTCAGGTGTCGAAAAGGTCAGCATGAGGTGGTTGGTGTTCAGTGATTGACCATCCCATCTAATCGTTATGCATCTGACTCCACAAACCTTTTTCGCTTTCATATTCTCTTGTATTCCTTTGGTCGACACATTAAGTAAATCAGCTGGCGAAATTACTCCACACGAAAAATTTAGATTACTGTGAGGAGCGACAGTAATTTGCAAATGTGCGAACTTCTTTAGTTCAATGAGGGCTGTTGCCTGTTTCGAATTTTACACTTCGAGGTACAAGTCCCCGGAGCGCATCTTGCGGATTGACTTGACTTGCCCTACACTACTAGATATAGTCTTCTCTATGAGAAAGGGTGAGATATTCATAAATGTATCATTTGTTTTTATAATAAAATATCGAAACGAATCAGCAAATTCAGGCATAAGGTGCTCCAAAGAGGAAGAATTGCTTTTGGGTTCCATGAGTGATATATTTTGTTCATCCCAGTACGCTTCCGCCCACCATGGAGCCCAACAAGGGGAGGAAGCCATCCGGTCATCTGACATGCGTCAGGCATGGCACTTACCCCAGAGGTGGCACTGGGGTATACTATTACTGGTCCGAGATATGGTCCACCAGTTCACCCAGGTTACCCCTAACTGCAACAATAACCCTAAAGCAACTCTCTTTGGGATTCTAAGAAAATCCAATTAGAAACCCTCAGATGCAATCACCAGCCCATTGACAGGAGTGGGCTCACTCCTGCCATCCGTCTTTAGAGAAACGTGGGGCAAAGGGAGCGCAGCAGATATCCCTAGAACGTCATTTTCCGCCTTACGGGACGCCGCACACGGCACACATGCGGGTTGGCAAGCCAACACAGCAAGCTAAAACATTAATGGTATTTAAAGGAAAAAAAGGAGGGGGAAAGAAGAAAGGAAGGGAAGAAGGGGGATAAAAAAGAGGGGCGGAGAGGAGAGATCACTAGGGCACCTTGGGATTGTGACACCTGTACTCATCTAAAGAAGATGAGCCCATTGAGGGGGTACAACCCTTGAAGTCGCGTATTATATTATACCCGTGCTGTGAACATCTCCGGGGCAGGAATATACAAATACGTTTTTAGTTACAAGGATTTGTATTTTTTAAAATCTATATATAAATAAAAAAAAGCATATATATATATATATATATATATATATATATATATATATAAAAGAAATATGTATTATTTATCAAAACAAGAAATAATAGATAAAGAACATAACAAGAACTTACGTAATAAAAATATGAAAGCTGAACATGAAGAACAAAATTATAGAGAAATAAAAGAACTACAAAAAAGAAGAACCTAGCGAGTCAGAAAGCAATTTCGGACTTAGAACCGAATAAGTGGGGTTAAACTAGTTTGAAGGCGCCAACCTTCCCCTTTGCAACTCGGTAGGAAAACCAAATAAAATAAACAAAACTTCAGAGAAAGTATAACTCAGAGAGCATGATAAAACCAATCACTACTATTATGTAACAAACTCTCCCAAACTCTTAATGCAGAAAAACCACAAAATAATTATGTAAGAAAAGTAGAAAAAAATACTAGAACAATTACATAAGAAAAGTATCTTTCAAAAATAATTTAACAAAATTTCTTTACTCACAAAGCTTTTACGAAGAGAAACAAGCATCTTGCCATTAATGAAAGTCAATTATTCACCAAGTTAAAAATTCGAAAACATAAACACATCTTTTTGAGCTGACTTTTAAACCAGCCAGCAAAGACAAGTATAGAATGACGACAATCAAATATGGTAAAATTTGAATTGGTTGATTGTCAAAAATGTAAATTTGCTAGGCTCTAATTTGGTTGGTTGTCAAAAAATGTGTAAGATGTTTAAGATGTGTGTGGAAAAAATGTAAACTGTGATATGAGTGTTATGATATAATCTTCACAGCAAGACCACTAACATGCTGACTTTGAAAACCTATTGTTGTGTGGTGGATTTGGAATTCGAAGTAGCAAGACGGTTAATGTATTTGTGATGAATATAAGATCTCAAGAAATTAAAAGGGTATTCATGATCTAAACAACATTGAAAAAAAAAAAAAATATATATATAAATATAAATATATATATATATATATATATATATATATATATATATATATATATATATATATATAATTTTATTAATAAATAACCGAATGGATTTAAATTATTATTTAAAAAACCGTATATTTTTTCCTCATGTCTCCCAATGCCTGGCGCATTTTAAACATGAAAATGGAATGCATTTCGGGAAGATATCTGGTATGCACCTTATGTATTTTTTTCAGTACGTTTGCTGACAAGGGTTTGAGATTTTACAATTGGAAATGAATTTACGTTGTGCTTCATTCAATATATATTCATTCATATTTTCTGCTGCTCTGTTGTTCCCATCAAAGCATCGCATAAATCTGCGTGTATCTTTTCTGTGCGTTCCAAAGCCTCACGCATTTTAAATATTGTCATGGAATGCACTTTGGGAAGATATTTCGCTTATATTTATTTCTTGTGTATGTTGACAAGTGTTACAGATTTTACAATGGAAAATGATTTTACTGTGGGATTAATTCAATAACTGATCCATTATTGGAATTCCTTCAAATGACAATCAAGCTTTTATGTTCAGACCTTAGCCGATTTTGTAAATTGTTACATATTTTAAAAAGGTAATACTTCCTCTCTCTATCGCTGATATTCTCTTTCCTTTTTCAGGCAAGTGTCTTGCAACTTTCTTTTTTCCCGACTTCCAATGCCTCCCGTATTTTATATATCTTAATGATACGCACATCGGGACTTGTGGGTGTGTTTTTGTTTGCCGAAGCGTTGCGTAATTTAGATCTTGTGCCATAAAGCAAAACAATCAATCAGTCGCGAATATATTTCGTACGTATGGCATACATTTTCCCCCGTACGTTTGATGAGAAGTAAATGAGATTTTACATATAGAAATTATTTTACCGTGTGCTTCTTTCAATAACTTACAAAATAATTTAATTTCATTAAAAGCCCTGACAATTCTAATCCAGCTTTGATGCTCAGTGCTTGGCACATTTTAAAAACTGTTACAGGTTATTAATGAGAATACTTTCTGTGATGACATTCTCTTTTATTTTCGGAGTTAGTACCATATAACTATGTGTATATTTTTTCCGCGAGTCTCAAATCCTGACACATTTTAAGTATTATAATGGAATGCATCCCAGGAAGATATTTCGTATGTACCTTATGTATTTTTCCGTACATTTGCTGACAAGCATTTGAAAATTTACGATTAGAAATGACTTTCTGTTGTGCTTCATTTAATAAGCAATAAGTTACTGAAGTTTCTTCAAATACTATGACGATTCCAATCAAGTTTTAATGTTCAAAGCCTGGCACATCTTGTAAACTGTAACAGAATTTAAAAAGTGTTTAAAGGGTTTTTCCTGTTGCTGAATTTTTTTTATACTTCTAAGCAAGAATCATATTCTATTTATGTGCGCATTTTTACCAGAGTTTAAGAGCTTCACTCACTTTGTAAATCATAACAGAAAGAACGTACTTCGTACAGATATTTCGCAAGGATCCTATGTTTTTTCGTACATAGTGTTTCGAGATTTTATAATGGGGAAACTTCCTGTTGCTGATATTTTCATTCTTGGTTCCATCAACTGTCATGTTCCTTCTATGAACATATTTTGACCAAGAGTTCAAAAGCTTGGTTCATTTTATGTACCATATTGGAACGCCCTTCTCTGAAATATTTAGTATGTCTTAGTTAATTTTTGAGCTTTGATTGGAAATCATTTCGAGCAGCTAAATGCGTACTTTGAGTGTACTTTGAGATTCATTACTTTGTATAGCGTCAGAATCGTTTCTAAATAATATTTGGGTTTTCATTTTTCCGAAGTTGGTTCCTTGCAACTCAGTTTTTTCTGTACCTGCTTGTACTTTAAGATCAAGTGTTGTGCAGGGTTTATAAATCATCAAACAGTGTACTATAGATATAGTACTATAAATTACTGGATCATCACATTTTACGATCAAATACAGTTTTAGATTCCCAAGGAGGGGGAGGATCAAGTGTTTCATCAGATCTACAACCAAAGGATACGCAGAACTATCGTTTGAGATGGTCTTCTATATATCTGGCAACACATAAAAACAAAAGGATTACTTCTAAAATGAACGTAATATCCATGGTTGAAATGATCACCACGAGTGTAAGATTCTCACATGCGAAAAGCAGAAAGTACGCACTATCTCAAGACGATGCTCTATACCCGTCGAAAAATTCCGAATTGATTTTGCAATCTTATCGAATTATTAGTATTATTACTACCGAGAACCAAATTACCACTGTTATCAACCAGACTTAACTTCGACATTTCGGTCGTTATGTGCCGCAATAACAAATAGAAGTGGACTCGTGTCTCAACATTTGATTCTCTTCGTTATCTCGATGGCACGTTGTACAATTTTTGAAGTCGTCTATCATCTAATTTCTGCGCTGTGTACACTTTGGTGTCAGGAAGATACCAATACGTTTCAAGCGACGGGTATTCTTATTTTTTTAAATATATTTATGCATATAAGAAGCATCGTAATATTTTAATCATTATTTAAATAACCGATATAAACATTTCAATTTTACCTTTTTTATTTTTAAGATTTACATACAGTCTCCCAGTTGAATTTTACATTTCTTCAAATTTTTCTTGATCGTTCGAAGCTGTCATTTTTGAACTCAAAAGAAACCGTAGGTAGTTATTGTTAAATACCTTAAATGTCGTCCTTTTTTATTAAGTTCGTTATTGACCTGTTTATATTACATCGGTCAACAAAAGTATTCGTTATATTTGACCTAATACTAAGCCGTCTTCAAATGACTAATTCAAATTTGTGACAGAAACAGGTGCAAAAGTCAATAATATAACATTTATATGAAAAGGAAGGAATTCTAAATTTTAATATGATGAGGTGGCCATTTTTACTGACTCAAATAGTCATTACAATATGTATCATTTAATATTTGGTATATTATTGCAATTTCTTCAAATGCCATGCTGATTTCAATCGAGCTTTGATATTGAGAACTCGACAAAGTTTTAAAACTGATATTTAAAAAGGGAAATACTTTATGTGATAATTATTTCTTTTGAAAAATTTCGAAAATAAAATTAATTTTCGTTTAATTGGTTATTGTGCCTTAAAATCAAACTTCAAATCTATCAGCCCAAACCTCGCACCTTTTATACACCATAATTGAATGAACTTCAGGAAGTCATTTCATATTTGTCGCATGTATTTCTTTTTCATACATATGCTTAAAAATGTTACAGATATTAAAATGTGGATACTTCCCATTTGAGATATTTTCTTTTATCGTTTTAAGCAAGTATCATATTCCATCTCTGAGTTTTGTTATTTTACCAAAAGACCCAAAGACTCCCACATTTTATGTATCCTAATGATTTAGAGACTTCTGCGGGTGTTTCTGTTTGCTGAAGCTTAGCCTAATTTGGACCTTGTGCTATAAATTCAATCAATCAATGTATCGGGAAGATATTTCGAACGAATTAAATGATAAATTATTGGAAATTCTTCAAATGCCATGTAGCTTATGTATTTTTTCCTTACATTTGCTGACAAATTTTACGATTCGAAATGATTTTACGGTGTGCTTCTTTCAATAAATGATAAATTCTAGGAATTTTTCTTCAAATGCAATGGAGATTCAGATCGAGCTTTTATGTTCAGTCCTTCGCACATTTTATAAAAACTGTTACAATTATAAATGGGAATACATTCTGTTGCTGATATTCTCTTTCATTTTCGACGCAAGTATCATATAACTGTGCGTATATTTTTTCCGCAAGTCTCAAAACCTGACACATTTTAAGTATCACAATGGAATACATTTCGAGATGATATTTCGTACCTACCCCATGCATATTTCCTTACATTTGCTGATAAGTGTTTGAAATTCTACGATTAGAAATGATTTTTCAGTGTGCTTCTTTCAATAAATGATAAATTTTTGGAATTTCTTCAAATGCCATGGCGATTCTGATCGAGCTTTTATGTTCAGCTCTTCACATATTTTAAAAACTGTTACAATTATAAATGGGTGTACTTTATGTTGCTGATATTCTCTTTCATTTTCGAAGCAATTATCATATATAACTATGAGTTTATTTTTTCCGCGTGTCTTAAAGCCTGACACATTTTAAGTATCATAATGGAATGCATTTCGGAATGATATTTTGTACATACCTTACGTATTTTTCCGTGCATTTACTGACAAGTGTTTGAAACGTTACGATTAGAAATGATTTTACAGTGTGCTTCTTTCAAATGATAAATTCTTGGAATTTCTTCAAATACCATGGAGATTTTAATTGAGCTTTAATGTTCAGAGCTTGGCATATTTTGAAAACTGTTACGTATTTTAAAAAGGCAATACTTCCTGTGTTCCTGGTGCTCTCTTTCCTTTCTCAGACAAGTATCAACTAAATATCTATGTATTCTTTTCCAAATATTCTGATAATGTTTTGTGTGAATATTTTTACTACAAATTCCAAAAACTGGCACATTTTATACATCATAATTGGACGCGCTTCTGGTAAATACTTTGTATGTATCTTACTTTTTTTTGTATGTATGTTGACAAGTGTTAGAGATTTTCCTTTCGAATTACTTTCTGTTGAAGAATTTTTTTTTCATTTTTCCATGCAAGTAGCAAAAAACTGGGGATGAAATGTCTCCGTGAGTCTCAAAGCAACGGAAATTGTATACATCATAATGGAATGAACTTACAAAAGATATTTCGTATTCATTTTTTTTGTATGTTTGTTAGCGAATATCGGAGATTTTAATTCGAAATATGTCCAGTTGGGAATATTGTTTTTCATCTATCCAGGCAAGTATCGTATAACTCTATGTGTTTCTTTTCTGTTAATATCAACGCCTTACACATTTTAAATATTAAAAATGAATGCACGTCGGGAAGATACTTCGTAAGTATTTGTTCCGTTTGTATGTAGACAAGTGTTAGAAATTTTACAATGGAAAATGATTTTACGATGTGCTTCATTCCTTAACTGATAAATTATTGGAATTTATTGATTGGAATGACTATTCCAATCACACTTTAATGCTCAGAGACTGACATAATTTTTTTGTAAATTGTTACAGATTTTAAAAAGGTTATACTTCCTGTTAATGATATTTTTTTCATCCTTCCAGCCAAGTATCATATTCCATTTATATGTGTATTTTACCTGAGTTTAAAAGTCTCACACATTTTATGTATCATAACGAACAAAAGTATTTCGTAAAGTTATTTCGAATGAATATTATGTTTTTTTCCGTATGTATATAAACAAGTGTTACGAGATTTTATAATGGGAAAACTTTCTGTTGCTGACATTTCCTTTCGTCGTTCCTATCAATTTTCATATTCACCCTCTGATTGTATTTTTATCAAGAATTCAAGACCCTTATTCATTTTATATACCATATTGGAACAAAGTTCGGGAAAATATTTAGTATGTCTTGCTTAGTTTTTGTGCTTAATTGGTAATCTGTTCTAACAACTGTGTGTGAAATTGTGCTTTAAGTTACATCGCTTTATACAGTTTCAGAATTGTTTCTCAAAAATGTTCGGGTTTTTATTCTTCTGCGGTTTGTACTTTGCAACTAAATCTTTCCTGTATCTGTTTGCACTTTAAGATCTAATGCCATTAAGTTTTTATATATCCTCAGAAAGTGTACAATCCAATTTATTGTTCATTACGTTCTACGTTTGAATATTTTTTGAAACACTTTTTTCATTTCCAAAGGGGTAGGTGGATGAAATTCCTTATCAGTTCTACAATCAAACTATGACCGAATGTTAACAACTCTTGTCTTTTGAGATGGTCGTGAGTATATTTTACTAAATATGAAATCAAGCAAAGGAAACGATCACCACGAGTGTAAGATTCTCATATGCGATAAGCAGAAAATTCACAGAAATTCAAGATGATGTTTTACATCTCTATGATAAATTTTAAAATGAACCAATCAATATATTTCGATTTAATTTTGCAATCTTATCGAATTATTACTATTACTTTACACGACTAAATTATTAGACTCAACCTCTGTTGTTGGGTCATTTTATGATGCAGTAACTGATAGAAGTGGACTTCCGAGAGCAATTGATTATCATCGTTATCAAACACATACCTACACTACTATTAACAAAATATGTGAGAGATTTTTCTATTAAACGTTTCAGAGAAAAACATAGACGGAAAATTTTATTTTATAAATTATACCAATGAACTCAAAAGGAAGAAAAAACACTAAATTTCGTAAAATTTTGTGCATTCCCACCTTCCCACTCACATTTGTACAGTAAAAAAATGATGAGGACTTTTTTCACTATTAAATGTTTTTGTGCTAAATATAAAGTCGCTTTTTTAGTTTTATTATTTTTTTTACGACGGACTCAACAAAAATACTCGCACACTCCAACATGCACTGGTACACAAATTTTTGCGTAAAAAGATAAACACTCAAATCATCGTTATCTTGTGTGTGATGGATAGTTATCTAACATTTGTGAAGTCGTCTATAATCTCATATCAGCGCTGTGAACATCTCGGGGTCAGGAATACACCAATAAGTTTTATACAACGGGTATTCGTCTTTTTTAAGATTTTAATTATTATTTAAATAATCGAGATATAAATTGGAATTTTATTTGTTATTCTTAAGATTTATATGCACAGTCTACCTCTAGATATATACATTTCTTCCAGTTTTTTCTTAATCTTTCGAAGCTGTCATTTTAGAACTCACAAGATACTGTAGAAAGCTATTGTTAAATTCCTTAAAAGGGCATTTTTTCTTATATAACTGGACACTGTTATTTTTATTTAAGTTTAGTTTTTGGAATAGGAAAAGTGTTGGGGATTGATTTCGGGAAATATGTGTAAAGAAACATCCGGATGACGTATCATAGTTCTCAAAGACACATCACTGTGATCCCTCAATGTACCTTCTAGATATATGAGCAGGATCACTTTTGGTGATCATACTACGTCATTTATTGATCAGAGCATCGAGATTTTTTTTGAAAATCATGCAGTAACAGGATTTTTTACGTAGATATGTGACAATGGATGAAATATGGATCCATTACTACACGACTAAATCAAAAGATCGTCCGATGAGTGGACATCAGCAGGGGAAAGCGGTCCAAAGCGACCAAAAACTCAAACATTAGCAGGCAAGGTTATGGTGTCCGTATTTTGGGATGTACATAAAATTTGTTTATTGACTACCTTGAGACCGCAAATCAATGAACACTGAATAATACATGACGTCATAGGATTAACTGAATAAAGAAAGAAAATGTATCTTCAAATGCAAAAGAAAAAATGTTGAAAATTCACCAAGTCAGAGATCTGTGCCACAAGTCCATGAAAACGATGATCAAATTGAACAAATTATGCTTCTAATTACTTTTCCACCCACTGTACAGTCAAGATTCGGCCCCCGTGACTACCGCCTGTTTTCAGACTTTTAAAGAATGCTACAGGAGACAAGGTATGGCTCAAATTAAGAAGTGATTGCCGAAGTTGAAGCCTATTTTGAGAGCAAATGCAAATCGTTCTATGAAAAATGTATTAAAAAATTAGAAGAGCAATGAGCTGAATGTATCAATCTTGAAGGGGAGTATCTTGATAAATAAAGTTCAATTTTGATTAAATGTTGTTGTTTTATTAATTAGGCTCTGGATTTATTGAGTGATGTGTTAGATCCTAGATTCAACTATAGTAACCAAGCAATTAAAAGGTATCTTGAATATATAAATTAATCATTCAAGGTCATTTGGTAAGTTTATCTTCGCATGGATGTCTTAAGACTTCTTAAAGCCATGGGTCTTCTACACAAACAACCCTTAAAAGCAGACAGATCATAGCATTTGTTGTCAAAAATTCGTATGAACAATAACCCGAAACAAATAAATATGAATTACTTACAAGCGCACAAAGTGGTTGGACCGACTACCCCTTTGTTGACTGAATTAGTATTGATGGTGTAAGGTGATAGGTTTAGGTTACATGCACGATGGTCATCAAATGTAGCTATTCGGTATATCATCCTAAATACCCAGTTTTTCGGAGAATACAACGGGAAATAATATTTCACTGTTGATGTTATTCGAATTGCAATGTTAGTAAGGCTGAGTCGAAAGAAGGATAAAGCCCCCAATATAGCTGAGGCTCTAGGCCTGGGGCCCAGTTGGTCCATGATTTATTATGTTCCTGTTTCTAAGGTCTTATAAGGTAAAGTGTCAAACTTTTATAACTATGACAGCAGCGCTTGCTTGTGATGGTCATTTACTTCTTTTATCATCATGTGGGGAACATATAGTCAGTTTGAAAATTGCTTTTCTAACATACAGTGTCATATGACCGGTCATTTTTCTATTAGCAGCTAACATATCATCATGATACAGTAATCATGGAAATGATTTGATTAAAATTTTTATTAACTTTGTACTTTGAAGGCATTTCTAAATATACATATTCAAGCTGCAAGCTTCTATTATCTCTCTACCGAGGATTACCGAAATCACACAAATAAATAATGAAAGTTGTAATTTATAAAACTATGAAGAACAAGATCCGTTTATATGTAAATACTTCCATTATTCCTTAGAAATTAATAAAAATATATGATATTTCTACCCATTACACTCGTCTTAGTTTTCAACTGAAATTTTTGAGGACGATCTTAAATTGCTAATGTTTGATGATGAAAATGCTACAATTTCTGATTAAATATATTCCTTATCACTGTGTTGTTGTTGTTGTGGCTAATGCCACCTGTCTGACGTAGTCAGAACGAGACCCACGAAATTCATCGTGGCATGGGCAAGAGGTACGCCTGTCGTTGGCCTTGAGCACCATACAGGTGACAGTGCGATTTAAGCTCAATGAAACTTCCCCGAAGGGACGATATATGGCGACACGACCTCTATCTCCACCTCCACAATTTCTGCAAGTGAACTGAAGGGGAGGGAAATATTCTCCAGTTCCTGCGCTAGTGAATAAGCCCACAAGACTACGGACCCACTGATTTAACGAGCACGTACTCCGTGTGCACTCGGAGGGTATTTGGTGACATCGAGCATCGAACCCAGGCCTTCCGGTCTGGAGTCCGATGCTCTAACCACTAGGCTAGGCGGGTGATTTAACGAGCACGTACTCCGTGTGCACTCGGAGGGTATTTGGTGACATCGAGCATCGAACCCAGGCCTTCCGGTCTGGAGTCCGATGCTCTAACCACTAGGCTACCCGCCTAGCCTAGTGCACACGGAGTACGTGCTCGTTAAATCAGTGGGTCCGTAGTCTTGTGGGCTTATTCACTAGCGCAGGAACTGGAGAATATTTCCCTCCCCTTCAGTTCACTTGCAGAAATTGTGGAGGTGGAGATAGAGGTCGTGTCGCCATCTATCGTCCCTTCGGGGAGTTTCTCCGAGCTTATAAATCGCACTGTCACCTGTATGGTGCTCAAGGCCAACGACAGGCGTACCTCTTGCCCATGCGACGATGAATTTCGTGGGCCTCGTTCTGACTACGTCAGACAGGTGGCATTAGCCACAACAACCTTATCACTAAATCTGAATTCTCATTTTCTATTAGCAGATTGTTACTAAATTTTAAGAAGTCATATTTTTGAAAAAATAAGAGTGCTATGAATTTCATGTATAATAAAAGATTGCTGAAGATAAACGCATAATTTTACATAAAGTGAGTCCTAAGAGTCAATGATTTCAGCCTTTCTATTTTTAAAACAAAAAGATACACATACATATTGGTAAAACAATATCTCAGCGAAACAAATAAAAATGCAAATTGACAAAATTCTACTTGATTTAGCTTGTTTGTGCATTACCTTGATTATTATTGCTAATATTCAACCTTATTCAATATACCTTATTGCTAATATTCAAATTTTTTTAATAAAACATCCACATGAACCATACAGTTTATAAAATGATAAATAAGGGATTTAGAATTATCATATTTTCATACAGTTTAGAACAGGAATTGGCAGACTTTTCGAAGGTATGGGCTACTTCTAATTTTTGCAAGATGTTGTGATCCACCCAGTAGCGTAGGTATAGTGAGCTAATAGAAAGTATCCAATGTAGTCGCGCGCGGACCTCCTTTTTTAAAATTCTCTATTTTACGAATTTTTCTGTTTTGCAAACTTTTCCCTAGAACCAAGATCATTTTACGATGTTCTTCGCAAAATAACTTTCAAATAACGAAGTGAATTTTCTATTCTACGAAATTTTCTCTTATGGGTTAGATTTTTTACCCTTAGTACTTTTTAAAATAGCGTATTTACTCGATTCTAAACCATACTTTCCCCCCAAATTTTTATGTTACTGAAAATTAGGTGGGGCTTATAATCGAAGAGGCAAACATTGTTGGATGGGGTATTTTGAGCAACTACACTGCTGGACAATTGCTAAGGACGAATCACAAATTGCTATGTAGCATAACATTAAGCGAGACATGAGGCCTAGTAGGATAAAATATAGTTGCCACACTGTTCAGACATTAGAATAAAGAATATTTACTGTTCTGGAAAGTACAAAAGCTGTGAAACATCTGAAAGAAAAAAAAAATGTTCATTTGATCTGCGTACGGAGAAATGGAACAATGCATCTAAATTCAGCAGGCACCTTAAAGAAATGTATCAGTACAAGATATGTCCACCGTGGAGTGTGATGCAACATTCCACACGTCGTACCATACTTTGCACAACATTATCCAGCAGCTGTTGAGGCAATTTATCCCATTCCTCTGTGAGTGCACGGATGAGGGTGTTCTTGTTTGTCGGAGGATAGTTTAGACTAGCAACTTGCCTCCCCAAAGCATCCCACACATTTCCAATGGGATTTAGATCTGGAGAACGCGCTGGCCATACGAGACGTTGAATATCCTCGCTGTCTAGACAATCCTGAACAGCGAGTGTTCGATGACATGTTGCGTTGTCGTCCATGAAAACAAATTTATCACCGACAACATCACGGAAAAGACGAAATTGAGGAAGTAGAACTTCATCAATGTATCGTTGGCCCGACATAGTCCCATTCGCAACCACATGTAGGCGTGTGCGGCCATTCATCATGATGCCGTCTCAAACTATGATACTGCATGTCGGATATCGGTCCTTTTCCTGGATATTTTCTGGACGATAAGCTGTACCACTCTCGCGCCAGATCAGTTGGCGTCTACAATCCGATAACAGACTGAACCTACTCTCATCTGAGAATAGTACGCATGTCCAGTCCTGTTCAGTCCAATTGTGATGCTCACGACACCATTGCAAACGGGCAGTACGGTGCTGTCTGGTCAATGGGACACACACAACAAGTCTGCGTGCGTATAGTCCTCCTCCCCTCAAACGTCTGGCAACAGTTTTTTGGGAGATCTGCTTTTCTGAGGCAACAAGAAACTGATTTGCCACCTACTGAGCTGTGGTGCGCCTGTTCCGTTTTGCTGATAGGACGATATACCTATCTTCTGCAGGCGTCGTACTTCTAACACGACCTCCCCCGTGCCGTCTATTACACATTCCAGTAGTTTTAAATGACTTCCACAGCCGTGAAACAACGCTGTGAGCGATGTCGAACTCCCTGGCAACATCTGTTATTTTTCGCCCTTCTTCGATCTTTCCAATAATTCGGCCACACATAAAATCATCTATGTGATGTCGGGAAGACATGCCAAAAATTTTAAGTTCGTCTATTAAATCTTTCCTGTAAAACTTTGACTTGAAACAACAACTGTCCACACGCGTCAAAACCTTTAAAGCTCTTATGAACTCTATCACGTGATGAACAGACGTGGAAAAAAAATTGCATACTCATACTTCTTCTTAGTAATATCCCGCACTTATTCTAATTTTCCACATTTTGCTTCCTTTCATTTTGTGGTTGCTATGGATGATAGTGTTATCCGTCTTTAGCAATTGTCCAGCACTGTACAACTACATGTATGTATTAAAAATTTATAATGCTGATAAGATAACTAATTATTCACTCTTTATAAGTTTTTCTTTTATATTTATTTAAATTTCGTAAAATTGGATATCAATACACCATTTTAGACAATTTTTCGATTTTCACAAAATATTGTTGAGAATTTGGGGTGCGACTTAGATTCGAATAAATACGGCATTTCTAGATTTTCATATGATAGACTGAATATTAGATCTCAGTGAAGGTGGTCACCCAAAAATGTCTTGGTGGTCTACCGGTCGATAGTGTTCGACTTAATGCCCACCGCAGGTTTAGAAAGTGTTACTTTTCATTATACGCCGAAAAATTCCCCGGTTTTAATTCCTGGTGTGGCGAATGTTGTTGCGGCACCAGTTGATGACGTCGGAAACCTGGAGCGAATGGTGTTGCTGTCGGAGGAAGTGAGGGAGAAGGGTTTCTTAGAATCTGTGTCCCCTACGTTCCGAAATAGGCTCCTCTAAAAAGGATGTGCGAGTACCGTTGTTGGGTTCCCTTCTGGAAGCAGAGGAGCAGAAACGTGCTCTAAGTATAAAATGATGATTGAGATGTTCTGTAAATAAAATTGTATATATTTACATATCTAGTCCTGACTGTGTGTTTTCGTACCCAATACGTCACACCAGTAAGAAAAAAGTCACTAAAAGCAAGCATCCTCTCTCTCTCTCTCTTAGTAATGCACTAACATAGTTGAAATGTTTCATAATAATTGATGCAGTTCCCTTAATACAAGAAGTATCTGAATCGTTATAGCACAGTGAGACTTAAGTTAATTAGTGAGTGATCAAAAGCAATATTCTGCAGTAAAATCCCCAAGAGTTTCTCATAGTTTTGACTCCAGATCACAGTAATTCAGCATTTCTCAAACTGTGGGACATGCCTACCTAAGGAAGCGTGATGACTTTACGAGGGAGGCGTGAGTATATTGAAAAGTCGAAAACAAAAAATTATTTTAAAAATGCATTTTTGGCACAATAAAAAATAAAACCAACTTTTACACTGATATAGTACTCTTATGAATGTACTGAACAATGCATTTCATAATTAATTTAACAGTACTAGGCTAAGAACAAGTTTAATAACTACCAGCGGACTTCGTGGTCTTGTTATATATAAAATTATATACAGCAATGAACACACACTCACTTATCTTGATAATTTGTACGGTTTATAAATAATCCCTTAAATGCCGAGGAAAAACCGCACTATTTGCTCCTCAATGCCTCCGTTCTCCACGTAGGGGCGTGCATGGGATGCATTGGGGTGCGCGTGGTGGAAAAAAAGGAATACATAAAAAAATCCTCTGATATAAGAGTAAATCCTTTGCAAATACTGTGAAGATCACTTTGTTGAATTTCAAAGCTCGCGGAATAATCTTATAGATAGCACTACAGAGAAAAAATCGTTCTTCAAAAAACGTATACAATTGAACGACGTATATCCGAATCAATTCGGATCGGACACCTTTCAGATATTTGATTGTTCGCATAACTGAAAACTGAATGCGATCCATGCAGTATATCAAGCCGGACACTATACGAATATTGAAAATCATCACATGAGGGAAACAATACGCAAAAACGCATGAAGGAAAAGCAAAACAGGTGCAAAATGTCGCAATTTTACCCTTGTTGTGGAAAATAATCACTTATTTTTTCGCTGTAAGGTCTCTGATTCTTCTGAGCAGCAGTAGTTGAGTAGGACAGCACTCTTACTGTTGTTCGTACTACTCTTGGCAGAGCCTTTCAATTTACTTCAGTCTCGTTTACGTTGTAAGCATCGCCTCTGGAGTAACCTTCTTCCACTTGCTGCAAAAGTGTTTCCTTAAAATTGTAGGCAGAATTCTTATCGCCAGATAATGATTCGTCTTTAAACTGCAGCTCCCGTATTTCGTGACGCGATTTAATGTTTTTAACCCGCCAGGGCTAGCTTTGAAATCAGCCGAACCCTTCGTTAAGTTCCAGAAAATTTCGCATAACACAGAGCCTGATATCGGGTCGCTTTTGCTCCTTTTTTGTTAAAACCACAAATAAAGTGCATGATAAAGAACAGCATCGTTTGCTTCTCTCATGATTTTCCTTTTTCTTCGAGCCTTCTTCTGAGAAGTCTTGCTGCAAAATTTAAAATGTTTTCTCGGGCTTTTTTATGTCAGGAATTGTTGACTTTCCATCATTATAAAACTGTGCTATAAACGCTCCACTTTCTCCCTTCGTGAGACGGTTCAATATTTAAAGTTTTGCCTATATGCTCAAGACGTCACGCTTGCGCTTTGAATTCGAAGTCATATCAGGTCACAACTCAACAAAAGAGCACGTATACACCCCTCACTTGGAAACAAACTGACCTAATATTCCGCGCAAACGTTTACCAAATCACACAAGTAAAATTCCACAAATATTCTTGACTTTGGGCTTTCGCGTCACTTTTGGCCTCGCGCGAAAAAACTGCTGAGCATTGCACTGTTCGAAAACGTATTCATATACAGTACATGTAGTTGACAAAAAAATGGCCCGGATATATTTATCGTTTCGGATAATAAAAGTTCGGATAAACGACGTTCTAATGTATACGCATCCGGGGCATTTAACGCACCAGTTGAGCGAGACGTATGTATTTGACGGTGACATTTAAGACGTTTAAATCGTGTAATAGTTTTAGCGTCAAAGTATAGTATAATTGAATTCAATGCATTGTTATTTGTATGGGGGGATGCAATGAAATTTATGATTCTATATTGGGTAACAAATATGGAAAGTTTGAGAAAAACTGCATTAGTTGTATATGAAATCCGAATTTGTTACCTTGAAAAAAAAAAAGACAAAACCATAAACACGCATCACTATAATAAGAATGACTAGTAGGAACCACAATATTAATGTGTTATGGCAATATTATCTTAAGAAAGCTACACCAGTCATATGCTTAAAACTTTAAACGTTGGAAATTGAATCTTCAGTGTTGCATGCGAGAGCTTGATCAAAGAAAAAAGTAGATTAACAGCAATTAAAATACATCATCGAACTTAATTTGCCAACGGAAAAATGAAATTTTATTTTCATCAAATTTCATCAATATTTTCAATGCTAAACATTATTTCAGAAAAACTTCATGTATTGTAGATCAGCGTTTATCAAACTATGGGGCGTAGTTTCCTGGAAGGGCGTGGTAACACTACGAGGGGGGCGCGAGCATATTAAAAAGTCGAAAACAAAAGATTATTTCTAACAAAATTATTAAACGTCAACAAAAAAAAACATTCTGACGTAATAAAAAATAAAATACACATTTACAATGATATAATACACTTATAAATGTATCAGTATTGCACAATAAATTTTATAATTAATTTTACAATACTAAGTTAAGAATAAGTTTAATAATTACCAGTGACGCCATGTGGTTGTCATACATAAAATGTTTACAAAAATGAATTTTTAAAGGTACTTTAAGTGCTGAATGCGCAGTGCGTTTACCGTCAAGTAAGGTTGCTACAATGCCTGATAATAAAGCAATTGCCAATGCAATATAATTATGTGATCGAATGCATTCAAATATCAGTGAGATGAGAAATGTTTTACCAGTGCCTACTGGTGCATCCAGAAAAAAGAATCTACCTTGTCGTACTGCAATAGATACGTTGATTTGATCATATACATTTCGTTGTTCAGCAGTAAGCAATTGTTCATTATCAGCCACAAAAGCAGCCAAAGAAGTCATATCAAACTGGTGTTCACGTTGAATATCACTGTTGATGACATCTGCTGCTGGGCGTCTTGCCAAAAAGGATGAGTGGCATGTTTGAAATAACAATACAAATATCCTGAATCATTATTTATGCTTCGTTATATATTTCGGCAGAAAATTCAATATTGAGATTTTGATTAGTAATTCTAATCAGATGCAAAATATCCTCACTCATTGAATCTTTATATTTATTCCACCAGAGCAGATGCTTGAGACGGAAAACACGTTGTTAATAGTATTGAAAATAATTGACGACTTTGCTGTGGAGTTGCGCACAGTGATGCATTTGCAAGTGTGAGATTCCAATGGTTATCATCTTTCTATGAATGTAACTCACGACACGCATCGAAGAAAATATTGCATAAAGTTCCATTGACTTTTCCCAAATATTGGAAATATGTCGGTACAGGAACGTTAACCTATAACAAACGCAGAAAAAAAAAACATTCGCGTTGATTTAGGATGAATTGCATAAAATCGGCCTAAAGTACAATTTGTCATAAATGTGCTGACGAATTCTGGGACTGGTATGCCTCGTTTTGGTGGATTCCAATTTTTTGATTGCTTAAATATGTAAGAATATTAGTATACATTAATGTCTTTGCGAATTCACCAACAGCATCTTGTCGATTACAAAGGTTGAAAAATTCGGTAAGTGTTGTTTTTGGAGCTGTTAAAGTTTGTTTCAGAGCAGTCTGCTCTGTGAACTAAACGCGCTGTCCGCACAGCAGATTTATTAAAGATTAAAGATACCGTGTTCACGGCTTTTCTTGCCGCTTATTAAACGAACAAATATCATTTAGAGGTGAAACAATAAAGCGTTTTAAGGTTTTTAGTTAATATATTTTTAACTAACTGCGATATCGGACCGAATTGTGAATCTAAACGATTCTAGAATCAACAGGAACAAACACAAAAAAATCATCAAAATCGGTCCAGTCATTTAGGAGGAGTTCAGTCACATAGACACGCACAAAAGATTTATGTATATAAAGATATACTGTATTCGTGGCTGTTCTTGCCACACATTAGCAGAACAAATAGCACACAGGGGGAAAAATTATGCATTTTAAGGCTTTTAATTAATATATTATTAATTAATAGTGATACCGGACTGAACTGTGAATCTAAACCATTCTAGAATCCACAGGAACAAACACAAAAAAATCATCAAAATCGGTCCAGTCATTTAGGAGTTTAGTCACTTACACACACGCACAGAAGATTTATATATATAAACATATGGCGGATTTTTGTATGGAAGAGGGCGCGATGAACATTATGATTGAATATTGGGTCGCCAATATTGATAATTTGATGAGCTCTGTTGTCAAGAGATGATACTGCTAAAACCATTTCAAAACTTTCGTAAGAAGTCTACGTATCATCCTCAATCCCTACTAGCAAACTCAACATAAAAACTTCATAATAAAAGATTTTAGTGACAATACAGTTATGTACCTATTTCAAACTTCCAAAAAACAATAATAGCATAATACATACATTCGCACAATTTTGTCACATTGAAACGCCATGTAGCAGTTTAAGTGAGAATTGCAATAATAGGCTGATAATTTTCTAGCAATGTATGGTAATTTTTTTTAACATAGCAATTCTTTTCCCTCATAGAAATTAGTATGCTGAAGCAGTTTTTTAATCATTAAGTTTGGTAATGGTGGGCCAACAGTAGCGAGTAGGTAGCTGTATTGATTTTGAAGCATGCGCTTAAGGTGCAAATACGGGAGAACAATGATGAATATTTCAAAACGAGTGAACTGGGCACGTAGTTCTACAAACTAATCACCCCCTCCCTCTGTCGGAAATCGTTTGCTAGAATTCCATGAATTCCATGGCGTGTAAAGTGCACACAGGAAAAAAATGTGTAGGGAGGGAGTGATATACAAATATGAGGGATCGTATACAAAATTTAACTGGCAACAATAACGCAGAAATAAAAAATTTCTTTGTCATACATGATTTTCTGAAAATGATGTTGAAACAAGGAATTTTACTAATGATTTACCCTCAGTTATTTTCAAAATACATTTAAGTAATCTAACACACATATACAGAGAGTTTCATTGATATATCTTAAATTTATCGCGTTTTCTTATATGAGTGTGAATGATGTTGAAAAACAATATAAACATTTCTTTATTTTCCACTCTCTAATTCAGGGGAAATGAACTTTTTTCAACTCCTACTATTAATTCCCTCTCTATATATTTATTTGGGTTTGTTTGCTTATTTATTTATTTATCTTGGTGGAATTTTCAATCGTTAATAAAATACATTTTAAAGCTCTCATTTGAGCTGAAATTTTATATACATGATTATTTTGGATGCCAATACAATAATTTAATTGTAATTAATAAAAATTTATTGATTAAAACTAATTAGATAAAGAATTATAAAAGTAGCTACATTGCCATCATTTTTGGCAACCGACCATTTTGGCGACTTGTGTCAAAACTTGAAAAGGGTTTTTTCTCACGTTTTAAAGCATAAGTTGAACTGAAATTTTATAAACACGATTGTTTTGGATGACAATACGATACTTTAATGGTAATTAATAAAAATTAATTACCACTTAATGTTGTGATTCTGCCATGTATGTGCATACGTATTTATATTATATGTAACTATTTAATATAAAATAGCTAAAATAAAATTTTTATTTGTTGATCTAAGTAGGAATTGACTTAATTGTTTTTATATTACTCGTTATAAAGGCATTTTGCGCACTATTTTATGGGAAGGGGGGGGAAGAGAGAAACACAATTTTAAAACATATTTTGCTTATGATTCATCTTTATGGGATTTTACATAAAAAGTTTGAATACATATTTCTATCATATGAAAGGTTTTTTTATAATCATACAGAAAAGTTTGAGGCATTAAACATTTTCGCCGTTAACAAAAAGTTACATAGTTTGTTAGAGCTATTTCATTAACGAGTGATATAGATTTTCCTTCTTCCGAAAATTTTAAAAATAAAGTTTCAGAACACATTTAAATTCATGTCTGTATTTTTTTTAAAATTATATAATACAAATATTATTCGGAAATTTTGTTGCAGTTTCGTAAATATCGAATCAAAAGGAACATTTTTTAAATTCAACAAAAAACTCTTAAATGTTACTACGCTTCAAAACTTAAAAGAAGATACCATTAGATATCGGAAAAAATGTCTGTGATTTTAGTCCTTAGTGTTTATTGTTAACAATATTGACTGTAACATTTTTAAATCGGAACTGCGTGACGGGTTCTATCCTCGCCTTTCATTAATCCTCAAAAAACATATTTTTAAAACACATGTATGATTAAAAAATCCGCTTTCCGTTAAGATATAATAGACTTTTTACGAGTCGACTGATTAGCAAGAGTTGTGATATACAGTTTTGCTGGGTACCAAGCCACGTGGGTATTATAGGCAACGAGCAAGCGGACATCGTGGCTCGGTCGGCAACAACAGAATTGCCGCTAACAGTTTCCCTTTGTGACATGAAGCGCGTCATCCAGCATCGTATTGATAGTGTCTGGCAGAAATCATGGAATTTACAGACTAATAACAAGCTACACTGCATGAAACTAGTAATTGGAGCTTTACCTTTAATGACGACACGAAGAACCGATGTCAAGCTGACTCGGCTTCGCATTGGTCATACTCTTCTTACGCACATATATCTTTTGTTTGGTGAGAATGCTCCAGACTGTCCTTCATGCAAAGTCTTGTACTTTATTTATCCCATTTTAAAAGATTGTCCAGTTTTTAATCATCATCGCTTCATTTTTTTCCGTACATCTCAATGTTATCCTTACCTGATTTGATTGAGGCAAATCCCCATCCAAATCTGTTTGCATTCCTGCGTGCAATCGGTATTTTACATCAATTATAATTTTTTTTAGAATTTATTTAATACAATCTGATTTTTCAAGAAATGAATTACTTTATTCGCTTTATGAAAATCATGAAAACCTTTGAATTATTTAAAAAATTTTCGATGTTTTTCCCTTTAATTGAAACTCTTTGAAGCCTTTAGAGCATAATCTGACTTAATCAAACTACGTATGTATTAGGATCAATTTTCAAATTTGTAATTTTTTTTAAATCTTTGTTTGGTGCAGTTTAGCCTAATTTGGCACGTGTGCCAAAAATCAGTCAATCAATAAATCCGTTGAGAAACCATGCCTTAATTAAATCTGAGGGCTCATTAAATGTAACGAAGTTAATGTAGGAGGTAGTCATTAAGCTTCTATTACAGTAAGATTAGCGAAGTAACTGTATGAATTATTTGGTGTTCTTGAAAATGAGCTTTAGTTCAGGATATCCAGTTGACCCAGGCAAAATCTGTTTAGTGCATTTATAACGGATACCACGCAGATAAGTGACATAATTATTTGTCTGTAAATTCAAGTTAGCGATTAAGTTTGACTTCTCTCTCAGATTTATAGCATTTCTTGAGATTAATTGATTGATAAAATAAAGTGATTATGTTTTTGTAATAATGGTTGATCAATCTGTGTCCCAAACCTCACCAGTGACGTGAGGTTTGGGATTCTAAGATTTCTGCACATTTTGTTGACTTGTAATAATTTCTTCAGGAATAGGTTTTGCTTGCGCTTTGCTGCTTTACATAGCTTCAAATTAAATTGAACGATTTTTGATTTTCTTTCTAATGTATTTCATTTAATACATTTAAATACTAAGTTTTCTTTTAAATGCATTGCATAAAAAAGGTTTGTTTTTTCTTCCGGTATTGCCAAAAAAATTGATACATTTACTATTTATATATCTCTAGAAGCTGTTGTGATGTTTTAAACGGTACTAGTTTGATATCATGGGACTATGCACCAAGTTATTTATGTTCGCCAAGTTGGGCGATAACATTACAATATGATTACCTTATGGTATGGTACCGTATAGTACCGTATGGCGATAACATTAAAATGGTACAGCTTACTAAAATTTGATGTTTAAAACATTCCAAATTTGTATTCATCTTTGATTACTCTTTTAAAACATCCTTATTCCTTCTATTTTGTAGAGAAGTAAAAATTGACGCACATGCTTGTAATATGTCACAGCATTTTATTAAAACAAAAACAAATACAAAAGTTGGCCAATAGATGGCGATTTATACAACATGACCAATAATTAAGAGTGCAACTTATTTTTAAAAATAAACGGTGTTGTTGTTTCCTTTTTTTAACTGTTCAACATGCCAGCTGTCATCCATGTACAATACCAGTAGTCGAGGGATAATGTTGAGAACAGAACTGAACAACTTTTCTGCAGGTACTGTTGTGACAAATCTATACGGAACTTCATCACTAACCTTCTGAGTCGACCTTTTTAGGGAAATTTAATTCCCTACCTATTTCCAATCAACTCCAAAAAGCGGACAGGATTCCTTGTTATGCAGATTAGATAAACTATTTAAGTCAAACGGAATAGTAAAGTTAGAGCAGTAGGAGATAGAGATTGAAGCAGAAAGTTATAGTGAAGTTAAATTGAAGATTTCTTGTTGGAGATAATTTAATCTCAAGAAGAGTTGAGATTCCGTTGGTAATTATTGATTTATAATTAAAGTCTCATTAAAGTTTTAAGAGTGAGATTAAAGTTAAATTTTCAATAGGAACATTATTAAATATAATTCTGGGATCTCTTATCGTGGTAATCTCTGCGTGATCGTTATTTAATAAATTAATTAATTGGATCATTAATTAATTAAGTTAATTTAAAGGATATTACCTTTAAAACCTCATAATACTAGTTAGATAAATTTGTCAATAAGTCTTTGATTCTATTTGGATAAGATAACCAAATAAAGAAAGTTGTTTTTAAAAATGGCTTCTGGTTCTTACATGACTCCTATTTATTCTCGTTCTCAAAGTGAGGTCCAAGGAGACCTTCACACTGTGAGAACTTGCTGTCACTTGTATGTTTGCATCCCAAATGATGTCGACTAGGCCCCCTTGTGCCCAGATTATGTGCGCAAGAGATATTTCACACTTTTGTTATGGCGATAGGATTTTAAGCTGTAGTAACAGATTTTTCATTCTGATAGTATTGCTTTACTTACAATGGTTTTTCATGCAAAGTCAACATGCTGCAATTGCTAGTGCACCTGTTTCCTCTCCGACTACTGTTCATTTTATACACAATTTTTATACAGTGTCTCTGATGTCTTGCTGTCCAGTGCTATATGCGGACCATATTTTGCACTCATATTTTGGTTTTAAAAAACCCATGTCATTTCAAGCATTTGTGCTAATTTTTACCCCTTTTGGGTTACTTGATAGGATCAAACAAATAATTTGTTTGATTCTATAGTTATATATTACGAGTGTGGTTATTAAATAACGAGACTGCCGTTGTAAAAAGTTTTATTCTTATTTTATACATAATTATTTATTATCGCCTTCAATGTACACCCCTTCTCTATCCCTGCAACGCTCCATGCGAATTTTCCATTGTTGGAAACAGTGCTGGAAATCATCTTTTGTCAACTCCTTCAGTACTCTTGCCGCTTTCTCTTTAACAGCTTCCACGGACTCAAATCGTGTTCCTTTTAATGCAGATTTCACCTTAGGGAACAGATAGAAGTCACATGGTGCCAGATCTGGCGAGTAAGGTGGATGCTCTAACACTGGGATGCTGTGTTTGGCCAGGAATCTCTTGACAGATAACGCGGAATGAGCTGGCGCATTGTCTTGGTGGAAAATCCATGATTTTTCCTTCCACATTTCCGGTCGTTTTTTTCTTATTCTTTCTCGCAGATTGCCAAGTACCTCAAGGTAATAATGTTGATTGATTGTTTGACCTTCAGGAACCCAGTGAAGGTACACAATCCCATGAATATCGAAAAAAAACCAATCATCATTGCTTTAAATTTTGACTTGCTCATTCTTGCTTTTTTTGCTCTTGGTAAAGTTGGAGTCTTCAAATGCATGGATTGGCGCTTTGTTTTCAGATCATACGTAAAAAACCAGGATTCATCACATGTTATTACCTTTTCCAATAAATTTGGGTCATTTTTAATGGCATCCAAAATGTCAGTACAAACATTTTTGCGAGTTGCTTGTTGTTCAAACGGGAGAATTTTTGGCACCATTTTGGCGCACACTTTTTGCATGTTCAAATTGTCATGTAAAATTTGCCGTACACATTCTTTATCAATGTTTACAGTTTCAGCTATTGCGCGAATACTCAATCGACGATCAGACCGAATCAAACTAGCAACTTTTTCGACATTTTCATCCGTTTTTGACGTTGAAGGGCGACCTGACCGCGAATTATCTTCAACGTCTTGTCGGCCATCTTGAAAACGTTTGAACCATTCAAAAACTCGTGCACGGGATAAACATTCACTGCCGTACACTTCTTTCAGTAAATTATAAGTTTCTGTAGCGGTTTTTCCAAGTTTGAAAGGAAATTTAACAACAATTCGTTGCTCAATTATTACACTAACCATTTTTTTGCCAAAATAAAATAACGATGTTAACGGAAATGAAGGTTATGACTAAACGGTGTTACTTAGGCAAATGATGCTTAGGGCATTTTGAAGAGAAAGCTTCACACTAAACAGCTGATAGTCAATGGCGGACTACGCATGCGCACTTTTGCCTCCGCAGCGTCAGTCTCGTTATTTAATAGCCACACCTCGTATACAGGTAGTAAAAAAATAATTTTTGCACAAGGGAAAAATTATTTTCCCCTTACGAAGGAAATATAAACATATAGAATATAAAAAGAAGATATTAGCATGCATGTCCAACAGATGAATCCTTACTAATATTATAAATTAGCATACATGCCCAACAGATGAATACTTACTAATATTATAAACCTGAAAGTTTTATGGATGTTTGGTACTCTTTCACGCAAAAACAACTGAATGTGGATTTTAATAAAACTTTACAATAATATACATCACACAGAATAACACATAGGCAATAATTTATAAAGATATTGTGTGGATTGTCCAAAATAAAACGATAATTGTCAAGAAAGCAGGAAGAAATTCGGATATCTGCAAAAATGCCCGCGACAGCATATATATCTATTTTTTATGTGTGAAGCAAATTTTTGCATTTTTTTCGTCTACGCCAGGCGCCAGGAACTGCGAAAGCTTGAACAGGCGGAGTGTGAAGCTCATTACAATTTTAACGTAAAATAAATACAAGAAGAAGTAATATTAGCGTATTAGACATCCAGATATAAATTATTTATACTATTTTAAGCGTTCATTACACAAAATTTGTAACAATGTGCTCCTTTGCTAAGCAGAGATCAGCTTAGAAAGGCATTTTGAAAAATTTACCCCCAAGAGAGTTACAGGGAGTTATAGATTAAAAAAATCCTTTTTCAGCTATTAGATCTACAGACTTAAAGTTTAACAAATATGATTTTTTTGTTCACCTAAGATATGCAAAAATCTTTTTTTTTGTTTAATTTGCTCATTAAAAACTTATTTATCCTTAAATCTGCATTGTTTAATTTTTCAATTCATCCGTGCTGAGAACGGGTATGGCAACTAGTTGTATTATTCAATTTAATATTCATTTTTAAAATTTTATTTAGAAGCTACAACATTATAAATACTGCTGAGTTGAATTTTGCTCCTTCAAACTTTAGCAATAATAATAATAATAATGTTGCACTTAAATAAAAGTCTACACACCAACAGCTTAAATTTAATCAGAAATGTGTCCTAACTTCAAACTATTTTTCAATTTTTCGCTCACTTTCTTAATACACACTTAAGGTGGTTTAGAGGCTTTTAGCAAAAACATAATAATAATAAAAAAAATTCTAAAATGCCACTTAACCAGAAAAAGGGTAAAACTGCTACACAAAACGTAATCTAATACTTTTAAAACGTCCACTAAAAGAAAAGGTATTTTTATCTTACTCTAGTAGCCAGGGTAAGTATATGAAGTGAAAGTAATTGCTTTTACTGCTAAAACCATTTTATTGAAGACACAAGTAAAGTCATTAAAAGATTAAAGTACAGTAGCGGGGGTTTACCAACTAGCTTTTTTCAACAGAAACAACTGGCACTTTAAAAATCAAATTCCAGTATCAAATACCGTAATTGACGTTAAGAATGCTCGATTAATTTTCAGCGTCTAGGACCTTATATGCTTTTCTATGTTTCAAAAACTTCTGTAAAAACAAAATTTGTCTGCAGCTCTAGTAGAAATTGCATAAGATATTTTATAAAATCCAACCACTTATATTAATCTTGAAAAGAAATTATCTCCTAATTTAAGAAGTATTTCGAATATGACATTTTTGATAATTTTAAATATAAGACGATTTACGTTTAAATTTTTTTCATTATTCCAAAAATAATGCCACTCTAATTATAAAAAAGTGGATCTCATTAATGAAATTAGTGAAACGATTATCTGATGAAATTCTCATTAAATGAAATTAATGACATATGTATAGAACGCTGTAGACCAATGGTCTTGAAACTGTAGTCCATGGTCCCCGGGAGTCCCAAGCACCTTTCTAGGAGTCCACGAAGGTCTCTTAGTTAAAGTTAAGGTTTTCCTCTTTCACAGACCCTTAAAAGCATCGGGGAGGGGAAGTGAAATATATGCCATCTTAGACTAAATCATTAAAAATGAACTCCTTACCTGAACCTTATGAAAAAACTATACTAGAAAATGCATTTTGGTCAATGATATTAAAGCAGATTTTTTTAAAAATGTTTGCGACTATATAGCCATAACTATAAGGTAAAATTTGTAAAAAAAAATAGCAGAAATATACAGAAGTGTTTAAAAAGCATGTATGCGTAGCAGATGGAGTATTGGGATAATTGAGGAATCTGTCAAATCACTCAGCCATGTATTAGAAAGTCAGGGGAAGGATGCTAAAAACAGGAGGGGGAATTCCTCAATGCCATAGATGGATGCCGCGGTGATTGAAAATTTAAGAAACGCTGCTATATACCATGCAAATAATTCATACCGTTACGATTGAAATTTATCAATTAATTAATTCGCACAATTCATATTAAGAACTCGTCCAAACAACTCCACAACCCTAAATTTATTGTACAACACTACCACATAACAATTTGCAGTGAGATAGAATAAAATTTTTTCAGATGATTATTCACATTTATCTCTAGCAGTTCCTCTTTGTAACCAGAAGTGCGTCACCCTGCATCGTAATGATACTATGTGGCAGAAATCATGAAATTTACAGATTAAAGCCGTATCACATGTAACACGTTTCGAGAGATTTTAGCGTCCAATACATGCAATTTTTACTCAATTGCCATAGCAACGGCTTTCGAACAACTTTTTGTTAGTGAGCTCTAAAAGTTGTTTCAAATAAAATTTGCTTCGAAATTCCAGTCAATGGGATTCTTCGACGCCCTACGTCAAAAAAAAAAAAAAAGATGTTGGCTTCTATTTCGTCAAACGCATCAGATATGGGGAATATTATTTTAATCGTGTATAATATTTTAAATATAATGGTGCTTCATTTATGTTTACACCCATCAACAAAAGTGACATTGGATGTTCGTTTTCAGAAGCAGAAAAATTGGTGAGTATTCTTTCAATGGGGAGATATAGCGGGTGACGTCAAAGCATGTCTATTTGTTTACGGCAACCCTTCCCCATCGGATAAAGCTAAAATTGGATAAAAAAGTTGCACGGAAAATATACGTGTGATACAGCCTTAATAGCAAACTGTATTCCATGAAACATCTCATTAGAGCTTGGCTTGTAATGCTGATACGAAGAACCGATGTCAAACTGATTCGCCTTCACATTGGTCATATTTAGTTTACTCACAGGCATATTCAATTGGGTAAGAATATTCCGGAATATCTTTCATGCAAGATCCAATTTTTAATCATCATCTCATCTTTTGATGTTGTTGTTGTTCGTCTGTTTTATCCTTAACGGATTTGCTTGAAGAAAGTCCTCATCCAAATCTATTTGTATTCTTAAGTTCATTCGGTGTTTTATATCAATCATAACTTTTTATAGGATTTATTTAGTACAATTCTGATCTTCTTATAAATGAATTACTTTATTCGCTTTGTGAAAATCATTTAAAATTTTACATTATTTACTACTTATTTTTTAATTGAAATTATATTAAAGAATTTTTGGAAATATGTCTTTATCCCATTACCTTTTATTTCGAATCAGTTTTCAAAATTTTAGTGTTTTTTAAATCAAATGTTTGGCACAGCTTAACCTAATTTAGCTCTTGTGTTATAAATCATACAATCAATCAATCAGATGATTATTGGTGAACTAAACATAATTCATAGGTTTTTGATATTTTATAGTCATCTTATAGGAAAGATAAACAAGTTCTGAAACTTTGACGGAAATTTATACCTTGTCATATCTGTAGAAGAATAAGTGGCCGCGGTAGCCGAGTGGTATAGGCATCGGATCATGGCTGACTTTGTCACGAGTTCGAGCCCAGTACCACTAAAGACCCGCCGTGTAGGGCAGCGATGCACGCTAAATCTGTTGAGAGATGAAACGTCCTCCCGTTGGTGTGGTGTGGTAGTTAAGAGAGGGGGGTGCCAGCTCAGGTGTCGTCCACGTCACTTGACCATGGTTCAAAATTACGTGGTCCGTCGCCAAAAGCCCTCGTGCAGCTGAACAGTGCGACGTTAATCTTCACTCACTCACTGTAGAAGAATAAAGGACTGTGTAAACCCTAAAAGGAATCTAATGCTGTCACGATTGTAATTGCATACAATTAAATGTATTTAAATGGATAAGATGTAGAATAGTTTTCTTTTAGTAAACTAATGCACCATTAATTTGAAAAATTTTAAATGCACCATTAATTTCAGAAAGTATACATTGTTTCCATCAGTTTAGAAATTGTTAAATAGTTTCTATCTATTTTACAAAGAATGCGGCCGCCCACACACACACACATATATATATATATCTTCCTTTTATTTAATTTATTCGGTGATTTTGCTACATTGCAATTAAACTTAATTTAAGAATGTAACTACTATACACACGATACAATTATCCGATTTTTTTATGGATCCTAAATGGCTATTAGAAGGCTAATTTAACTTTTAAGATTACTTCTAACGGGAAATAAAATTTGAGAATACTCTCAACTCCAGACGAAATACTCAAAATGTAAATATTACGATGTATTTAAATTTATTCATTACATTGATTTTTACTTTCTTGGAATTTTTTTCGTAACGGAAATACGTCTGGAAAGATATTAAAATAAAAGAATAAACTACTAAAATTTACTCAAAATCCTAGCCATTGGTGTTTCTCTTGAGGAACATCAGATATAAATAAAAAAAATAAATTAGCATAAACAATATCCTAAATAAACCTTATATTATATTACAATAAAAGGTTAGCTTGTTGTTTTCACAGCAAGCAAACAAAGACTTGGAATAAAATGACCAAATATTTTAGCTGTCCTTCTTAAGGCAACAAGCAAATGAAGTACAACTTCAGTTGCATGGTGCAAAAAGCAAAATATGATGGCAAAGCTCAAAACGTTGTTTTTTTCGCTCACAAAACATATAAAAGCAATTGCAAATTTTATGAAATAACTTTTTCCTAAATAGCATAGGATTTATTGAAAAAAATGGAAGTAGGGATCATCACAAGGATTCAAATTTGCATAGTAAATTTTGGTGGGAAACGTCTTTCCATTCGGCGCAAGGTGGCGTTGTTCACAAAAGCATTTAAGAAAACACATCTGCATTACCCAAGTCATCCTTGGTACGTTCGCTACGATGTGATTTCTACACATGAAGCCGATTTCTAATTACATCACTTAACTTTCTAGGAATGCATTTAAATCAATCGAATCTCATGACAATCCAATTATTAGAGCACAAACACTGTTCACTTATTCACACCCTAAAATTAATTATGCATACTCTTCAACGAAGAGAAGAAACCCCCTCCGCCCCCATAACACAGTAAGAACACCCTTTATACTTCTGCAACGCATCAAATACTGGGTTCAAAAAGGTAAACTATCACCCTGGTTAATGATTGTCCGCTTCCTTTCTGCCTCTTTCTTTTCTTCACACCCGCTGGCGCTCTGCTTCGATAGAATGCTCGAGCTTGGTGTTGCGTCACATCTTCTCGTTCATGTGGGAGTTTTCATGATTTGTTTATTTTTTCTACATGTTCTTTCTTTTTAACCCAATCTACTGGGTAAAAGCGCTTTCGGCACTGTCGCCCGCGTACATATAACTTTAGTTACCCCAGTCATTTGAGCTTTTCCCGCCAGTAGAGGAGAATGGAACGAGAACATAGAGCTGGCAGATATGTACCTGACGGATTGACAGAATGAATTGCACGGGCAACAGAAAGATTGTTTCACGAATGACATTCACAGAGAAATGCACCAAACCACTGGAATTTTTCTGATTTGCAACACTATTGGTGTAAATATGGATCATTACGAGATAATTATCATAGTAAGGATGGGCCAGGAGTAACTCAAACTTCCAACATGGTATCCGGATTCCTTCAAACGATATCCAACACGTTTTTCTCCTTGCATTGAACAAAATGTGTTCAATACCGTGGCCCGTTTGATTAACTAGTTCTCCCTTACTATACCAACTACATCGTAATGATTCATATTTACACCAATTGTGTTGAAAATAGCAAGCATCCGGCGGTTCCGGTGCATCTCTCTGTGTGTGCCTTTCGCGATACAATCATTCTGTTACGTGTGCATTTCATTCTGCCTATCCACAAATGAGGTGCATATCTGCCAGCTCGGTGATCATAAAACGTTCCATACCCTTCCATAGGCGATAACAGCTCAAATGACTCTGTAATTCAGACAAGTTTCCTCAATTGCTCTTTTGAACAACGCCATCTAGCGCCGAACGAAGACGTTCCCAATCAGAGGTTGTTTTGCAAATCTTAATCCTTGTGATGTCCCCTGCCTCCCTTTAAAGTGTGTCCCAATGAACCTGGGACACCCTATGCATTCTAAATGTAAGTATAGACACCTCTAAAGCATGGGGTATGTTAAAATATATACAAGTATTTTAAAGAAATATGCGCTTTCCAAAAAACAGATATTCTACTCTATTCTGTAAATATATATTTTAATTTCTTTAGTTCATATTTTACTTATTATTTATAAAATAAAAGCAACAGATTGTGACGTATCTATACGTGTTTTTCCAACTAATCCTCTTGGGAGATCTTTAGCTATTTATTCGCGATATTCACAACTAACCCTTAGGAAGAAGAGAATCGTGATATTTAAATTAACTTACTATAAATAGGTGAGGTTTTCTAGCTTCAGGGAGAAAAGATTAACCAGGAGAGATTGCTACAGAAGGTATAATATTAGAATTAGAGTGATTTGATTCTTATTAGGAGAAAACTTTTAAGTGACGATTGTTCACTAGGATTGATTTGATATTAGATTAAATCGGATAGTTTTGATCCTTTATTAAGGTAAGGATCGAGTTTGATAGTCTCCTAATCGTTAGCGTTTTACTCTCATTGACTCACTTTCGCGGTTAACTTTGAGACATTCTCTTAACATTATTAGTTGAAATTGTGTCTGTTCTTAGTGTGGAAATAAATATATTAGTTGGATTATGTTAAGTGTTTCTTCCATTCCGCTTCACATCTAGGTGCCCGCGGCGAGAGGAGCGAGTCTCTTACAAGATCATGCCATTAAACATCATGTTTTAAAATTCTTCCTTTACAATTTTTCAGCAGTTTATGCAATCATGGGAAATCCAACAGGGATGTGATAAAAGTAGAACATAAAAACGATTAATCTTTAATAAAAATATCGATGCCACTATTCTGGAAAATGTATCAATAATTTCCTGCAATATGGTTTTCTCTGATGTGACCGGATTATGAAATATAACATTTTTTAGAGTAGAAAACAGTGATTTTATTTTCCGTAACAGTATTGGTATTGTGTTGTTACTTATTCCACTTGATCGACAGTAACATCAGATCAAGGTCCACGAAATCCATCTCGGTAAAGGACTTGTTTTACGCCTGTCTTTAGTCTTAACTGTGAGCACCATGTAGGTGACAGTACGATTTTGCTTCATTCCACCCTTTTAAGGGAAAACACCCTGGAATGGTTAGGGACTTCCCACCTCTCTTCCCCTTCCTTCAACCTCAAGAGAGGATTTGCGGTTCGATGGATATTTTGAGTACCCCCCGGCACTATACATTTATAAACATCTATACCTTCTTCGGGATTCGAATCCAGGCCCTACGGTACCGCAGTCAGCGTCATGAACCACAGTACTGCATGGGCGGCTGGTATATTGGTATTGTAAAACATTAGTATTGCAAAATAGACTATTATACATTTATTTGAGCACCTGCAATATAATAATTAAATTATTCATTTTTAGTACTACATTTCAACTTCTCTATAATATCAAAAACAATTCTTCATTAATAAAAACAAGTTGAAATTAAATGATTTAAATTTGTCTAAATAATAGTAATAATAATAAAAATCTTGTCATGTGTTGTTTGAAGTGCATCAGGGTGAGTGTCCTCGTAAAATACTTTTCTAACAAAAGAAAAATGATCACATTGCATATACTATATTTCATCCATTATAGTGTATTTTGTTATCCAAAAAAGATGAAAAATTCAAACTTGTATTAAATTATATCAATGTTTTAAAAAATGTAATTGAAATTCGTATTTTTTTCAGTTACATAAATGTGCGTAGCATTTAAAGGACTTCAATACCTAATTTTAGATAAAAAATTTTCATTCATATCTTCTTTTAAAAAATGTAAACTTAAAAAAAAAAAAAAAAACTCATAATGCAGGAGTTTGGTTACGAATTGAAAATTAAGAATCTGGAAAAGAAAATGTCATCTAGAACATAATGCATTTAAATTTGGATTTACATTGCTTCAGAATAGTGCAACGTATTTATTTTGGTGTAAACTAAGCAATAAAATCAGATTGAATTCCATTTTTTTTCTTAAATTTCTTAAAATTTCATGGTTATTTCCAAGGGCGGCTCTAGGGCCGGTCAAACCGGACCCCTACCCGGAGCTGAAAATTCTAAGAGTGATATTCAGATTGAATTTAGTAAATCCCTTTTTTGTTGCAAAAAGTTTGATATATTTTCTGAAATATTATTGGATGTGAAATTGGAATTTCATTTAACGTATCTTACATTCTTATTTTGTACTGTGTATGCTTAAAATCAGTTTTTTATGTTGAAACTTAAAGAGAGTTCGAAGTGGGATTATATATTCAATCATGAAATTACGCATGTTTACATATCTTTCACTAGTAATTTTTCTCCATATCCTGGAGTACATCACAAAGAATATTCCTTTCACCCATACGACGTCTAGAGTCAGCTATCCAAAAGGGGACAGGGACAACAAAAGTTTTTTTTTTGATAGAGTCACAGGCGATGTTTATTTTAGTTTTCAGTGTAAATATTATAAGTTAGCAAATATATTATGTATAAAAAAAATAGTGTACTATGTTTTTAATACGGACTAAAATGCAGATTTTTTTCGTTTTCTTCATCTTTTTCTCCTCCTTTTCATCTTTTTCTTCTTTTTTCACATTTTCATGCATTGCTACTCATTTCTGAGCCATAGTCCAAATTTCAAGTCTATAGCTCTTTGGGAAGTTATTTTAAAATCAGTCACAAAATTCCACTCGGACAGACATACAAGCCCCTTTCGGAGACCAGGTACGAAACTAGAACTTATTTTATATTTTCATGCATTGTCATCCACTTTTGAACTATGGTTCAAATTATGAGTCTTTAGCTCATCGGGAAATTAAAATCAATTGCAAAATTCTGCCCGAACAGACAAGAAAGCGAGTTAATAAAAACAGGGCAAATAATAATTATTTTATTTATTTAAATGATTTCTTATTAAAACAACGACTAACTGGTTATTAGTAATTGATATTTGGAATAAATATAAATTTTTTTTTCATATTTTGCTTAAGTACAACAAACTGTCTCGCGTCAGTTGTAAAACTTCACTCAACTTGTAAAACTGCATTCAAAGAAATACTATTGCGGTTAGCTCAAATCAACTTTAATTCGTCATTGGTAAATGCAAACTCCTTCACATTTAAAATACATCAGACAGTTAATAATAAACAATAAAGAGAGTTTTTCGCGTGTTTCTAAAGAGTGCTTTTTTTCAGGTTAAGTTGGCATTATTTTCCAAGATGGCGACCGATTTAACAGCTGTCAAGTGATTTATTCTCAATTTGGTTTGGCAATTCATCAAAATGATCATCAAGCAAGGCGTAGATTCGTCGAATGTGCCCAAAACGAGATTGCCGTTGTTCCGGATTTTCATAAGCGAATTTTGTTTAGCGATGAAGCGCACTTCTGGTTGAATGGCTACGTCAACAAACCAAACTGCCGCATTTGGAGTGAAGCTAATCCACAAGTGTATTTCGAAACACCGTTACATCCAGAAAAACTGACTTTTTTTTGCGCTTTATGGGCTGGTGGGGAATCCTTCTTCAAAAACGATGAAGGACACAACGTTACAGTCAATGGTGATCGGTATAGAGCCATGATTACTAACTTTTTCATTCCTGAATTGAACAATCATGATGTCCAGGAGCTGTGGTTCCAACAAGATGGGGCAACATGTCGCACAGCTCGTGCCCAATCTATTTATTGAAAGACACGTTTGGTGACCGCCTAATTTCACGTTTTGGACCTGTGAATTGGACTCCAAGATCTTGTGATTTAACACCGCTAGACTATTTTCTGTGGGGCTATGTAAAGTCATTGGTCTATGCGGATAAGCCACAAACGCTTGACCATTTGGAAAACAACATTCGCCGTGTTATTGCCGATATACGGCCACAAATGTTGGAAAATTCATCAAAAATTGGACGTCCAGATTGGACTACATCCGAGCCAGCCGTGGCAGTCCTATGCCAGAAATCATATTTAGAATGTAATGCCACAAGATTATCTTTCGAATAAAAAAAATCATGTCAATCGAATAATACATCGTTGTTTTATTGCAATTTAAAGTTCTATACCTCTAAAAAAACACCCTATATTTGTATCTGCTTTCTTCACCTAGCTAGCAGGCTAACTGGATAAGTGTTCACACGGTCAAAAGAGTGCGCACTATTGTCAATAAAACAATTTTTGGAAATTTTGGTAACCTGGGGGCCCCTCTTTGAGCCACAGAATTGAATATGTAGTTGCAACTCGGCCCGCGCTATTTAATCGGGGGCCCGGATTCATGACTAGAACATTTTTTTTTTTTACATTTTCATGCATTACCATCCAATTTTGAGCACTGGTCCAAATTTCAAGTCTCTAGCTGATCGGGAAGTTAGTTTAAAATCAATTATACAAAATGCCACCCCGAAGAACAAAAATCGAGTTAATAAGAAAAAGTAAAATAAACGTTTGTGATCCCCACCATAAGTAGACTTTCAAAAAAAATTGCAAGCTGAGAAATGGACGAATCATTTTCTTACATTTTACTCGTTTGAAATAATGACCTAAAATAATATATATGGCAGGCCTGCTGGTAAAATGGTCTTTAAAATACTTCTTTATTCCTTTTCAATCACATAAATTCCAACATGGCGGCCCTTTGGCACGCAACCGTGTAGAACAACTATCAACACTTCGGCGAGGAGTCAACAGCGAAACCTTTTCTAGAACGCGTTCGTCTTCGTCATGAATAGGCGTTGAATAGGCGTTTTCTTTTGGGCGTCTGGACTGTAAACAGCCCTCAATCCCATATCGTGAGAGTCTATGATGCTGGGCATGGCAAAAGTGGTGTTTTCCATTCTGCTGAGTGGCATGATGGCGATTGGTCGAGCGATGGAATCTAGGAGGCGTGGCTATGGTTCTACATCTGGGTGGAAAGTTTTTGAATTTTTTTTTGGCTTGGCTGAGAGCTTAGAGGTTGCTCTCTGATTGGATGCTGGGTACAGTGAACATTGACTCCGATTGGCTGCCCCTGGGGCTGAGTTTTAAATTATGGGGAGGAGCACGTCCAGTGGAGAGAGCAGGAGAAACATATTGACAAAAATAAAGAAAGTGAAATTTTAGTAATTACGGTGTGCAATAAAAATTGCACGAGAAAATAGAATTACGGGGGATTATAGGAGTCAAGAAGAATTCTTCTTGGTCTCTTTGTTTTGTCATTAGGGGTATATTGTGATAAATTTTGCATATTGATATTATTGGTTGCTTCTAAATCGTTAAAAAAGTTACTTGCAAGATTCTCAATATGAGATTTGAAACTGTTAATTTTAAGAGCATTACGTATGTCGTCATTACGCATATATCTTATGGCTTTGACGATCATACGTATTAAAGAATTTTGCAGGTTATCAAGTATATTAATATTTGTTTTAGCGGCATAACCCCAAACTGGACATGCATAAGCTAAGATGGGACGCATAACGGCTGTATAGAGAAGCACTTTGTTTTCTATACTTAAATATGAATTCCGGCCAATTAGGGGGGTAAAGTTTAAACATTATTTTCCGGAATTTGTCGCGAATGTAATAAATGTGTTGTTTCCAAGTTAGGTGAGTATCAAAAATAATTCCAAGGTATTTGGCTTCCTGAGACCAGGGGATTTGTTTGTTGTACATGATAATAGGTGGTGGGAGTGACTGTTTTCGTGAAAATAATGGCAGTAGATTTTTCAACATTAATACTTATTTTCCATTTGTCGTAGAAATTTTGCAAGAGTAGAAGGTGTTTGTTTAAAGCGAAGGGGGAAATTGTTTCTAGTTTTTATACGTGGCGTGAATGGCAGTATCATCAGCGTAAAGGTTAATTTTAGTGATTGAATAGTCAGGGATATCGTTGATGTAGAGGTTAAATAGCAAGGGACCGAGCAAGGAACCTTGGGGACACCCTGCAGAAACAGAGTGTTCGTGGAAAGGGTCTCATTAATTCTGATTCTGAAGGAGCGATTAGTGAGGTATGAGTGAATAAGATGAATCAGTGGATGTGGAATTTTAAAGGTAATTAGCTTAAAAGTGAGTCCATTAATCCAAACACGGTCGAAGGCTTTCTGGATGTCCAGAAAAACTGCTCCCGTGCTTTTCTTTTTCTGGAAACCTTCAGAGATATTTTCGGTTAGTCTTAAAAGTGGGTGAAGGGTAGAGAGCTTGTTAGAGAAACCATACTGATTGGGATTGAGGATGTTATTTTCATTGATAAAATTTTTCAGTCTATGAATAATTATAGATTCGGTTAGTTTACCGATAGTGGAAAGGAGAGAAATTGGTCTGTAACTGGATGCGAGATGAGGGTCCTTGCCAGGTTTGTTAATGGGGAAAATAATGGCTTCTTTCCAGTTATCTGGAAAGTGATTGAATTTGAGGATTTTGTTAATTAGGATTGTTAAAATTAGGATTAGTTTAATGGGAAAGAGTTTTTTAACATGCGGTTAGTTATAGAGTCTTTACCAGGGTTTTTTTTGGCATTGACATGTTTAATGTAGTGGATAATTTCATCCGGGAGAGCAGGTTCGATGAAAGAATTAGGGGGGTAGAAAGGAAATTATTTACGGTAGTATTTATTAATTCATCATTTTGATTATAACTATCATCTTCGCGATCGTTTTCAACAAAATTATTTTTAATGTTAGTTGCAAGAAGGTTAGCTTTTTGCTGATCAGTGACTGCCGTACATGTAGCACAGTTAAGAGGTGGAATTTTTGGTCTTTTATTTTTGAAAAATTTTTGCGTGCGCCAAAGGCTATTGTCTGCGGTGTTAAGAGCTTCAAGTCTTTTTTGCCAAATGATATCATTATATTTTTTAAGTTCTTTTTTAAGATCAGATTGAGCTCTGTTATAATGTGATTTGAAAATGGGATTGAGGGTTTGATGATAACGTTTTCTGAAGTAATTTTTGATTTTAATCAGCTGGTTAATGTTATACGGAGTGAAGTTTCTTCGGTCTGTTTCTATTGGTCGGGAGGCGTGGCTATGAGTATCAATGACTGCTTCGGTGAACTCTGTGATTTTTTGTTCTAGGTCGTTAGTGTTGTTAATATTATTAGGATGGAAATCAAAGAGAGAAAGATTTTTATTTAGATTTATTTTGAAAGCTTTCCAGTCTGTGGAGACCGCTCTGGGATTTGGGGATGCTTCTGCGAGTTTGAAGTTAAAATTTAAGAAAACCGGATTATGGTCTGAGGAAAGATCGTCGATGGAGTTAATTGTAAAGGGGTAGTAGAAGTTTTTAATTAGTGCGATGTCAATAGTGTTAGCGGAATTGTGACCAAATCTAGTAGGAGGTGAGGGAAAGGCGATATTTAAGTTGAGCATATTAGCGAAATTAAAGAGGTGTCTTCCTCTGGTAGTATTATTTTTATAATTCCAAACGTTATGAGTGGCGTTGAAATCTCCGAAGAGAATACAATTACTAGCTGTTTGAATAAAGTGCTCGATGTCAATAGTAAATAAATTTTCATCGGAAGAGGGAGGAATATAAACACATGTAATAGAAATGGGATCATGCTTGGGGGAGTAAGTATTATATTAGTTGCTTCAAGAGCTCGAAGAGGAGGGGTGGGGAGACAGTAGTGTTTGAGAGAGTTTTTAACTAGGATCAGAGTTCCACCTGCAGTCCGCGGTCTATCGGAGATTCTGTCGTTTCTGTGACAGGTGTAATTCGCTATATTAAAGTTGTGTGAAGGTCTCAGGTGAGTTTCTTGTATGAGAAAAATATCCGGGGAGTGATTCTCTATAAAAATACGTAGTTCAGCAATTTTTCTTAGTAAGCCGTTTGCGTTCCATGAACACAAACTGAGACCAATCGGGGAGGAACTATACATTATTAATATTGTTACATGATGCCTCTATTTGGGCGTACATCTGATTGGGATTTAATTGTTGGTTTGTATTTAAGTTATTGCCGTTACAAAGAATCTGGGATAGATGCATAGGACAATGCATTGTCATTTGCAGCGTTGTTTGGATATTAAAATTATTGTTATTATTCATGTTATTTAAGTTAAAATTGTTATTTCTGCGATTAAAATTGGGGGAGTGATTATTATTATATCTGTTATTGGGGGGATTTGGTTTGTTGGTCTCAGTTTGTGCCGAAGACCCAGGTCCGCGTGTCGCCATCTGAGGGGTGTTTTTTGAATTAATAGTTCCGGTTGTCGCTTGTGCGTAGGAGATATTTGGTCTAACTAAGCTATTGTAAATGTTGGTGTAAGAATTTCTGTTGTTTTCGCGGCTCCTTTTGGGGGTTTGGGGAATGAGGGGCATCCTCTGTAGTTTGCCATATGACCGTAGATGTTGCAATTTATGCAGTAAGGCGTTTCAAGTTTTTGTTTAATGGGGCAATCTCGGGTGAGGTGGTTTTCACCACATTTTAGGCATCTTTGGTTTAGGTGGCAGTTTTCAGAGCTATGGTTGAAATTGTTGCAGGTGTAACATTGAGTTACACCCCTACCATATCATATCCCTCAACTCTGATGCTGAGGTAATTTAGGGTTTTAAGATCGAATATTTTTTAAGATTGTCAAGATTACGGGGGAGGGTGATTAAAAGATTGGGAGGGGGCGTTTATTTTTTCTTCCAATTAATTGATTAACTCTATCTGGGGTGTAACCTAGGATTTCCAAATCCTGTTTAATTTCTTCAGGGTTTGTGTTTCTGGGGAGGCCATTGATAACTACTTTAATGGGGCGTTCGGCTTTTGATTTTATAGTATAAAATTGAAATTTAAGTAATTTAAGGTGTTGTACAGCCATGCGTCTTTCTTCGGCGCTGTCAGTATACAGTTTTAGAAATTCACCCGTTAGACGGGATCTTATTTTGGGGAATGCTTTTGTTATTGCTGCCATTTGGGCTTTGTAGTTTTTTTTCGACGAAAAGCATGATGGGTGCTGGGAGTTGATTTTGTGGAGCATTTTGACTGGCCGAATTGTTCAAGCCATTGGGGTTGTTTCCGTCGGCGACAGGACCTGAGTTTTTGAGGTTGTTTAAGTGAGCGCCTTGTGGCAGTTCAAATTTATTTTGGGACATATTAATTTCTTCATTATCAGTAGTTTCAAGAATTACTTTTCTTGCCGTTTTTCGTTGGGGGGATATTCAAAGTTGGAAATTTCTTTCCTTTTTCCAGAGCAGTTAGTATCAGGGGTCGATTTTAAAGGGAAATTTTGTGGAGTTTCTTCATGGTGGGGGCAGCCAGGGATAATGCAGGATTCAAAGGAGTCAATGTCACTTACCGCCAGTGCCATGGCTTCTTCGATGTCTTGCAGCTCGTTTGTCTTCGTCAGTGCTCACTCCACCTTTAAATAGGCTTATTTACCCACAAATCCTTACGCGATGGTAAAGAGTTCGCTCTATTTTGATTTATTACTTACTTAATTTTGAAGCTAAACTTTTCAAACCTGACTATATATATGTGTGTGTGTGTGTGTGTGTGTGTGTAATAATACCCCTAGCATCTCCTTTTAATTAACTCTTTTAATAATATTGAAATTATCTTTTAACTATTTGGTTTGAAACTAACACCCTGATCTTAATCGTAATTGATGAATATTATTACATCAGAAATCCCTTTCCCGCATCAGAAATAATTTTTCCTTTTTATTATTCCATCAGAAATCAGAATTATTATTACGTAATCATCACGCACTTGCAATGTTGGTATAAAACCAAACTTCTTGTGTAATCCCGCGCTCTTCCTTTTTGCCGTCGTCATGTAAAAATGTACATTGTTGATTTTTGCGTATTTGTGCTGTGCCCTCCAAGATGTTGCTATTGTTTGTCTCCTGTCCACTTTGCTTTAATATCGTCACAAGTTTATGTGTCTCGTCAACGTGAAAATGTATAGTAATTTTGTCCTAAGGTTTTGATGTGTGCTTCAAAATAAGAGATGAACGTCCACTGAAGATATGTTTAATGAAAACCTACTAACACTCGAAAAAATACTACACTCGGCCAATATTTTACATATATATATACACTGCTGGACAATTGCTAAGGACGGATAAAACTATCATCCATAGCAACCACAAAATGAAAGGAAGCAAAATGTGGAAAATTAGAATAAATGCGGGATATTAGTAAAAAGAAGTATGAGTATGCAAATTTTTTTCCACGTCTGTTCATCACGTGATAACGTTCATAAGAGCTTTAAAGGTTTTGACGCGTGTGGACAGTTGTTGTTTCAAGTCAAAGTTTTACAAGAAAGATTTAATAGACGAACTTAAAATTTTTGGCATGTCTTCCCGACATCACATAGATGATTTTATGCGTGGCCGAATTATTGGAAAGATCGAAGAAGGGCGAAAAATAACAGATGTTGCCAGGGAGTTCGACATCGCTCCCAGCGTTGTTTCACGGCTGTGGAAGTCATTTAAAACTACTGGAATGTGTAGTAGACGGCATGGAGGAGGTCGTGTTAGAAGTACGACGCCTGCAGAAGACACATATATATCGTCCTATCAGCAAAAAGGAACAGGCGCACCTCAGCTCAGCAGGTGGCAAATCAGTTTCTTGCTGCCTCAGGAAAGCAGATCTCCCAAAAAACTGTTGCCAGACGTTTGAGGGGAGGAGGACTATACGCACGCAGACCTGTTGTGTGTGTCCCATTGAGCAGACAGCACCGTACTGCCCGTTTGCAATGGTGTCGTGAGCATCAAAATTGGACTGAACAGGACTGGGTATGCGTACTATTCTCAGATGAGAGTAGGTTCAGTCTGTCATCGGATTGTAGACGCCAACTGATCTGGCGCGAGAGTGGTACTGCTTATCGTCCAGAAAATATCCAGGAAAAGGACCGATATCCGACATGCAGTATCATGGTGTGAGCCGGCATCATGATCAATGGCCGCACGCGCCTACATGTGGTTGCGAATGGGACTATGACGGGCCAACGATACATTGATGAAGTTCTACTTCCTCAAGTTCGTCTTTTCCGTGGTGCTATTCGATGATAAATTTGTTTTCATGGACGACAACGCAACATGTCATAGAACACTCGCTGTTCAGGATTGTCTAGACAGCGAGGGTATTCAACGTCTCGTATGGCCATCGCGTTCTCCAGATCTAAACCCCATTGGAAATGTGTGGGATGCTTTGGGGAGGCAAGTTGCTGGTCGAAACTATCCTCCGACAAACAAGAACACCCTCATGCGTGCACTCACAGAGGAATGGGATAAATTGCCTCAACAGCTGCTGGATAATGTTGTGCAAAGTATGGTACGACGTGTGGAATGTTGCATCACACTCCACGGTGGACATATCCCGTACTGATACCTTTCTTTAAGGTGCCTGCTGACTTTTAGATGCATTGTTCCATTTCTCCGTACGCAGATCAAATGAACATTTTTTTTTCTTTCAAATATTTCACAGCTTTTGTACTTTCCAGAACAATAAATATTCTTTATTCTAATGTCTGAACAGTGTGGCAACTATATTTTATCCTACTAGGCCTCATGTCTTGCTTAATGTTATGCTACATAGCAATTTGTGATCCGTCCTTAGCAATAGTCCAGCAGTGTATATATATATATATATATATATATATATATATATATATATATATATATATAATGTTATATGTGCTGTCTGTGTGTAGGTATGTGAACAATTTATCTTTTTTAATTGCAATGGTTTGCTTTGAAGAGAGGGGCGACATTTTTCATATTTGTCCGAGGCGGCAAAATGGGTAGATCCTGTTAAAATACACAGGATTGACTAAGAATATTGAATGTTTATTCGATGGATGAAATAATTTCCATTTTATTATATATCAAATCCTTCAAAATATATAGGAAAACTATTATATAAATCATTTCATGACTTTAGTAAAATATTTAAAAGTGCAATTTATTGAGATACTCAGGCCATTGCCCCAACTGAGAGGAAATGTACGTCTTAGTAACTAAAAATGTTAAGAGAAATAAAATGTAAAAACGCAATTAGGTAATTGCGTGCACTATTCATTTTGATAAATAAGCAGCCGTAGCGACACGGTGTTTCTCTGTCTTTGAAATAGCTTTGTAAGCTAATTGGAGTACTCTATTGTGTAGAACTGAAACAGAAACAATGCGCTGCTGTTGAAGATACAAATTCCTTTCCAGATCGTGTGCTTTCATTTCAAGGAGAATTAAGATGCGTGTAGATGTGTTCTTCCCTCTGTTTTCATTTGTTAAATGTAAAAGCGACAGTTTCTCTTTTTCATTTCCCCCTGTTTCACTTAAGAATAATTGCACAAATCTTCAAAATTACACATGTGCAAGTAATTACGCAGTACATGGTAATTAGTCTAAAATAACAGACAGAAAGCGTGGAACAATTTAAAATCTTGTAAATAAATACTAATTTCTTATTGATAATGGAAATTTGTGAAACATTATAATGATGTAGTAGAGAGTGTTTTTTTTCCAGGTATAGAAGTTTAAGTTGGCATTACTTTCCATGATGGCGACCGATTTAACAGCTGTCAAGTGATTTATTCTCAGTTTGGTTTGGCAATTCATCAAAACGATCATCAAGCATGGCGTAGATTCGTCGAATGGGCCCAAAACGAGATTGCCGTTGTTCCCGATTTTCATAAGCGAATTTTGTTTAGCGATGAAGCGTACTTCTGGTTGAATGCCTACGTCAACAAACAAAACTGCCGCATTTGGAGTGAAGCTAATCCAGAAGTGTATGTCGAAACACCGTTACATCCAGAAAAACTGACTGTTTGGTGCGCTTGATGGGCTGGTGGAATCCTTCTTCAAAAACGATGAAGGCCACAACGTTACAGTCAATGGTGATCGGTATAGAGCCATAATTACTAACTTTTTCATTCCTGAATTGAACAATCATGATGTCCAGCAGCTGTGGTTTCAACAAGATGGCGCAACATGTCACACAGCTCGTGCCACAATCGATTTATTGAAAGACACGTTGGGTGACCGCCTAATTTCACGTTTTGGACCTGTGGATTGGCCTCCAAGATCTTGTGATTTAACACCGCTAGACTATTTTCTGTGGGGCTATGTAAAGTCATTGGTCTATGCGGATAAGCCACAAACGCCTGACTATTTAGAAGACAACATTCGCCGTGTTATTCCCGATATACGGCCACAAATGTTGGAAAAAGTCATCGAAAATTGGACGTACAGATTGGACTACATCCGAGCTAGCCGTGGCAGTCCTATGCCAGAAGTCATATTTAAAATGTAATGCCACAAGATTATCTTTCGAATAAAAAAAAATTCATGTCAATCGAATAATACATCGTTGTTTTATTGCAATTTAAAGTTCTATACTTCTAAAAAGACACTTTTTACTAAAAGAGAATAATTGGACATATAAATTATGAAAAAGACATAAATATATGTCATCTTTTTTTGCCCTAAGGAATCTTCTGTTCAGAATATAACCATGTAATGACTAAGAATGGATTTTTTGCTTACTTTTTCAGCATTAATTAATTTTTATCCACAAAAATTATGTACTGAAAATAAACACCAAAAACAGATACCTTTATTAAAATGATACGGTTAAAAATAAAGTAAACTTTAGCTAATTTATGATATAATTTTTGCAGAACATTTCTGTATTAAATGCCTTTGTTTTCATTTGGTAGTTTCTTCCTTTTTTTACAATAATATTCAAACATGAAGGGTGTATAAACTTGAGACACGGAATGCATAGCCTATCACACAAAATAATTTTGAGGAAAATTATGTCAACTTGCGTAAAGTTCATAGTTCGAACACAACATACTCAAAAGAAGGACAAAAACTTCCTTACGAATGAATAACATGATCTTTACAATTGTGTGTAATTCTTTAAAAATCAATTATATATGTTTATCTCAAGTATTTTAATGGTATCTTGCGCTAATACAATGTGAACTTAAAATTGCATTTCATGTATTGCTGAGTTAAAAAAAATCACTAAAATGAACAATAAATTTCTCGATAGATCTATTATATAAAACCATATTTTCTTTTATTAAGTGCATCGGGAGATTCAATTGCATTTTCAATTAACAAAGCTAAGGTATTGCATATATAATAGAAATAGTAATACAGAAAATAACAATACAAATCTCCATTGTTTACGAAAAGCAGAAATGTCTCTAAACATAATATATTTCTGAAATGAAAGATATATGTATATTTTTACGTGTATTCTATATCATGAATGTATCGCAGTAATCTTTGTTATGTAAATTTTCAAAGTAGTCTGAATAGAAAATATCCTGTTGAGAATCAGTTTAATTATGGGGAACTGGTGTAGCTATTAAATGCTTTAATGCTAAATCTGATAATTTCTTTCAGAATATTCTATTATTTTACCAAGCCTTTAGAATGTATTAGTTCAACAACTTTAATGCCAATCGGTATTATGAATATACTGTACTTCCAATGGGAGGATTCCAAATTTTCATTGAGAACATTTTTCTTATTTTTAATATTCAGTATTAGTTTCCGAGAAAAGTTTCAGGTTATATTTCGGTTTTCATTGTTAAAACAACTTCATTCTCATGAAATAACTACAAATTTATCAAAGAGATTTGCAAATAAATCTCTAAAAGCTTATTTTGCTTTAAAAAAGGATAAAATAATGTATTGTGCCTACATCCTTTGATTAGTAGAATATTGTGATTCAAATTGTTTTATATTCAGATTCCCTGATTCAAAAATTTCTTTTTGTTAATTTTCAACAAGGATCATTCACCTCAAAATTATATTCCCTCAAAAGTATACGTTATGAAATACGTAAGAGAAAGACACGATATGTGATATCAAATATTTATATTGTTACGAATTGTGTGTAAAATAGTGCAAACAATTTCTTTTTTTTTTTTGGTATGTAATGCATTTATATACTCTGTGTTATATTTATTTTATGTTTAAATTGAACAATGCGCAAACAACGCCTTCCCTTACGTTATAATGGCGATTCAATGGAGCCTTGGTGAAATCTTGGCGATAGAGCCAAGTTGGCGAATTATTTGCCTACTTTAGCGACCATGATGGTAACCATTTTTGGCGAGTTCAGGACCTTAAGTATTCTTCTGGAAATTACCTAATTTTACGATCTAAGACTCAAGCGGATCTCTCTCGAAGGGTCCGAGAGTCCTATAAATAGGAAGAGAGTCACCGAAACTGAGATAGTATTGTTTTGACTTGCGATTAGTGGTTTTGCTTTGACCGTGAAGAGACGCGACTAACGATTAGCTCTACTGTTCAATAGGATGAGCGGTGTTTGGGAATAATCTTTTACATACGTATATTTTAGACACTGATAGTTGTGTCGGAGCGCTGTAGAAGGTGGGGAGACCTTCTGATATTTATTTTGCGAATTTTGCTACTTAATCTTGTATTTCAAGGATTGTTTTCTCTACAATAAATTTTCCATCGCTCCTAAAGAACTGTTTTGTTCTTTGTGACTGATTTACGCAAAATCCTCGAACCCCGATCAATGTAACAATATAAATGAGATTTGTAATATTTCAGCATTGTTTCGGTAAATTTAATTTTTATTTAAGGCAGTAACCAAAAGATAAATACAGGGAGATTCTGAAAGTCTATCAAATTATGGAATTATTTTTAACAATACAGTGTATAATTTAAAACGTTTATTAAATTAAATATCACTTTATTCGAGGACTATATGAGCTTTCACGGCATTTCAGTTCTGTATCGATCTCATATACATTCTGTTAATTACAAATCCAATACGCCATGCATCTTGGGTATGAAACATATCCGAAAGCCAATAAAATAAAGAAGAAAGCAAAGCAAAACACGTATAGATAGAGGGAAGAACATGCCATATTTGAATGAATCGGATTTTATCCTCCCACTAAGAAAATATCTAGGAAACAAGTACGAGATCAAATGATAGACAAAGAAAGAAATACATACACAAGAAAAGAAAAAAATGCGAAATATAAGAATCAAAAGAAACAAAACAAAGAAAATGCAAGGGAAGGTGCTTAAAATATTCTCAGTCAAGTTTTTTTTCTCTCTTAAAATAACAGTGAAAAAATAAAACTATGCTAAAAAAAATACTTGACCGCGAAAAAATAACAGAATATATTACAACCATTAAGATGTTTCGATACTTTTGTATGCTGTGAAATACACGCAAAAAATACTCTAGCCTAAATAATAAAATATTCCTTCGTAATTTTTTTCGCAATACAAGGAACATGATAAAATAATACTTGTGTACTAAAAATATAGCAGAGTATATGACTGAGATTCAGTGTATTCGATAAGTTATTCTTTTCGTATCTTAAGAAATTAAATAGATACAAGTATACACGAAATTCTAAGTGTCATTTTTTGCCAAATGTTTTCCATTTACTTTTGCATTTTTCTTGACAGAGCTTAAAAATAAAAATCAATTGAAAATTAATTATTTTATTTTCTTTGATAAATGTTGATAAATGAGCTTACAATATGTAAGAGTAAGAAATTTCCTTCATTCTGATGCCTCTGTTATTATTTTACCTCCTCGGAAAATGATTTTATAGCATTGGAGACCTTACTTTTCAATCAACTTTCATATTTCCCCAACTTTTCAAATCTCCGATGTGCTTAATCTATATAAATACATCTCTTGTGTACTTCCATTGGTCAACTACTAACTCACTGCCTTCCAGTGATATCCTTTATTTTTCTGAAGAGTTACAAATAATTTTGGTGAAAGCATGAAATTTTAACCAATCAAATTTAAAATACAGTTTTTGCACAATAGCTCTCCCAAACTACATTATAAAAACATTGAATCATTGATGAACTGTGCGCTCCAAATTTTTGTTTAACATTACGGAAGAAGATACCTGTGACCAATGGGTGACGCCTGTGACACATAATGAAAACTATTTGAGACCTACTGGTTATACTCAAGAAAATCATCGTGGTAAGAACCAAAAGGTTTCGCAATCTACAAGAAACAAAGCCGCAATGGGATTGATTTTTGAGTCAATCTACCAAATAGGAAAATAGTTGAATCCGTGCTCGTTTTTATGATCAAAGTCCGAAAACATGATAAGCATCAACAGAAGCTTTTGTATGTGTTCTCAAAAAAGTTAATTGGAGATCTTGGGATGTAAGGAATAAACAAAACTGAGAAAGATTATAGCGAAGGCATTTTAAATACACTGTTTCGATACCCCTGCTCATAATATTAATACTCAATAATTTCAGTTATGTAACATAAGAAATATTACCGCTGATTAATTTAGAAACTAATTGATTTAGCTTACCATCAGAGATTTTGCAGTTGATTCTGCGATATGTTTAACCCGGCATTCCTTGCGTGGAAAAAAACGAAAGGAATTTCACGTGCAGGGTATCTCATACCCAAGGGTATTTACATTCTGTTTTTATCGTAAAATATGGATACAAAGGTGAAAAAATAAGAAAAGTAGGAAATACAATATGTTTTATTACACTTTCCATACGTTACTGTTTAGTTTTTCTGTTATTTATTAGGGTATTCAGTTAAGCGAATTCGGTTTAGCGATGAAGCGTACTTCTGGTTGAATGCCTACGTCAACAAACAAAACTGCCGCATTTGGAGTGAAGCTAATCCACAAGTGTATGTCGAAACACCGTCACATCCAGAAAAACTGACTGTTTGGTGCGCTTTATGGGCTGGTGGAATCATTGGTCCGTACTTCTTCAAAAACGATGAAGGCCACAACGTTACAGTCAATGGTGATCGGTATAGAGCTATGGTTACTAACTTTTTCATTCCTGAATTGAAAAATCATGGTGTCCAGGAGCTGTGGTTCCAACAAGACGGCGAAATATGTCACACAGCTCGTGCCACAATCGAATTATTGAAAGACACGTTTGGTGACCGCCTAATTTCACGTTTTGGACCTGTGAATTGGCCTCCAAGATCTTGTGATTTAACACCGCTAGACTATTTTCTGTGGGGCTATGTAAAGTCATTGGTCTATGCGGATAAGCCACAAACGCTTGACCATTGGGAAGACAACATTCGCCGTGTTATTGCCGATATACGGCCACAAATGTTGGAAAAAGTCATCGAAAATGGGACGTCCAGATTGGACTACATCCGAGCCAGCCGTGATAGTCCTATGCCGGAAATCATATTTAAAATGTAATGCCACAAGAATATATTTCGAATAAAAAAATTCATGTCAATCGAATTATACATCGTTGTTTTATTGCAATTTAAAGTTCTATACCTCTCAAAAAAAACCCTTTATTTAGAGACAACCTAAGGCCCTTCAAAGGCTATGACCTTAAAGTCAGCTACAAGAAAATCTATTCATTACCGAAAAAAATTTGCAGATGGAGTCTTTTAAAAAAGCGATGGATATGACATACCCTGCACGAGAAATGTCGGTTTAAATATTTTTTTTTCACAACTGAGTCATACGTAATTTTTTTAGTCAGACTTACAAATACATTTTAATGAATCAATTAATTTACACGTAATTTAATTAAGAGTTAATTAATTTAAGTTATTTAAGTAATAAATGGAACTTAACAAAAACTAGAAAAATCGCTCAGCAATATTTACATTTTTTTCAACTTAAATTTTTCAATAAGTAAAGCAGAACTACGGAAATAGATCATCAGATATTAACCCCCGAGCTTTCAAATGATAAGAGATACATATGCTTAAAATATATATACATTGCTTATATAATAAAAATTGTGCCTAATTACATGCATTAGAAGCTATGTTTTAGGCTTAAAAATAAATCATTCACTTTAGAGACGTAACAAAGTGTAACTCTTGATTTTCTTTTTTAAAAAAGATGGTTAAGCTCAAAAGTACATTTAATGGATCGTATATAAAAGAAAATGCATTTAAATGAATGGCCAGTTTCTCCGTCGTATTTAAGGAACCGTAACTAAAAATATTTAGACACAAAAGGGAAGGGAAAACACAAATGTACAAAATGAATTGAATGCAAAATATAATAGTAAAGAAAAATTCTCAGCATAATTTATAAAAAAAATTAAAAAAGAAAAATTAATAATTTACAACTATATACTCATACAAATGATTTATTAGATACATTATTAATTGTACTTTTAAATTAATTTTAACATCGAAATCGTAAACAGGAGTATAGCGCATGATAGAATACAAATTTTTTCTTTCATTTAGCAATTTTAGATAGAAATTGTCTTGTTTGATTAATTTATTTATAAAATAAAAGTTTATTATTTTTCTATGTTTTCTTAAAAAGTGAATTTTCAATTAGTATCGTTTGAAACTATTATATATTTGCAATGCAAATCGTGTTAAAAATATTTAAATTTGATTTCACTGATACTTTATTACTTCTTCAGGGCATACGAATATAAGAAATAAAAAAAATACATTGTTTAATACAAAAATAATATTTAAATACATAATTTGTATAGTGTACATCCAATTATTTATGGAAGAATTTAAAAAAAACTAATATCATTAAAAACACAAACACACAAGAGTTTAAAAAATGAAGATATCTACAAATTAATTTAAGTACATTAAATTTTAAAATTAATATACAAAAAAGATAATTAACCAGTAATACATATAAAATAAACCAATTCCTACTTAGGTGAACAAGGAAAAAAATTATTATAGACACTTTTTATTAAGTACTTACAATTAATATAAATATGTATATACATAAATGACCGAATCACAATACCAACAAAGCAAAGGCACGGATAAGGAAGTTCATCTGGGGTCGAGTCTTGGTGTAATAGCAGGACTTCTTTAGAATGTCAAACCCTCAATTTAAATCCACCGAATGACCAGTCGATTCGAAGAAAATAGCCTTCAAAATTCATGTTTAGCTTTTATATAAATATGTTTTAAATGCCACCTGGGAATTAATGGCACAGCTGATAGGACGCCTGCTTTCTATACGGGAGGATAGAGTTCGAATCACCAATGAACTTTTTTTTCAATTCATTTATTTTTTTTTAAACTAAATAAATTTATTTATGATAGGTAAATGATATTTTGTGTAATTATTTTGTACCACATATATTAAAAATAAAAGTTTATTTAAATTATTAATTATATAAATTATTTATTATTATTTATTTATTAAATTAATAAAAATTATTATTGATTATAAAATAAAAAAAATTATTCAAAATTATTACAATTTCAAAATATTTAAAATAATTAATAATTGTAATTATATAAATTTATAAATAATTCAAATTATTTAAAATTATTAATAATAATTTAAATTCTTTAAATTCATTAATACCTTAAATTATTTAAAATTATTATTAAAATCAAAAATAAATTATTAGTAAGAAAAAGTAAGTAATACATTATTAAAAAATTATTAATTTATTATTAATAAAAATCATTAATTTATTGTAATTAATGTATTATTAAAATTATTAATTTACTATCAAAATATTAATGTTTTATTAAAATTTTTAATTTAATATTAAAATTATCATTTATTACTAAAATTATTTACATACATTTATTAAAAATTAAATAAAATTATTTAAATAAATTTATTCAAATTAAATAGGTTTATTTAAAAAGGACTTTTTAAATATTTTATGTAATTGTAAATTAATTCATTTAATAATATTTAAAAATGACTTATTAAATGTTTTATGTAATTGTACATTAATTCAATTAATAATATTTAAAAAAATATTATTTTTGTCATATTATCTATAACTTTTTTAATAATAATAATATATTTCATAAATTATTTTATATTATATATAATATTTTATTTACAGTATATTCTATTTCACATTATACAACTATTTGTAACTAATGTTTATATAAAATATCATTCAATATTTATTATATAAGTTTTTAAGTAATCATTTATTAATATGAAAATATATAATATTTATAAAATTTAGTATATATATATTTATATTATTACAGTAATGTTTTTACTATATAAAATACAAAAACATTATATAAATTAACATTTAATACTTAATAAACCTTTTATAAATAAGTTAATTTAATTTTAAAAAAATATTAAATGTGTGAATTACAAAAAAAAAGATGATCGCGTGATTCGAACCTTATCCTCCCGCATAGAAAGCAGGCGTCCTATCAACTGTGCCATTGCGTCCCTGGTGGTAATTAAAACTTAATTCTATAAAAGCTAAGCATTTCTCCGAATTGACAGGCCATTCGGCGGAATTTCATTGAGGGTTGAACACCCTAAAGGAGTACTACTATTGCACCAAATCTCGACCCCAAATGAATTTCCTTAGTCGTACCCTCCCCTTATTAGTAACAAAATAGAAAGCGATTTTCCGTGCAATTTTCCATTTTCCTTTTATATTGTTTTGGATTATTTTTTGATTGTTTGTTACTATTTACTCATAAATTAAATTTAATTAGTGTAATAAAATAGTACGGCAAAAAGAATTAACATTCTCAGAAAGTAGGCCATTTCTTTTTTCGATTCGAACCCACGACCTTTGGATTAGAAGTCCAACGTGCTATCCATTGCGCTACAGGGACACAACAAACGGTTTTCCTTTTTACGTATGCTGTTGGATTATTATGTTTGTTTGTTACTATTTATTCATTTCTTCATTTAATTAATGAATTAATATTTGAAAAAACTTTATTAACATCAAGTGTCATCCACTACAAAGTTTTAAAAAATGTATTTGAACTTGAATGGATGAATAGAAAGTGTTTTATTTACGATTGAAAATTTTAACAAGATATATATAGGGAGAGAGTTAACTAATGGAAGGAATTGAAACACATGATATGTATATAATCCAAAACATAAAAATACACAGATAGTTAGAACCTAAGATAACTATACTAAATAGGATGAAATAGGCACAGTAGTACTATAACAAACTCCTGGCCTTAGGAACCATATATATATATATACAAATATTAATATATTTTTTCTCAAAAAATATTTTTATATTTTAAGGTATTCAATAAGTAAAATTACAATTCTTCAAAATGTATATACAAAAAAACACTTGTATAAAAATAAATATTTAGGACAATTTAACTCCTTTTAAGATACTCAACTACACTGAACAACCTATTTCAAAAACTATTATCTATTTAGTGAGAATGCAAATTAGTTTTCTTGCATGAAAAAGAATACAATTTGTATAATCATTTACGGTATAAAACTGAAACTTCATGTTAACGCAGCTCCCTTCAGAGTGATATTTGTTGAACCTACCTACTACTTATTAATCCTTTAATGACTTTTTAGTATTTTCAGTAGAGTAACGCTAGTAGTAAAGACAATTTCTTCCACACTCTATATACTTACACTCCTCCTAGAAAAAGTTAAAAAGCTTTTACTAAGACGATTTTAAAAGTATTAAATTACTTTTTGTTCAGTAATTTTACCCTTTTTCTTTTAAGACATTTTAGATTCTGGTTTTTTACATGATTTGGAGTCATTTCTGAAAATAGTTAACCACTTTTCCTGGACATTTATTCTAATACACTAAGATGACAATTGAAACAAAAAAAACTGTAAATGGTTGAAATGTGTAATAAAATTCATGTTGCCTCCATATAAAGTTTAACGTATAATGTGCAGAGAAAGAGACAGATCTTCCTTTTTTTTCTTTTATTGCTTTGAGAGATTGTTTGCTTCCAATTTCTTTGAGAAAAGTTTAATGCAAAAATTTAGTTAGCTAAAATAAACTTTTACTGAAAGTGAAAAATATAAATACATCTTAAAAACGCACGCCAATTCATATAACCATTCATTAACCAGCCGATTTTTTTTTATATTTCCTTAAGAAAAAAACATTCAATGTTCTTTTTTTTCTAGAAACTATATTTGAGTAAAAATAGCATAAAAATATGCTTATAATGAACGGAATTCGGTAATAGCTTATTAAATGCAATGCTAGATAGCAAAGCAATTACGAATTAATTGTGTGTGTGTGTTTGATCAAGGATGTAAAAAATAGACTAATTAATTACTTATTTTAAACAAGGTTTGCTTCAAATGTATTTCTTTTTCAATTCCTACTATTATATATATATAGTCCACACTCTCCCTTTATATATATATATATCTTATTTATGTTTTCAATCGTTAATAAAATATTTTTTATTCATCCATTCAAGTTCAAATACATTTCTTTAAACTTATAGTGGATGACACTTGATGTTAATACAGTTTTTTAAACATTAATTCATTAGTTAAGCTAATTTTATGAATAAATAGTAACAAACAAAAATAATAGTCCACACTATATGTAACAAGGAAAATCACTCGTTGTGTCCCTGTAGCGCAATGGATAGCGAGTTGGACTAATCCAAAGGTCGTGGGTTCGAATCCCACCTGGGATGGCCTAATTTCTGAGAATGTGATTTCTTTTAAACTTTACTATTTTTTGGATAATTAAATTTAATTAATGGGCAAATAGTAACAAACAAACAAAAAGTAGCCCAGCTCCCTATATAGAAAGGTAAATAGAAAATTGCAATGAAAATCGCTTTCTATTTTGTCGTTAATATTTTAATTTTGTCTTATGTATATACATATTTATATTAATTGTAACTTTTTAAGGTAACTAGGACGTAAAAAATGCTTGCAATTTGGCCTTTTTTTTAACTTTTAAAAATCAGAGGGCGCTTTGCTTTATTTATTGATGCATTATTTATGAGATTTCGATAACTAGTACCCTAGAGAATTGAATCTTAAAATCCTAAGCAAATGTGCGAGGCCCCTTTTTTAAAGGGGCGTGGCACATTGATCTGGAAATTTATTTTTCTGTTTTATTTTTAACATTAATTTTAAAACTTTTAGTTGATTAATTTCATGTTTCATTAACTGTATCTTTCACTGAATTAAAACTAGCGCGTTTACACTTTACAGTACAGTATTTTATATTCTCTCAGATATATTATTGCAACTTATATTATATAGCTGCTGCATATATTTAAATAACTTTCTTTTATTCATAATTTTTAAATAATTTTCTTTTCATTATGTCTCGAATGAAAGCTTTTGAAAAGCATAGATCATTTTTCAATGGACAAAATAATAATCATGCTGAAAAATTAGTCAAGGAAAGCAATGAAAGTGTATTTACCTCAAAATTTAAAATAGAGAGTGCTTCGGAAATGTTGGACGAAATTCCCACTGATGATCAGAGCTCTGTAAATATTGTTATTGATTTAAATATAATTTTTGAATTTCTAATAAATATGGCAAGATGTAAATATTGCAATATGCGTGATTCACTTATAATTGCTGAACATGCCAGAAGCCGCAGATGATTATGCTAGAGTTTAACCTTACTGTGCAATTTTTGTGGACAAGCTTTTAGCTCAATGCCATCTAATCCAACAAATGGAGTTTATAACATAAACGTTAGATTAGGCTATGGCTTGCGCTGTATAGGTAAAGGTAGAAGTGCTGCTAAGGCATTTTGTGCTGTAATGAATTTTTCACCACCACCTGCAAAATTTCAACGCTATAATGGAATACTTTTGGAAAGCCTCACAAAAGTCAGCGATGAATTTATGAGGAAAGCTGTGGAAGAAACAGTAGGGATTAACAATAACAACAGAGATATTACTACAGCATTTGATGGTAGTTGGCAGAAGCGGGGCGATACATGTTTAAATGGAGTCGCTTTAGCGACGTCTCTAGAAACCGGTAAAATTCTAGATTTCGAATGCCTGAGCAAATATTGTTTTGCATGCAAAAACAAAAACAATAAAGTCCATAAGTACGAACAAGCTTTTGAGAGTTTTAGCAGAGGAATGGAATCAGTTGGAATTTTTAAAAAATTTCAACGCTCGGAAATTTGACGCAATATGTTAAATATGCCAATTATCTGGGTGATGGTGATTCCAAGGCTTTTTATGCAAGTGACTTCGAAATAAAAAAAGTTGGAATGCATAGGGGAATTGGGGGAGATTACGAGCCGTAAGAAATATCATGAAATCTCGTTAGCTTTCTGACGGTAAAGGCATTTCCGGCCTTGGAAGGCTTACAGACAATGGAATTTCGAAGTTGCAACAGTATTAAGACTTGGCTATTTAACGAAACATTAATTCCGTGCCTGATATGTTTAAAGCTGTATGTATGGGCAATTTACTTTCATAAGTTCTCAACAGATTCTGACCCACTGCATGGCTTATGTTCAACTAGTATTGATACTTGTTGTTGGTATAACAGAGATAAATTGTTGGGAAAACCTATTCGCATAAACATTTACTACATGAATCCGTGCTTCTTGCCATAAAGCCCATTTTTAAATCGTTAAGTGATAAGAAACTATTAGAAAAATGTATTCATGGGAACATTCAAAATCCCAATGAAAGTTTCAATCAATGCATATGGGAATGGTTACCAAAAAAACCACATTTCTTAGCATTGCATCATTCAAAATGGGAGTAATGGATGCCGTGATACTTTTTTCAATGATGGTGCGCAGAGTAGAATAAAGGTATTGGAGGAAATTGGTATAAAACCAGGACATTATATGAGAAAATAACATCGAATTATAGATAATAAAAGGGTTTGTGCAGCAGAAATGCCACCTGTCTGAAGTAGTCAGAACGAGGCCCACGAAATTCATCGTGACAAGGGGCTAGAAGTACGCCTGTCGTTGGCCTAGGCCTGGAGCACCATACATGTAACAGTACGAATTAACTCGGCTAAAGAAATACTAAATGAATAGATACAACATTTTAAAACTCAATTCTGTATTTTAAATTATTATATCTAGTTTTATATTTAATTACTCAGTGTAGTTTTTAAGTTATAAATCGAATAGTTCAAAGTGAAATTTGAGGATAATCCTCAATAAATTGCGTGGCTTGAAATAGGAATATTTCATTATTCCTAGCTGCTTATTGCTACCATTTTTTATAAATAATTCTTTGTTTATAAATGTTGTTTTAAATTTTAAGTAATTAAATATCCATATATATATATCTAAATACAAAAACAAATTCTTTTGTAACTTTTTTTTAAAAAACAGGGTTCTATTTAAGTAAGACATCAAATTTAATTTTTAAATTCATCGAAGACATTTTCTTTGTGTGTTTTTACAACAATAAAAACATGCGTAAATAATTGTGTAATATCCTGTAATGATTATGTTCTAAATGAAGTAAAAATGTTAAAACTAATAGTCATAAAATTTTGGTATTTTATGAGGAAGATGTTGTGAATTGTTGATAACACATGTCGATGAAGTAAGGAAAAAAGTGATTAAAAATACTTCTAAATATATATATAAAATCTAGAATTTAAAATTTTCAAACTAAAAACTGCAAACTGATTTAGAATAATTCAATTAATTATGGTCTTGTTTTACACTACTCAAAACAATTAGGGGAGCACATGATTTTAACAAAAGTAAGCAAAGATGTATACCAATAAGTAACATAAAATGAATCATCCGTAATGTAAAGACTACCAGGAAACGGAAAAAGAAAACTTTATATGCAAATCAAAGTTCATGACGTCAAAAACGAGAAAAAGGAGATAAGTGCAGAAATCGGGATGTTGCAAAAACGTCTGTTTCATTGCCGTAACTGTGAAATTCGATTGCGCAGTATTTTTTTTTTGAGGCAAGGTTACTTGAGAATATCTGAACAACGTGATTTACCGGAATCCATGGCATGGCGTGTTATAGGCAGACTGGAATCCGGGCAAACACAACGTAGTGTCGCGGACACTGTTGGAGTCGCCAGAAATGTTGTTGCAAGGATGTGGAATCGATTCAAAGAAACAGGAAATGTTAGACGTCGACCAGGGGCAGGTCTGCCACGTGCCACTACATCAAGTTATGACCGGTATATACAGTTAACAGCCCGTCGAAACAGAACAGATAATGCTACACAGCTGCAAAGACAGTTGCTCTTGGCAACAGGACGAAGGGTGTCGAGCCAAACAGCACGTAATCGGCTTCATGAGGGAGGGCTCTATGCACGTAGGCCAATGGTCTGCATTCCGTTGACCCCACACCACCGTGCGGTCCGAAGAAGATGGGCTGCTGAACATCGAGTTTGGGAGCAACATGATTGGAGCCAAGTGCTGTTTACAGACGAGTCCCAATTCAGTCTAGAGAGTGACACCCGACGTGTTCTTGTATGGAGGGACAGGGGCACTCGAAATAACCCCGCATTCGTTCGTGAAAGATCACAATACAGAAGAGCTGGTTGGATGGTATGGGGTGGAATCAGCATAGGCGGACGTACGAACCTGCATATCATTCGGAATGGCACTTTGACGGGCCGAAGGTATGCAGACGAGATACTTCGACCTTATGTCATCCCTTACGCTGTAGCCATTGGAGATTCCTTTGTTTTCCAGGATGATAATGCCCGACCGCATAGAGCTCGTCTGGTGGAGAACATGCTTGAAGCTGAAACAATACAGCGTATGTAATGGCCAGCGTGCTCTCCTGACCTGAATCCAATCGAGCATGTTTGGGACATGCTCGGACGACGCATTGCTGCGCGACCAAGGCCGCCTGATACTGTTCGAAACTTGGAGATTGCACTTCTTGAGGAGTGGAACAGTATTCCCCAAAGTCTGATCGATAACCTCATCGCATCCATGGCAAACAGGTGTGCAGCAGTCTTAGCTGTTTGAGGAGACCACACGCCCTATTAAAACTCATGCATCATGTCTTAACAGTACCTTTTTTTTATCGTTTACATGTAACCAAATTGTTGCCCTAAATCATCTTTTCATGTTTTTTCCATATTTTCAAAGAATTAAAGCTTAATTCCAAATTTTTTTACACCTTTTTTCTGTATTGCGCATTGATACGCGTGTACTATGCATTGTATGCCAATACGTGGCTGTCTCACACGGTTTTCTTCACTTTTTTGCTTGCTCCCCTAATTGTTTTGAGCAGTGTATATTTTATTAAAAATATTATTTTACAAATAATAGGGGAAATATCTTTATCTGCACTTTTCTCAAAATGCATTTTTTGGTGGTTCGGGTACTCTTTTCTCAAAATCTACATTATCCATAGTGCTGATATTTTGATTATAAAATTCACAAATTTTCAATAAAGTGAGTGAATTTTTTTTTCAAATAAACATTCAAAAATTTTAGATACACCATATTTTATCTACAGAATTTAAAGGGAATTTAAATCACACAATTTAAGTTTTTTTAAATTTTTTTTAATTCATTTTTTTTAAAATTTCAATTTATTTATTTTGTGGATTGTTGTGTTTGCAAACACTACGTAAAATTTTAAAGCTATATATTGAGTGGAATTTACGCGAAGTGTTCCTAAAAGTAAATGCATGCCTCGAAAATAAAATAAAAATAGTCATTAGTTATTAATTGCTCTTACAGAATTATTTATATCTTAAAATGAGATTTTTTTTTACATTAACATGTATACATATCATTGTAAAAAAATATTACATCCATTGCTTTTAGTTTGAGTAAATGAGAGCAATTGACATTTAATGTAAAATAAATTCATTTTTGCTTGTCGAGGGCGCCCCAGTTACCTTAATAAAAAAAGTAACATAATTTTTTTCTTTGTTGACCTAAGTAGGAATTGACTTATTGAAGTAAAACTTCTTTGGGCTCGAGAGTGAATGAGAAATTTGGCCAGTTTTGCGTTAGGGTGAAAAAGGTAACGGATGTAGTATCCCCCCCCATTCCTCCGAATCGTTTCCATGGTGCGAAGATAGCGAGCAGGAGGAAACGGGGGGAAAGGGGATACCACGTGACTTAAGCCATATCTCTGCAAAAATTGGATGATTGCCTACCTTCTGATTGGGGGTACTTTACCCCCTAGATCTGGGAACAGCTACCATAAGTTGTATGAGTTGCAGTGTATGCATATCGGTGTAGACAAAATAGCTCTAGCAGCAAAAGCGTGATTTTTAAAATATATCTTTAGACTGTTGGCAACATGGTGATGTGTTCGGCTGCTAATTTTTTTTTAAATTTTCATTTGTGCTGAATTGTTATTAATTCTAGCCAGAATGCCTAAATGAAATACACAAAGAGGAAAATAGTTTCAATCTTACGTGACAAAGACTATGATTCCAATAAAAATGCTCCCCAAAATTTTCGAAATCTATTTGTCGATAACCCTTTCGGTCAAGGAGGTTCAATTTTGTGATAAATTATGGTTTAGAGATGATTTGAGAGCGCCTATTGCTCAGCACAAAAATATTTTACAAAATATTTTACCGGTATTAATTCAGAAGACATTAAAGTATGCTACAATTGCCGACAAAGTTTAAGTGGGAAAAGTATGCCAAATTTATCAAAATATAATGGTTTTGTATACTCAGAAATTCCAGCATATGTTCCTACTTTGGATTTGGTATCAGAAAGACTCATTTCGCCACGAATACCGTTCATGTAAATTAAGCAATTGAGACATGTACACGGTCAATTTGAAATATTAGGGCAAATAATAAATGTTCCAACGTCACCAAAAAAGTTTCACTTCTATCATGTGGCGTTCCACGCAACATTTTTTAAAAAAATATGACTTGCGTTTCCCATACAGATTACTAAACAAATCTGAAAAAAAAAATAAATTAAGCCTTATAGCTCAATTTTAAAAAAACTGTCGCATATAGTCGAATATGTTAAAATGTGTAAATGTTTATAATTTATCGTAAGATTATAAATATTAAGATCTATACAACAATTAAAGGTCTATACAACATGAAAGTGGAAATTTTTAAATCTATCACGAAAGCTACAAAAAAGTGTTTTGTCTTTTTTTCTCTACTTGAAGCGTTACTGAAGAGTAAAGCATAGTTCCATACTCATTCAAGTGTACACTCGTGTGGAAACGTGTTAACAGGCAGCTCCTGTATTATAAAATCGACAAAATGTAAGTTATACCTAAGTTTGAAATGATTTTGACAAACGGTTCCACCAAATGTTGTTCTTATGTTCGCTTCAACAACCCTTTCAGTTCTACCTTCTAAAGAATTAGATGTCTAAAACGTATAATCAAACGGTGATTTTCGAAACTTTGCTGTTTTTTCTCAAAGAAACTTTTCGTTTTAAGAAAGATAAATAAAGGTTTTGAAATGTTCTTTTACTTGTAGAAGAAAAAAGCTGTTTTCGAAAACAGAAAAAAATATAGTAGTTTTGGGTAAGTGCTTTGAAGTTGTAGCTTCAACAAAAAAATAATCATTTTTACAGTAGGATATAATCTTGCCTAAAAAAGTATTTGGGTAGTATTTATTTCGAAACCAGTTGATTTACAATCGTAAACGCTAAATACACGTGTACTTGAAATATAAATTGCTTTTTAAAAATTGATATTTCGTATTGTGTGCGGGAAAGAGTAAGCTTCTGTGGTAGTTATGGACGAGTTCAGACAAATAAATGGTAAATCAGAAATTTATCTACTTATTTTGATACATTTATTTATTTATTCTTAAATAACTTCACACTACGAAGTTTCTTCGGGGATATTGGAGAAATGACTTTTTTCAACCACAAATCATGAGAGTCACACCATTCTTTACTTAGAGATAAAATCAAATTGTACTAAAATCGAATTGTACTCTAAAAGCTAAAAACACACGTATGTTTCAGAAATTATATATTTATTTTTTAAAAAAATTACATAGAAAAAAATCTAAATCATACCGTTTTAACCCCTTAACGGTCGGGTAATTTTGAATAAAATGGTCCTAAAAGTGCCTTTTTTATATTCAAGAAATTTATATAAAACTAAATGTGTGTTCAATACATGTAATCATTTTTAAATGTTGGGTAAATTTTAGCTTGAAATATACAAAAAACAAAATTTTTATGAAAAACCAGCATTAGGGGTATTATGACTAAATGTTGGTTTTCCGGCAAAGAGAAAAAATTAAAAAAAAAAGTTTTAAACATTAAAGGAGAATTTTATTACACTTATGTATAATGTAAAAACACATTAGTAATTTTTTGTGAGATAAACTTTTAAGCAAGAGATATAAAAAAGCCAACGTCATATGTAACAGGTAACGTATCCATCATCACTGCTCTGAGATTCTAACCGAACTTTAAAAACTTTAACATAAACTTTTAAAAAATGGATTTTTTTTATTTTTAAAGAAATTTAAATAAATAACAATAGTTCACTTGAATATTCCTGAGTGAGTTTTGAACCTTTTTACGCGTGGACTAATTCAGATCCCAAACACAAATTAATCCATACTAATACAGGAGCATCTTATTGAAATATCCACAAATAAGGAGCTTAAACCAATGTTTGAACAAGGATACCACAAATTCTGGTTACAGCACTGTTTCTCAAACTGTGGGGCGTGCCCCCTTAGGAGGCGGGATAACTCTACGAGGGGGGCACGGGAATATCAAAAAGTCAAGAATAATTGATTATTTTAAAAAAGTTATAAAAATTTACTTAAAGGAAGCAAAGCAAAATACATTCTTAAATAAGAAAAATACACGTTACACTTTAATTGTTATCTGTTCCAATTTAAAAATTAGAAAATAAAAGCAACATAATACATTTCTTATTACTTAAGAGTATATATAATTTACTTATAATATCTATTACTTAAAAATAACTTACTTAAAATATCTATTATATGAAAGTAACATATAAAAAATGTAATACGTATCCTGATAATTTGACTAGTTTATAATTAAGATAGTTTTGTAGTTTTAGCGCCAAAGTACATTATTATTGCATTCATTACATTGTTATTGTTTGGGTCGCACGTATTGAAACTTTGAGAAGCACTGGTTTACAAGAACAGATCGCAATTTTTATATCTTGCATTATGGGTTATTGTACAAAAGTTGTTGACTACTTTTCCGTCTTCCAGTTTGGTAGAATGTGGGTTCAGTGCCGTAAAAACCCCATAAAAAATGACAAAAAATTAGTGCTTGTGGGGATTTGCGTTTGCTGTTCATAAATATTGAGAGGGACATAAATACACTCATAGCAGATTAAACGTACATCAGTCCCTCTACACAGTGGGTTTTCAATGACTCCGTGGCTTGAAATCAAGGCTCACCGGCCATGATTTTAATGTGTATAAGTATACTAGCTGAACCAGTTGATATATTTTATATATTTGCATTTTAAAAACGTTTGCATCGTAATTATTTAATTCATAAATTATGTCAACTATGGATAGCCAAATAAATTTATTAGGATTAAGGTATCCAACTATTTGCGACAGCTTTTTTTTTTTTAAAAAAAATGGAGATATAGAGATTTTTTTTTGTGGTTTTTAAATATATTCAGTACAAAAAGGCTAAAATTAAGAAGAGAAAAATAAATTATTAGTACTAAAATGGAAAAAATGGGTAAAAATTGACAAAACATTACATAAACGAAGTCTGCTCTGTACAAATAGTAAATGAATAAATTCTCAATTTTTCAATTTTGATGTATTACTTTGCTATTCATTTTTGAATGACCTTCAGGATAAGAGATATTTTAATTTTTACCAAAACTAGAGCACTTTATCTTAGTTATTATATGAAATTGCTTTAAAAAAACAATGATTATATTCACATAAAGAACCGTAAATTTGGTAATAAAACAGTGATTGAATAATATCAAAGTTAAAACACTTCTACTGTTATATAGAACATATGCAAAAAAATTCAGCAAATTATTTTAATAACTTTTTGACCAATCGCTGACCCCGTTTGAGGTTTTCGAAAAAAACACATTTCGAGTAAAAGGCATTTTAAAGTTTGACATCTTGTGTAAAGTTATGGAATCTGCTTTTACTAAAACACTTGTGGTTTTTGTTCAAGTGAATGGAAAATAAAAAAAAAATGGTATTTTTATAAAGATAATAAGATGGCATATAAAGTAATATCATAAAAAAAATTTTTTTAATGTTTTAGAAAAGTCATGATTTTAGGGTAGTCGGTTACCTTTAAGGTTCTTATTTCCTGTTAAGGAAATATTTCTCCCCCATAAATTCGAGTAGTACATTTAAAACTGTAAAATGACATTCCTCAGCCATGGCTGCTGTGTTGTTCGTCTTACTTCAAATTTCTCCTAGAATATTTTGGAGTAATTACCATGCATTTTTGAATTGCATTCAAAATAATTTACGTAAGCACTACTAAGGCGGGACAGAGCGACCTAAAAAAGAACAGCGAATGGTTTCCTTCGTAACAAATGTGAAAGCCGAAGGAAAACTCTTCTTAAATCATAATGAAGCGGAAACACAAGACCGGAAATGGAATTTGGTGCTTTTCAGCGATACATTGTTTACGTTTCAGTTCTGCGCAATGGCATTCTAATTAACTTACAAAAATATTTTTAAGATGCAGAATACATAGGAAGAGCGCCACTATAAATGCTAATTTGTCACAAAGAACTGGGTGCACAAATACCTAATTGCATTTGCGTTCCATTTTTCTTAACATTTTCAAATATTTCCACAAGGAATTGCCTTTTCTCTTAGATGCTTAAAAGCTGCTTAAGAATATAAATTTTTTAAAAAATAATGACATTTAGGTTGTAACAGCTTATGAATTGGATAGCAATATTAAGGTAGTTAATTAATGCGTGTTTTCCTCCTTAATTTAGAACTGTATTAAAAGCATTCTTAGAACATTTGATTATAATTAATATGAATTTTTAACGCTTTCTGTTATTATTTATTCCATTTTTTTCTTTACCTTCAAATTGCACTGGAAAATACTTCCCAACGTAAGCAAAAATATAATTTATTTTAATACATAAGTTATTTAGAAATCGATCGTATGTCCTTATTACACTCGTGATAAAAATTAAGGTCCCAAATAGGGTTTTGGACATAATTCGAAATTGCCAACAGTAAAAGTTATATTAATTTTTTTATATATTTTGAAGAACGGTAGTACAATATCAATCTCGGGTTAGGAAGCGAGTTTGAGACTGGACTAATGGCCTGAGATCATTTAAGCGCCTAAGAGTATTGTCTGTAATTTAGTGAATATTGCATTAAAACAAACAAGTTAACCAATTTCCAGTGTGAATGAGTTCTCGTAATCTCTTAGATGTTTGATATCCGGGGTAATAGAGCCAAGTTGTTGTTTATGTTCGCCAAGATGGGCGATACAATATCGTTACCTTGATATTTTTATCGTCTGGTAATGTGGTTGCCATGAGGATAACGTATATTAGAAATAATTTGTATTGGTTTTTATTGCGCTGTAATTTCAGACGATTTTAATTTATTTCTTTAAAAATTTCATCATTTTCAGTGCAAATGTTCTACTGTTTCCGTCTTCAGTTTAATTTTGTGCTACTTTCGGATATGGATATTTCTAATATGGGTTAGTACTAGGATATTTTATCTTTTAAGAATGAATGTTGAACTCTTAATTATCGCTACAAATCGTTTGTTTTCGCTTTATTTTACGTTTCGAAAATGCTTTTTTTATAATGTTCTTTTGTCGGTGAAATTCGTTGAAGGAACTTGCAGTTAATAGAATATTGCAAGTTTTCAATTCTTTGTAATTCATATTCATTATTAATTGTAATATATATTATGTAATAATTTTCTTAATAATGCAATATAAAAATACAATTATTACTATATGTAATAATCATATAATGTTTATTATTTATAATTTTTATACTTATTTATAAATATTACACATTGTTATTTATTTATAATTATTACTATGTTATTTATTTATAATTATTATTATTTTATTTATTTATAATTATTATTATGTTATTTATTTATAATTATTATTATGCTATTTATTTATAATTATTATTATGTTAATTATTTATAATTATTATTATGTTATTTATTTATAATTATTATTATGTTCCTTATAATTATTACTATTATTTAATTTATTTATAACTTTTATTGTGCTATTCATCTATGATTATTGTAATTTTATTAATTTATGATTATTCTAATGTTGATTTTTTGTAATTTTTTTGCAGTAAAAGTATTCTTATACATTACTTTTATTTTATTAAAATACGATGATGATTTTTTTATAAGTACTGTTAAATTATAATACATGATTATTACAAATAATAATTATTATTAAATCATACAAATGAATATTATGTTACTATTAAATTATATTTTAAGATTATTATTATATACTGCTTAATATTATTAGTACATTAACTTTTTATTATATTATATTGTTATTCATTATTTATTGATTGATCTTCGTTATTCTCAATGTCTTCCTATGTTCTTCTTTTGAAATGTATTTTAATGTATTTCGAAACAATTTTTTAAAATTATCTTCCGGAAAACCATGCATTTTATTTCCATTCCGGTTCATAAACGGACGCCGCCATATTGGATTCCATTCCAGCAACAGCAAACGCTGCGAGGCGCGATCTTTATCGCGTCAAGCAGCACTTGGCGCCATTACTTCGGATATCAAACTAGTTCCAAATATTTTGTATTCATCCGTTCCAGTTCAAATACATTTTTAACACGCTTTATAAGTGTCACTTGTATGTAATGGAATCTTTGAACTAAATTTTTACCCACATTAAAAGGTCAGATTAATTTGAAATTTTGCACACTTGTCAAAGACTGATGAAAATAGAATAATTTCAAAATTTTGTTCCATTTTCCTGATTGGAATCCTCAAAAACTAAGGATTTTTAAGATTTGGCGACTAATTCATTACATCGTTTCCAGATTTCGCGACTAATTCCATAATCCATTTCAAAAAATTTGGCGACAAATTTCAGATATGGCGACTAAGAGACCCTTCACCTTAAAAAGGTGGAAACCTAAAAATGAAAACGCTCGTTATTAATACAAATAAAACAGAAAAAAGTGTTCTTTATGTTAGAAAGTAGAGGGTAGGTCTATAAGATATAAGTCTAGATTTTCTGAAAATGGAAATAAAAAAAAAAAAAAAGAAGTCTCGTCCAAGTGAAAAAAAAATTATGTTCTAACTGCTAAATATTTTTTTTTATTTTTATAAAGCAATACATTTAGAAGTGGTGATACGAATTAGCATTATAGCAATACATATAAAAGGTGATAATACGATTGACAATTAATACTTCTTCTTACAAACTTTTATTAGTAAGACCTGTATCTATAAAGACGAAATCTTTAAGATACAACGATATGAGATTCCTCCGAGACCCCGTAAATGAATTATCATTCAGACCCATTATTTAATATCCATTGAACAGCACGACTAATTACAGCAGTCATGCAATTCCGGCTCCAAATATCAAACTGAAGGATAAATTCAACAAAGAATAAATGATATTTTTAAATCTAAACAAACAGGTTTTTATTGTAGATCGAATTAAAAAATGAAAAATAAATTATAGTTTAAAAAAATAAAAAACACGCTTTTATAGTAATTCGAACTAAAAAGTAAAAATAAATTTCTTAATATAAGAAAAAAACTGATTAACAAGAAAATTAATGTCATTGAGGTAAAAGCGTGAGGTGCTCTATATTAATTGTTATAATTGCTTACTAGTTCTATTCCTAAATGCTGAGTTAGTGAAAAATGTTATACAAAGCACACCCCCACGCTTTTACCACAATGGCATGAATTTTCTCGTTAATTATTTTATTCTTATATTAAGAATTACTTTTTAGTTCGGTTCACTATAAATGCGTGTTTTTAAAAATATTTTAAACTATAGTTTATTTAAAACTTGTAGTAGATGAAATTTGATGTTAATACAGTTTCTTCAAGTATTAATTCATTAATTAAATTTAAAAAATGAATGCATAGAAACAAACAAAAATAACAGTCCAACAGTATATATAAAAAGGAAAATCACTCGTGGTGTCCATGTAGCACAATAGATAACGCATTCGAATTCTAATCCAATGATCATTGCTTTCAGTCCTACCAGAGATGGCCTAATTTCCAAGAATGTGATTTTGATTTCTACTATAATATTTTATTAGAATAATTAAATTTAATTAATGAATAAATAGTAACAAACCAAAAAAAACAGACCAATGCCATATAAAGAAAAGAAAACAAAAATTGATTTCTATTTTGTCACTTAATAATGTGATTATGTCCTATGTATATACATATATATATACTAGAGGACCCGACAGACGTTGTCCTGTACACACATATTAAATTCAAAATGAAAGGTTTTTGAATATTCGATACTGCGATCGTAGCGCAGTCTGCCGGATCCAATGTAAAACATTCCAAGATCAACCATTTATAAATAAAAAAATTGATTAAATAAACATTTCTAAACCGAATTATAAATTTAAACCATTCTCGAGTCCACTGGACAGACAAAAACTTTCATCAAAATCGGTCCAGCTGTTTAGAAGGAGTTCAGTTACATACACACGCACAGAAGAATTACATATTTAAAGAATATTTGAAAAGATATAAATTAAAAACGCTAAAAAGCGTGAATCGTCTGCATTTTTGTAACAATAAAGACTGGGTTTGGCTGAAAATCCATTTTCGACGACAACATACGTCTTTTTCACAATTCCTATTAGCGCGTGATTTCTATACACATTTTATTTGTTTGTTTGTTTATTTATTTATATATCTTGGTGGAATTTTCAATCGTAAATAAAATACATTTTAAAGCGCTCAATTTTTTGATTAAAACTAATTATTTAAAAAATTGCAAATACAGCCACGTTGGCGACTTAGCGACCCTTTTGGCGACTTATGTCAAAATTTGAAAAGGTTTTTTTCTCACGTGTTAAAGCATTCAGATGAAAGGAAATTTTATTTTATAACAATAACGTTGTTACAACAATGTAGGTGAATGTTGAGTTGTATTTTTTGAAAGTTTTTAATTAACATCTTTTTAACTAATTGCGATATCGGACCAAATTGTGAATCTAAACCATTCTCGAATTTACTTGAAACCACACAAAAAATTTCATCGCAATCGGTCCAGCCGTTTAGGAGGAGTTTAGTGACAAACACACGCACAGAAGATTTACATATATATATATATATATATGAATTGTAACTATTTAATAAAAAGTAACTCTAATAATTTTTTTTCTTTTTTAACCTAATAAGGAATTGAGACATAAAAAAATTGCTTTATATCCCTTGTTTATATGTATTTTTCAAATGTCATCGTTTAAAAATCATTTGTATATCCATCCAAACAGAAGTTCATCGCAGACAATGTGATAACACACTAATTCGAACAAATAACATTTATCAAAAATTATAACGTAACATGATCCTATTTAAATATTCCTACTTTCATAGAATTCTGAAAGATAACTTTATAATTTGTGTCATTCACAATATCTATCTTTCATGTAATACAGAGAACTTTCTGTATTTATGAGGTAGCTTTTCTCTGCAACTACAAATAAACATTGTCTCTCTCCCGTCAAGCACTCACGCATTTCTGGTTGCTTTTTCCAGCAACTCTCCGCAAGAATGGATGAAATATATTTCCCTCTTCGTTGCCAGCAATCCTTCCTAAATAATGCAGTCATCGTGTTTATGTAGTTGTCTGGATTAGGGAACATTCATTCCTCAGCCAGGCTATTCGATTGTAGATTTACTAGGGACGTGGGGACTTCTCAAGTTAAGATGTTCGTTCGTGACGGCGTTCTATAAAACTTCATGTGTTTTGTGTCACTCGAAATTGCGTTACATGAATGAGCTGCATGTCTAGGATTGTAATTTCTGAAGAATGTTTGGATATATGCGGACATTAACTGTTTTGATTTCATATTCCATAGAAAAGTTTCGTTTGCGCTATATATTTAAAAGTCATAACTCATTTTTTTAATAATTTGAAAACGAATTACTGCAGAAAAATAATTACTTAATATTAATATTATTTCAGATATATTCCTGAAAACTTTTCATTTCAGCTCTTTTACCCTTGATAGATCTGACAAAACTTGTCAACGAAAGTTTCCAATGGTTTGGTACCATTCCAACTAGTTAAAATGTACGCACTGGGCAACATTTTCGACACCAGGCGCTTTAGTGTTTGTCATCATTCATTCTTTGACAATAAAATATCCCTGCTTCTTAAAAGCAAGTCGATTTCTCTTCTTTGAGACATAATCAATCTTTTTTTGGTATTTGGTACACCGTAACAGCTTTTAAGCAACTTTATACTCAAACGCACATCCACATATCGCTTTATTTATAACATTCTCATCAATACCTCCCATCGTTTCATTAAGCAAATGATAAAAAATTGTGTGTGTACATAATCATTAATTAATATCAATAGACTATTGTATTTTGAATCAGGGCTATAATAAATGATTCATTCATTTTGAAAACATGATATTATCAAAAATATGACATGTACACAGGCTAAAAATATACGAAAAGAACCACAAACTCATTAAATTTATAAGCCTTCTACACATGTTCAATTTGTGCCTTTTTGGTGATACGACACTCGCCCATATAATAATCTAACTAATTCAATACATTTTGTGGCAAAGCCCTATCAATTGTTTGCACTGTCTCAGCCCTAATGCTTTCTTTAAGCTCGACTAATGATTGCGGTAGTGGGGGTACTTAAAAATGTCATCAATGTACCCACTTCGCAAGAAGTCGCTCGGCGTTAAATCAGGGGATTTGGGAGGCCAGGAGAATAAGTTTGGCCTTCTCTCCAATACAAACAATCTAGAGATGCACCTGTTCATGGTTCAGGTAGCCATTGTCTGGGACATCCTAGTGAAAGGGTTAAGGGGTACGATAAACAATAAAAAAATTGTTGAGTTTGAGATTTTTTCATGTGTGTACGTGTAATACTTTTGAAACGTATGGCTTTTCAAAACGGAAGAATCATTTATGCCAGCCTGAACATCCAGTTTTTAAGTTTCACAGAAACCTTTTATTTCTGCTGTTTAAATAAATAATTATGTACTAAATTGCTAGAAATCTAACTTAAAGCTAAACAATAAATAGAAATCAAACATGATAACCTAATACAGGTCAATGTGAACAGGTCACAACCATATAAAATAAGAGCAAACTTCTCGAACCAGTACCCGTAAAGCCATATGTAACAAGGAAAAAATTAAGGAAAAAAAACACTGTAAAAAACACTTTAAAAACATAAACATAAGCGGTTTATTGTTTAACTAAGCTCACACAGTTATAATAAAAATCAATATTAGGAGTATATTCATTCTTACTTAAAACAATTTAACCATCATATTAAACCATTAACGTATAAAGTTATTAATATAAATTTTCATAAATATATAAATACAAATCAGCTAAAGTATTTCAGGTCCACTTTTTTACAAACATTAGCTCTTTTCGTACAAATTTCATTAGAATTAATATATTTATACACATATATTCACACTTTCATTGCAAAACAAACTTATATAGTTTTAAATTCTATCATATTTCCTTTAACTTCTTCGCTAATTATTCAATACAAATTTAGACTAGATCTATGAAGTTCAAGAAGTATATAAGTTAGTTTAACCTTTTAGGTCCAACAATTTAAATTCTGTTTTAAGGTTTCTAGTTGGCATTTTCAAAATGACATTTGAAGAACCCTATCTGCTATTCTTTCATCTTTTAATGACTTTTCCAAACTCTTGAAGAGCCCCGTCGTAGTATTAACGACAGTTAATTTCACTCCATAGACTCCCAAACAAAGCAAGATAAGAATATCTTTCATCCTGGTGAAAGTGTTAAAAGTGTTAAATTACTTTTCGCAAAGTAGTTTTACTCTGCTTTTCTCTTAAGTGGCGTTTAAGATTTTTTTTTTTTTTTTTTTTTTGTGATCTCACTGAATTACGAAAAACAGTTAACCATGTCTTCTAGGCATTTATTCTAGCGCTTCAAGAAAATAAAGTTTAGAAAAATTGTAAAGTACAAGACAAAGCGTTTATGAAAACCATGTTGTCTCCATATATACTGTTATATAAATTGTAGTTCCTTCTCAAGTAACTTTTTATGCTGTACGTTTTCCGAATATTTGATGCAGAGTTAAGCTATCCAAATAATTTTCAATTGATTGTAAAACAGAATCTCCTTTTGTTCAAGTTTAAATTAGTCTTTTTTTATGAGAGGAAATAAATGCGGCATTATTATTATAAGTCCCATATTTGTTCCTAAACAGCTACTTAAAAATAACATACTTCAGTCAAAACATTATTTTATTTGAAATTGCCTATAAAAATTATTTAATACTTTTTAGAAACTTTTCTCTTACATTCTCTGAAATTTTGTTCATGTATATAATTTAAGTTTAATTTCGTATTACCTATTATCTATACACTTTAGTTTATTTCATATTGCTATTCATTTCGCCGAGAAGATTTAATTTTTGGCTTACGATGCTGCGAATGTAGAAGATTTATTGATATGATGGTGAAGACTTGTTCAATTTAATCCAAATTTATTTTTTGTAGAACACATCACTTAAATAGCAGACATGCACACAACAAGTCGCCCAACCTGTATAGTGGTTAGCGACGCTCACTGAGGTGCCGTAGGGACTGGTTTCGAATCCCGGAGAATACATGGATGATTGTAAGTGTATAGTGCCTTTGCGGCATGGGGGTACTCTAAATAGCCTTCGAGCTGCAAGTCCTCTCGAGTGTTTGGTGGAAGGGGAGAGAGGTGGGAAGCCCTGACCACCCCCAGATATCCTTCCTCAAAATTGGGGTGGAAACGAGCCAAATCGTTCTGCCACCTGTATGGTGCTCAAAGCTACGGCTAACGACAGGCGTCACTTAGCTCTTTGCCATGATGAATTTCATGGGCCTCGATCTGACATTTGCCGTTCAGGGGGCATCAGTAACAAAACAACAACACACAACAATTAACAACATAACATGACGGATACAATAAATTATAATTTAAATATAACAAAAAAAAACACTTTTTAATAATGAATAGAACTAAAAAGCAAAATAAATAATTTTTATTATAAGAATAAAATGATTAATGAGAAAATTAATATCATTGGGATAAAAGCGTGGAGTGCTCTACATCAATTGTTATAATTTCTTACTAGTTCTATTCCAAAATGCTGAGTTAGTATAAAAATTTAGTACAAAGCACCCCCTCCCGCTCTTACCCCAATAACATTAATTTTCTCGTTAATATTTTTATTCTTATTTTAAGAATTATTTCTTTATATATTCTTTAGTTCGATTCACACAAATAAAAGCGTGTTTTTAGTTGTTTTTTTTAAACTATAATTTATTTTTACATTTTTAGAGTTCGATCTACAATAAAAGTCTGGTTTTTTTTCAGTTTTCAAAACTATCATTTATTCTTTGTTGAATTTTTATCTTTCAGTTTGATATTTGGAGACGGAATTACGTGGCTGCTGGAATTAGTCTTGCTCTTCAATGTATATTAATTCATAGATCTGAAGGGTATTTATTCTCTCCGTTTTCGGGGCCTCGAATGGTTCCATATTGTTGTATTTCAAAGATTCCGTTTCTGTAGATACATGGCATATTAATAAAAGTGTGTAAGTACAAATATTAAATGTAAGTTGTATATCACGTTTTAAACGTATTGCTATGATGTTAATTCGTACCATCACTTCTAAACGTATTGCTTTATAAAAATAAAAAATATATATTTAGCAGTTAGAACATAAATTATTTTTTTCACATACACGAGTCTTTTTTTTATTTCTATTTTTAGAAAAACTGTTTATATTATGGTATGAAATGGCTGATGCAAACTCACATTTTCGCTATTGTAGGGTTGTAACAATCTTTAAGTCGCCAAATCTAGAAATGGGATCTGGAATTAGTCTCCAAATCTGGAAAGGGAATATTGAATTAGTCACCAAATCTTTAAATAGTGTATACATTTAGTCGCTAAATCTTGAAACGATATAATGAATTAGTCGCCAAATCACGAAAATTCTTATTCCTGAGGATTTTGATCAGGATAATGAAACAAAATTATGAAATTTTTGTATTATTATCGGTCCTTGACTTCGAATTAATCTGAACTTTTAAAGTGAATAAAAATCGAGTTCAAAGATTCCGTTACATACAAGTGAAAATTATAAAAGCCTGTTAAAAATGTCAGGGACTTACCCAAATCATATGACTTCTGTGAAAGGCTCATCTGATTGGTTGAAAGATAGAGTAAGATGTAGATTGCATAACGACTAATCTAAAATGTCTGAGTACATAATTTTGAAACATTAAATTTATGGTTAAATCCCGTTAGGTAGATAAACCAGTAGCTGATTATTTACGTGAAGTCCTGGAGGGCTCAAGACCTTTACAAACTAAAAAGCTATCAATAGATAATTAATGTGAATTATATATATATATATATATATATATATATATATATATATATATTTTCAATGTTGTTTAGATCATGAATACCCTTTTAATTTCTTGAGATCTTATATTCATCACAAATACATTAACCGGCTTGCTACTTGGAATTCCAAATCCACCACACAATAATATGTTTTCAAAGTCAGCATGTTAGTGGTCTTGCTGTGAAGATTATATCATAACACTCATATCACAGTTTACATTTTTTCCACACACATCTTGAACATCTTACACATTGCTGACAACCAACCAAATTATAGCCTAGCAAATTTACATTTTTGACAATCAACCAATTCAAATTTTACCATATTTGATTGTCGTCATTTTATACTTGTCTTTTCTGGCTGGTTTAAAAGTCAGCTCAAAAGATGTGGTTATGTATTTTCGAATTTTTTAACTTAGTGAATAATTGACTTTCATTAATGGCAAGACGCTTGTTTCTCTTCGTAGAAGCTTTGTGAGTAAAGAAATTTTGTTAAATTAATTTTTGAATGATACTTTTCTTATGTAATTGTTTTGGCATTTTTCTACATTTCTTACATAATTATTTTGTGATTTTGAGATTTTTCTGCATTAAGAGTTTTGGGGAGTTTGTTACATAATAGTAGTGATTGGTTTTATCATGCACTCTGAGTTATCCATACTCTGAAGTTTTGTTTATTTTATTTTATTTGGTTTTCCTACCGAGTTGGAAAAAGGGAAGGTAGGCGCCTTTAAACTAGTTTAACCCCACTTATTCGGTCCTAATTTCGAAATTGCTTTCTGACTCGCTAGGTTCTGCTTTTTTGTAGTTCTTTTATTTCTGTATAATTTTGTTCTTCGTGTTCAGCTTTTATATTTTTATTATGCTATTTCTTGTTATGTTCTTTATCTATTATTTCTTGTTTTTGATAAATAATACATATTTCTTATTTTATATATATATATATATATATATATATATATATATATATATATATATATTTATATATATATATATTTATATATATATATATATATACATATATAATATTTATATATATATTATATTTATATATATATATATATATATATTATATTTATATATATATATATTATATTTATATATATATTATATTTATATATATATATGGGGGGGGAGACAACAAGGGGTCCAAGACATTTGTCTTTCTTCAGATTTATTTAAGAGGACTTGGTACCCTAAAAATCACAAACCTATCGTTTTTTTTATTTTCATTTAATCTTATTCTTTGCATTATTATCTTTCGATTGATATATCACTTGTGCATGTCGGAAAGTTAGAAGTTGAATAAAACTTCATTTGAAAACAAATTAGGCAATTCAGCCACACCCCCTTTTTAGAAAAAAAAGCTAAAAAATGCGTTATGATAAAAAAATCTATTTTATAAATAGAAATAATAACTATAAAAAATAATGTGTAGTATTAAAAGCAGAATATTTCCGAGGCAATACAATAATGTAATTTTTCTTCCTTGTGAAATGTGTGCATGTAAAATTTTTAAATTAAGGCATTTTATATTAATAATTTTATAATTTCAGTTCTTATTCCTGTTATATTTTTCATACAAATGTAATACTTTAATATTATAAGAAGAAAAACAGCTAAAATTTCTGTCGTGACAGAAAAAAAAATTTTCTTAACATTTTTCTTGAATTTTCATTGGGCAATTAGTACTCTCTAAAAGTTGATCATTTATAAAAATGTGTGGGTTGAAAACATATGAAAATGCAATTATTTTAAAGAAAAACGTATAACTAATATCTTAAAGTGGTATTTTAAGTTTAATTAAGCTTATAATAATTATTTTTTTAGAATTATAAACTTTAAAGTGGTTGTTCTCAGTTTGTGTTTTTCGAAACCTTAGTGCATTCAAAATGCTACTCCTTCGACAATTATTTACCAATCACTTCAATTTTTTTCCTGCGTGTTAAAAATAAAGCATGCAATAAAATTAGGGATCCGTTTTGCTATAAACTGAATACTTTTTTTTTTTTAAAAAAATAAAATGTAAGACATGTTGGCTTTTTCGTTGATTTTTAGCCTGTATATCAACATTTTATTTTTTTTTCTCGAAAACGAATGAAGTTATTCTAAAATCGACCCCTAAAGTTGTTAAAGAACATCCATAAGAATATTATAAAAAAATTTCAGGTCAAAAAATTAATTTTTACAAAAGGAGTAGAATTTTAAACATTTCCCAATTTTCTTCAAAAAATTTAAATTTTTAAAAATTGTGTGAATAATATATGAAAATTTTCATCTGGTAACATTTTCTTGAATAGAAACAATGTATAAAATGTTAAAATATAATTTTTAAATACGTAAATAAAGAAGTTTGCTCAAAGGGTGCCAAGTCCCCTTAAACTTAACAAAAATTAATTAAAAAAAAGGTAGCTATTCTACAATTAGATTTCCATGATGTGACGACGGGAACGCCTGCTCGCGTACCTCAGTCTTTCTCCGTTCTTTTCTCAATAGTCAATGTTTTGGTTTCACTTTTGATCAGCTGCGCCTGCGCGCGAAGACTGCGTGCTTTGTTAGAGATTCAATTGGATGACAACTCCACAACCGATTCCACAGCGGCCAGCCTGACCGTACGCTGTCCGCAGCGGTACTTATTTCTTTATTTCATGGAGACCAGAGGAGAATCTGAAACATACAAAAAGACGGAACAGACAAGGACTATACAACAAATACACAAAGATTTAACATAGCATAATTTTGCTGAACTAGACAGTTTCTCCCCTCATCTTCATGTGGTCTGCTGCTGTGGATGTAGTATTGGCCCAATATCATTCAACGATATTAGAGGTTCTGGAAGAACAGAGAGAACAATTTCCCCATCATGTGAAGGCACCTCTTCGACATCCGGAAGATTCAACAGGGAAACATTGTGTTTCACAGGCATGGCATGATTCTGCGATGACGATAGTACGGTAGGAAAACCAGAGTTGGTAACCACAACGGTGTTGTAGGTTTCTAAAACAGAGGATGACGTATACGTTACCGATGGAGAGTTAAGCTCTTTGGTTGAACGCATCGATATTTTCCACTCTAGAGTTCTGGACGTCTGTACAAAACGATCGCTCTTTTTCTTCCGTTTCCACTTCCAGGGCTTGAAGAGGCTCCTGAGCATCGCGAACCGACTATGTTTACTCTCCATAGGTGAAGGGGTAGGCGATCGGGAGTTGGAGCCCATGGAACTCGTTTTCATGGCACCATTGACTTTCCCACACAATACTATAGGTGAACACAATAATCAAAACATTTTTCTCTTATAATACCCATTTTTAACGTAGTACTCTTAATTTTATTAGGTTTATAATTCTTAATTAGAGAACTCAAATCATTTCTAATATTAAAGTTTTTAACATGTGACAAATCATAACTAGAGTTTTCTATCACATTTGTCACATTATAAAAAGAAAAAGCACCTAAAGAGGATTCACTTTCATTCAATAAAACATCGCTCTTTGCGTGGCTTATTTTCTTTATTTCAGTATATACACTGGGATGTATAATAAATTCTTCGGTCAAGGTCGGTGATATTGCCGTTCGAACACTTAAACTGGGAGAGTGCTGAGTAAGAGAAATATTTATTGGTGTAAATTCTACCATACGCTTTCGTTAAAACACGAGCTTAATGTTATCCTTCCTTCGGAAGGTTTGTTCACTCTAATTAGTGAGGAATTTAGAACTGGGATCTGGCAACCTGAATCAATCAAGGCTGTTACGGGCTGATTTTCTACAAAAATGTTTACGTATTGGAGCTGTTGTGCGAACTCATCGCTTTTTTTGCTTTTCGCTCTTGACTTTCAAACTATTCGCGTTTTTTCTATTATGGATGTGAGATTCTTTAGGCTTAAAACGCTTCTCACAATCTCTTGCGTAATGAGATGAATCACCGCATATGTAGCAATTTTTATTTTGTCTTTCAAGATTTTGGGGATAGCTATCTTTAATCTTTGGTTTATAGTTTGGTGGTCTATTTTTAAAGGGGTCTTCGGTATATCCACAAGCAATAGGAGTTTCCTTACGTGATCCGCTTCTAGATGAAATATAAATATCGCACTCTTTAGCTAAATCAATAGGCCTAAACCAATCTTCCGCTTCTCGAATGCCAATATGAGTTGCGGTTTCCTTATTTAAATTTTCAAATAATTTATCAGAAATTAAAATATCACATAGAGATTCAAAGGAATTAACTTTTCTTAATAAACAATAATATTGGAAGTTTGCCGTCAATCTTGCAGCAAATTGGATGTATGTCTCGCATGATGATTTTACAGCATTTTTAAATAAGTTTAAACACTCACGAGGGGTTACTTCGAATTCTCTGAGTACTATAGATTTTAGTTTTTCATAGTCATTTAATTCCTCCTTTTTAATATACAATAAGACATTATGAGCTCTTTCGCCCAGAAGATTTATTAAAATTTCAGATTTATATTCGTCATTTATTTTCTTGGTTAAAAATGCGCGTTCTAATGATTGGAAGAACAGATTAAAATTTTCAGATCTGGTGGGAACAGGAAGAGATAAAGTTGTAATGCTTTCGATTATATTTTCTATGTTTGCTTCGAACTGTTTCTCTTCGACTTTAGCTGCAGGATTTAAACTTAATGCTTTATTTTTAGCCGTTTGAAGTTCGACTTCTTTTTCTAACTGTGCTAACTGTAGTTTTGCGAGCTCAATTTTCTGTTTTTCTAAAGTTGCCTCTTTTTCGTTTCGCGATACCCTCTCATCTATACAGTTTTTAATTAAAGTTTTAACGAAATCTGCATCACTTTCAAATGTACTACTCTTCTCAATTTTAGTCTTTAGTTTAGCTATGGAGTCCGTACTCTCCACAGTACCGTCTAGATCCTCAACAACTCTTATGAGATCCTCTTTAAGAGCGTTTTTATACATTTTAGAAAAAATATGGTAAGATCCTACCTTTTTTTTTCTAGCTCCCTTGTTGCTCGCACGTACGATGTATCCAATAATTGAAGAAAAACATTGATTCACCTCTACGCAGATGAACACAGATCTCACAACCTCTTCGCAGGTTATATCGTTAGACGAAAAATAGTTCTTGAAATTCTTAAAATGACACCTCTTCGCAGGTGTTAAATCAATAGTTCCAACCTCTACACAGGCGGAATATTCACGCTGGGTTCGAATGAAAAATTCAACCTCTACACAGGTTGAGCCAAATTTCCAAAAAATGGCGGCGCGTCTCCTCCACGGACGCTTCTTTAGTTCACGCGTTCCAAACTTTGATCAAAATCGAAATTTTATCTATCCCGGCTGAGCCCCCATAATTTGTGGGAGACAACAAGGGGTCCAAGACATTTGTCTTTCTTCAGATTTATTTAAACTTAACAAAAATTAATTAAAAAAAAAGGTAGCTATTCTACAATTAGATTTCCATGATGTGACGACGGGAACGCCTGCTCGCGTACCTCAGTCTTTCTTCGTTCTTTTCTCAATAGTCAAAGTTTTGGTTTCACTTTTGATCAGCTGCGCCTGCGCGCGAAGACTGCGTGCTTTGTTAGAGATTCAATTGGATGACGACTCCACAACCGATTCCACATATATATATATATGTATATATATATATATATATATATATATATATATATATATATATATATATATATATATATATATATATATATATATATATATATATATATATGTGTGTGTGTGTGTGTGTGTGTGTGTAGGATATTCCGTATAAATATCTTTTGTAAAATGTTAGATTATATGCCTTTCCAGAGGACTCCGCATTCGAAATCAACGCCATCTGCCGGGTTTACGAGACGCCTGCACAAATAATATTCCGGCAGATGCCCATTAACCACTGTCGTAAGACGTAGCGCTTTTGCGCGTTCGCGCTCGCTCGCTAACCAGGCGGGTTTAGTCACGTAATGAGCTTTTTCTAGATTTCTAACGTCCTCCTAAAAGATATAATCTAACTTTCTATTTATTTGATATCTGTATGTTTCAATTCCTATTGCCCTGTAAATATTCCCGCTGTAAACTTTTCTTTATAACTTGTAATAAATTCTTTTACTTTCAACAAGCATTTTCGTTTGAGTTATTTTGATTCGATTTATTCAAAAGTAACCCGTACATTCTAAAAATTCCTAGATACCTACCCGCTATCTAGAAGAGTCTAACCTATTTTGGGGTGGTTTTGGTTAGACTCCCACATATATATGATTAATTTTTATTATGTATCAAATTTATTGAAATTAAACATAATTAACAATTCGTAATTTGTGCCTACTTCTTTGTTATGCAGTCATGGAAAGAAACTTCGAAATATTCGTTTGTGTAATCTGTGATTAACTCTATAGGACTATTTTTATTTTTAAATGTAATACTAGAGTTTTTAAGGGGAACTAATATTGCATGAGATGTAACTATGTCCAGATTTTTCTGTTGAAAATTTTTTTTATATATGTTAGATAATATAGAGAGAAATAAGTAAGGGATTTTATGAGAGAAAGTTTTTCGAAGAAATATCAATATCCAGCCAACATTTGCCCTCAAACAAATAAATTGAAACATATATTCTAAGAAATAATTGTGTAATCCAATATTTTCAAATTGATCTCTTTTTAAAACAAACCTTATGAGTTTGTTTTTCTCGAAACATAAAAAAAGCAATATACTAAAAAAAAAAAACCTGGAAGAAAAAAAAACTTTAACCAAATAATTTATAATTTTCCTTAAAAAAAAAAAAAAAAAAAAAAAAAAAAAAAAAAAAAAGATCATTTTTTTGGTAAATTCAAAGAATAAATTTTTAAGCTTATATTTTCATAGGAAAAGTTTTAATAAGCTCATTAGAAAGTGTGTTTGCTAATTTCCGCTATGCTAATTTCCGCAATTTTTCTCTTTGATAAAAAGTGCAATGTACAAATACAAGTTCTCAATAAGCTAATCCATGCTGATAAAATCATGGATGATTTCCTGTTCTGTTTAAATAAATATTTGCTAGATTAGTTAATAGTTAGTTTAAGATGTCCTGCATTGCAAAAAATTACTGGTGAAAAAGTAATTTTCTTTGCATTGATCCATTATTGTCTTTAACTTTTTTTTTAACTTACTGGAGAAAGATTAAGTGATGTCATTTCTGCCAGCGACAGTAAGTGCAACAACATACTGGTTAATTACTTCACCAGGTGTGCTAGCGATGGCAATTACGATGGAGTTATTTATCACTGGTTTCCAAAATAGACATGCTACTTGATGATATTTATTTGCCTCATGAATAATGAAAAAAGGCAAATATGTTATTGTTCTTTCAATAATATAGAAAGGATGTATCATGGACAGTAAATTTCAATTTTTCTTTAGTTATCTGCTACTTATTAGGAAAAACTAGAAATATTTCTAATAACAAGGAATTGATTGAAAACAAAAATTAACGCATTTCAAAATAACAAATATTAAAATAAAGTTGGCCTGTTGAAACTATAAAAATTCCAGGCAATTTCACGTTTGAATTACGGTTAAAAATATCTTTTTCTTTCTTCAAGCAATGAAATGATTTTATGTAGATTGCCAGCATGTCAACAAAGTCTTAAACACTGCTGAAAAAATATTCATACATAATAGAAACGAACCATTACTTTACTTAAATACAATTAAATTTATTTTCATTATTTATTTTAAGACTTTTCTTAAATTATTTCCTTTTATTTGGAAGGAATTTGAAAGGAATTTTTAATGAGTTATAGAAAAATAAAAGCACAGTTAAAATCTCTATTTTTTAATTACTGTAATTTTGTGTATGATTTTACAAAAAAGTTCATCAAATAATATACATACGTTCAATTTACTTTATTATTGTATAACACATATCCTTAAGTATCAAGCCCACATATAACTTCTAAACATCGTTATTCACCATGGTTGGAAAAAAAGTAAATACGTTGGATGGCACTATATTTATATGCTTAGAACTAGTTATGATGTCATTAGGCAGTAATGTAAAAAGGCAGTCATTATTAAACGAAGAACTCCCACACCAAAACAATTCAAATGTACGTAGTATAAAGATGTTTTAGGTTGTGAAAAACTTCCAGCCGAAGTTTCTCTCTCACTGTCTTGTCTACCTAAGGGTGTGGGAGTAATAGAAGCAGAACCAGAGAATTCCATAATCACACTTATTTTTCTTTAGTTGAACAAACTAACCAACAACAATCTATTCTCAAAGTGAATGTCAAATGAGTAGCACGGAGAAAGAAATGATTATTAAGCAAATATGCGGAATCAACTTATTTAACTCCACCTAATCTACCGTTGATTCAAGTCTACTAACTCAACACAGTGGCAAAACACCACTCTTAATCTTTACATGCAAAATTATACCTTCTTCAATCTCACATGCGTCGCGAATATAGCTGCTTCTTACAACATTCTCTTTAATTACAAATTTCTGACTTTATATAGTCACAGTAATCTGAATATTAGAGTTTCTTCTTGAAAGGGATGGCTGTGAATTAAATGCGAATGCTTGACCAAAGATTCCCCAAGAGGATTAGTGTGAAGGTCGCGTAAAGATCCGTCAGAATGTAAAACAATTCTTAGATGCGATGCTATTTTTAACTTATTTAATTTCTTAATTGTGAATCCAGTTTCAATAATTTAACATCGCATCATGACCAAAAATTAAAATAAACAAGAATCATGTATTAACAAATTAATTTTCCACTAAATTAAAGTCCAGACGAAGAGTGGTAAACAATTGTATTTATTATTAAACATACTGAAAACAATATTAAAAAGAATGATACTTATCTGAGTGTAGAGGGGGATTGGATGGGGTTGACCCTGGGCAAAGTGTTCTCTTTCCAGACGGGTTGGAACTTCTGGAAATATATAAAATAAGGGGAAAAAGCCATGATAAATGGTGTGCCAGTGCTTTTAAAGCTGACCGCACCACTTCGAAAAAGATCCGCTACGGATTCATTACCGTCAAATCTACCACCCTGATTGGACTCAACAGTTTGCGTAAGAATACAACCTTGCCGGCGATAAAGTGCATTGAACCTGGCCGCACCCACATTCTTGTACTAATCCCTGTTTCCTGTATACAGGGCAAATGCAAAATTAAAATTGTATCTCAGGGGCCGGCGGCCTCCCATCAATAGTAAACCAGTGCTTCTCAATCTTTCAATATATACGACACAAATTTCAATCATAATTTGCATCGCCCCCCATACAATAACAATACATTGAATGTAATAATAATGTACTTTAACGCTAAAGCAACAATATGACCTTAATTAGAAACCCTTCGAGTTATCTAGATAAGTATTGAATCTTGTTTAGGCCACTTGTAAATATTAGATACTTGAAGCGAGTTACTTTTGAAAGGATATAGGAAACAAAACATAGGAAAAGTAATATAATACTTAACCTATTATATACTTAATAGAATAAGTATTATATTACTTTTTCTTTCTAATCTTTAAACTGGAACAGATTCCAATAAATATGCAACGTGTTTTTTATTTTTTATTATGTAAGAAAGTATTTTGTTTTGCTTCTTTTAGTAAATTAATATTTTTTTTTAAAAATAATCTTTTATTTTCAATTTTTCGAGATGCTCGCCCCCCCAAGTAGTGCTATCACACCTCCTAGGGAGCGCACCCCACCGTTTAAGAATCACTGTAGTAAACACTCTTGGATACAATTAACTTTAATTTCAAAATTATAATGGGATATCCGGATGTCGAAATTTGTGAAGAATTAAAAAGTTTTTTTTAATTGTAGCTTTAAAAAAATTTACACTGAAGGGTCAGAGAGAACATATATATATATATATATATATATATATATATATGTCAGGTTTGAAAAGTTTAGGTTCAAAATTAAGGAAGTAATAAATGAAAATAAGAGCGAACTCTTTACCATCGCGTAAGGATTTATGAGTAAACAAGCCTGTTAAAAGGAGCAACGAGCGCTGACGAAGGCGAACGCATACTAGGAAGGACTTGGCTGGTGTCTCCTCGCAGCGATGTTGTATTTGGTAACACCCGGTTGCGCGGCAAAAGGTCCGCCATGTTAGATTATATATGATAGCGTAATAAAGGAATATTGTGAAGATGATGATCTCCTCATTTTACCAGCAGGCCTGGGGCCTGTCATATATATATATATATATATATATATATATATATATATATATATATACTATACCTGTAATCAATAATGTAATAGGAAATGCAGTAAAATTATTAATGTCAGAATTAAAAGAACCTTTTTTGAAATGCATGCTCTACTGGGGAGTACCTAGAAGGGGCCTGCAAGTATAAATGAATGAATGAAAATGAATTATTTATCTCATTGGAACACTGTACAAAGAGTACATTTTATGATATACAAGGATAGTGTGTTGTGTATTTTCTATTGTTTTCAAGAGCCAAAATTCATTTTGTTAATGAACTTATTCATATTTTTACACACCTGCATCTCTAATTTATACTCATATTTTAACTCTTTCAAATAAGTAAAGTTTCAATGCTAGATCAATTAAAAAATCTTGCAATGAATTTTATTAAATTACGAATAATATAATTTCTTTTTTATTAAATAATAAAATAATGCTTTTTAAGTGTGATCTGTTTCGTTCTAAGAGAGAAATTGGCTTTTCAAATACTTTATCAATATTTTACTATATCAAAAAAACTGGCTTTTTCAAATATTTTAATTTTTTAATTAGCACTTAAATACAAAATTTGCCGTAAAGTTATTGCTCGTTTATATTTCTGCTGTACAATTAAAATGTTTCAATGTTCCTTCTAAATCAATAATTTTAAACACAATCAGGATATACACTAAACCAGCGATAAACAACCTGTGGCCCACCGAGCCTTTTTAAGTGGCCCGGCCATCTCCCACGGCTCTGAGAAATTTAATTATTTACTAACATTGTATTAAAACTTTGGTGGGAAATTCTTTGTCAAGAAATCAAATATATTACTTTTGCTTTTTGCTGTCGGTGTCGTACGGTTACGAATTGATATTCTTTTTTCTATTTGGAACGATTACGGTTAGTGATAACAGACAACAATGGAGTAGCGACTATTTTAAAGTGGAACTAATTTTTAACTATGTTGCATATCTTGCAAGCGAAATATATTTAAAGAAAATATATGGTTTTAAGACAATTGGGAGGTTTACTATTTTGTAAGGAAAAACGAACGTGTGGATCAGTAATTGTTTGATTTGTCACGAAAATGCTGTATTTAAGAAATACCAATCCTTCAATGACACTTTTCCTCGAAGATCTCTTTCAAGAGGTGATAAGTAGGCTTTCTTGAATAGTCTCTGCAACAGCAACAAAGTGTTTTGTCAGTAGTAATATCATAGCCGTAACAAAGACATGTCCTATGAAGTTTGCCACATTATTAGTAATCATATGAAACCGTTTACTGGTGTAAAAATTGTGAAAGAGTGTTTCTCAAAAGTTTCTAGTTTAGTGCTAGGGACAAAAATATAAAATATAAAAAAATAATAATTCAAAAAAGCGAAACAGAAGTTATAATATTTCGATCAATTTTCCACATTTTAAATTAACAATGTTATTTTGATCTATCTTAAGGCATTTCCCCCTTCCATCCACCATTTATCCTCATGTTACGGCCCGCGTGAAATAACTAACATATGTACGCGGCCCAACAGTAAAAAAAGGTTGAGTACCTCTGCGCTAAACCATTAAAAAAGCCATAAAATTACTTCATGTTTTATTCTCACCACTCGATAAGAAATCCGAGAATATCAACCATTTGATTAAAGATCTAATTGGATGTAAAATGTATATGATTCTACTTGTAATGCTTAATTTTTACTGTTAGTAAGTAACGAAGGATATCCTAATGTGTATACTGTTATAATTCCTAAAGAAGTGAACTCAGTGGCGCAACAGCTCATGAGGGCCAAGGCCTACCGCGCCTACCTCAGTTTACGTGACCTTAGGCAGTGGTGTGCATGTGCAAATGCTTCGAACAAGTTGTCAGTCTGACGCGAAAACCCCCAGTGCTCAGTTCCCAAGCAAGCCTGGTACTTTCTGAGTAAATGAAAGTCTGAGTCAACCTTGCCCAGCCCAGGATTTGAACCCCGAACCTGTGGTGTGGAAGCGCGATACACTATCACTCAGCCACTGGGCTTCAATTTCTAAAGATCAGCGTTGAATATTTATGTATTGATCCAAAGTGAAGTGAACATTTTACATCAGATAGTATCGAAACATCCTGACCTGTCATCTAATAATTTGCTTAGTTATTTGTTTGGGAATTCATGCTCTTTTTTTTTCCTTTTCCATTAAGTTTATCGATGAAGAATCTTAAAATCGATTCCTAATATCCATCTGTCCTCCCCCTTCTTTTCTTATCCATTATAGCTTTGTTTCCTTTAATCTTTGGATTTTTTTCAAGAAGATATTCCTCCTTCACATCCCTCTGTCCTTTTTTCAATTCCTACTATTAACTCACACTCTCTCTATATTATTTATTTATCTCGGTGGAATTTTCAATTGTTAATAAAATACATTTTAAAGCGCACAATTGAGCTGAAATTTAATATACATTATTTTGGATGACAAAAAATACAATGATTTAATTATAATTAATAAAAAACTAATTGATTAAAACTAATTATTTAAAGAATTACAAATACAGCCATGTTGGTGACTTAGCGACCATTTTGGCGTCTTGTGTGTCAAAACTTGAAAAATGTTTTTTTCCCTCACGTTTTAAAGCAATCAATTGAACTGAAATTTTATATACACGATTGTTTTGGATGACAATACAATACTTCAATGATAATTAATAAAAATTAATTACCACTTAATGTTGTGTTTCTGTCATATGTATATACATATTTATATTAATTGTAACTATTTTATAAAAAATAGCTAAAATAAAAATTTTCTTTGTTGATCTAAGTAGGAATTGACTTAAAAATATTTTTTTATATTGCTTGTTTACGATTATTAAGCCTCACTAGCGACTTTCAGAGAATAGCAATACATTTAGAAATTATAAAATGTTTTGGTTTTGGGCTAGCAGTCTTTCCCTTTCAGCTCTTTCTTTTTTTTATTTGTTCACTTTTGAGGTATTTTTTGTGTTTTTTCATCCAATGGTTTTGTAACTACAGGAGTATACAACCTGCAAATAAGACGTTTAAGTGCCAGCATACGTATATCAAATTGATCGAAATTATTTTTCACTTGTTATTCATGTATTGTTAATAATGTGCACACAGAATTGTTGAAAAATGCTTTTCCCAATTTCGGTTTTTAATTAAATTACACCACCTACAAGTGAAAAGGAATAAAATCTTAATATCACTGCACTTTATAGAGCAGCGGTAGCCACACAGAGGTTCACGGACCATCAGAGGGGCCATCAAAAAGTTTTATGCTCAAAAGATAAATGAAAAATATAGAAACAAAAATAAGAAGTCAATTTCTAATTAGGTCAACAAAGCAAAATGTTATTTTAGTTACTTTTTATTAAATAATTTCAATTAATATAAATATGTAAATACAATATGACAAAAACACAATATTATGTTGCAAAATAGAAAGCAATTTTCCATTTTCCTATCAATGTATAGTGTTGGACTATAACTATTTTGTTTGTTACTCTATTTATTTATTCATTACATTAAATTGTTCCAATAAAATAGTATAGTTGAAAGAAATCACGTTTTCAGAAATTAGCCCATCACGTTTGGGATTCGAAACCACAACCCCTTCGGAATAGAAGTCCAGCGTGCTATCCTTTGCGCTATATGAATACAGCGAGGGATTTTCTTTTTTATGTAATATGTGGGATTATTATTGTTGTCTGTTACTATTTATTCATAAATTAATGAATAATTATTTGAAAAAACCATTAATATAAAGTGTCATCCACTGAAAGTTCAAAAAAATGTATTTGAACTTGAGGGGATGAATAAAAAGTATTTTATTAACGATTTTAAAATTTGAACAAGGTATATATATATGTATATATATATATATATATATATATATATATATATATATATATATATATATATATATATATATATATGTGTGTGGGTGGGTGTGTGTGATGAATCCCCAGCCCTTTATGAGTTAGTTGGGGTACACTTCCTACATGGACAACTCAACGCACCCCCTTCATAAATACTTTAACTTCGGTGGACTTACCGAAAACAGATTGACGAACGACTCACTCGCTGCTGATCGATGTTGAAATAGGACTCGTCTTGTCATGGCTTGGAGTACAGACTATTTTGCTGAATATTGGAATAAAATATATGATAAACGGCTGCACGTTACATTTCTCCTGTTAAACTTTAAGAATTACTCCAATACATGATATATATATATATATATATATATATATATATATATATATATATATATATATATATATATATATATATATATGTGTGTGTGTGTGTGTGTGTAAGGATAATTAAATTAGATTTAAAAATTTAATTCCCTATATAGCACTTAACTTTTATTTTTCATTACACCTTCAAGTATTAAATTAATCTCCCAATTATTTCTCCAAAACATATAGCCTAACCACTAAACATTTCTGACCCCAGATCAATATATGTAATAGCTCTATATGTCAGCATTAACTTTCAAGTACCCTCGTAATATCAGAGGCACTTTTCACATCTGGCTTAAGAGGTAAAGCACTTAGTTTTCACTTTGGCGGGGTTTTTTTTCTCTCTGACTCTCATCGTCAGATCTTGTACAGATTTGATCGAATAAAGATCCTTTTTTTAAAAAATTAAGACTAATTCTGGTTCGAAACATGTCACATATATAGGTTGAGTGTGAACTAATAGTAGGAATTGAAAAATGGGGCACGCACATTCTTTACATTTTTCTGAATGCTAAATATAAAAAATAACGAGAATAAACAACATATATTATGAAAAATGGGTTATACTTTTTTTAAAAAAGTTAGCTTCAACTTTTATTGAAATTCCGTCCTAGTTTAGAGACTATATAGCTACTTTGGCCGCTGTATCTTGCGACATTTGAAAGTGAGACTTGGAAACCTAGGTGAATTGATGGCAAAACGCTCCATGTTGATCTTGCTTTTAGGGATGGCGATCTGAGCTCAGTTAATCGAAGAACCTATTTCTCGGGAAAAAAGTTCGATATTTAAAATCGATATGTAGCACTGAATTGGTTCAGTGAATCTATATTTCATCCTAGAAAATCGGCATTCGATTTTTTTCTGTTTTGGTAAAAACCATTAATTTATTTACAATTAGTTGAATGTACCGGAATGTCAAGGCTTAAATGGAGAATTTAAACACTATTTATCACAGGCAGTTGTGCAACTGAAGTATGATCCTATACTTTACTGCAAGGACAGAAAAACTCTATCATCACTTTCACTCAATAGTCATGATGTATATGAGTATCGTGGGATCATCTGTTCCTTGTGAGCACCTTTTTTCGATTGCCGGCAGCATCGCAAGTCATGAGCGGAACCGCTTGGATCCCTGTAGACCAGGGGTGGCGACCCTTTTATGGATCAAGGTGTCATTTTTCCTAAAAAAAATTTTGATGAGGTATAGGCGTGCCGTCAAATTATTTGACTTGTAATTATTGGGAAAGTAATAAAACTAAGTACAAAAAACTCAAAATTCTTCAAATCTCTACGAAAAAATTACATTTTGCACTGTACAGTAGCAACTTTTTTAGTTATACGTTAATTCAAATTATAAGGTAACATTAGTGTAACTTTTGATGTTTCAGATTAATTAGATGGCAAATAACTTGCAATAGCAATGTAAGATTTTACTCTAAGTGCAATGCATTCTGAATTGAAGTCATCCGTAGAACGGTTTCTATAGGCAGGGCTTTAATGATATCCATGTCTGAAAATCTTGACTCACAGCCATAACTAGATGAAAACGTGGTAAAAATAACACGATACAGCTTTTTCAAACAGTTAAATGTTTCTGGAATTGAATTCCATGTTTCAAAACACTTTCCTTACTGACATTTTTACTGAATATCAGTTCCAACTTTTTCCTTGTTTCAATAAGTTTTTGAATCCATATTGAACTATACTGAAAATCAATCAGTTGCGTTGCAATTTCCAACCAGTAGAACCGGGTCAAGATTAGTTTATCGAAAAAAGTCACATCAGGGTACATAATGAACTTTAGCGTTGCCGGTAATTATTGGAACTGAGAACATTTCATTAAATATTCCTTGATTGAAGAACTCAATTATATACGGAAATAAATTCTTTTATAACTTTTTCTTCGTCTGGTTTCTAATGTATATCTAAATCTTTCATATGTATTTTTTTCATGTTTGGTAAGTACTTGTAATAATATCCTTTATGAAAACATACAGTTGTGATAACCCCCTGGGTCACACCTTGAACACCAAAATTAATTTGAGGCGAAGAACCACCAAGAGCCATTTTGAATAATAAAATTGTTTATTTTGTTATAATTTTTCTCAAAAATCTCTGATAACAAATAATATAATAATGTTACGTCTTCTAAAGGTATTTGTCTTTATATTAAATTAAATTACTAAGAATACGATTGATTACTAATCTAGCTCAACTCAAGTAAGGTTTACCGAAATAGGAGATCCGAGAAACACACGTATTCGAATTCTTAATTGTCATTAACTTTAACTAAGTATCTCAAACTGACGCTTACTTTAAGCGTACGTGAATTATATTTACCGCTGGCTTATATCAGCTTTCTGGTACGTCTAGCAGCACGACGTCTTCACGAATCTAATCTCTTTGAATCTTCTAGTTTTTCTTTTAACGTAGTTGGCTCAATAGCCTACCGTCATCTTCCTTGCTCTCTCGCAACCCTCGACTTAAATACTTTATCTCATTCAAATATCCCAAACTTCTTTTTGGAGTTGATTGGAAATAAACGCGAATTTATATTCCCCAGAAAGACGCCTAAGAAGATTAGTGGAAAGGTTCCGTACAGATTCGTCACACAGTTTAGCATCAAAATCATGAATGAGATTCCTCATGAGGATTACTTCAAAAAGAATTTTGCTATTTTGGACTAAAGTACAAATTATTTTGATCGAGGTGTTGTGCACAAAATATTGTGTCACGTGCCACTGATGGCACGCGTGCCATTGGTTTGCCATTCCTGCTGTAGACTGCTGTTTTTAAAAAAACTTAGATACTAATCATTGAGATCTATAAGCTTTTTAATGTACCATACATTTAGAAAATAAATGATTTCTCTTATACCTTATACTTCGATATGATAATAAAATTAAATGTAATTGTTGAATTCCCTGAACTAAAATATTCCCTAATTTTACTAATAAGAGATCCTTTATTACGATATCCTTCTTGTTTTTCATAAAATGGATTTATATTAACACTATAAATGTGGACTTGAAAAAAAAATGATTTTTTAGAAATAGATCTTTTAGACCTCGATTTTTTTTGTGAATCGATTCATCAGGTTACGATTCGAATCAATTTAAAAATCGATCTTTTTAGGAAATAATCGCCATAACTACTTGCTTTTCGCGAAGTTACTTCCCAGTGATATGCAAATATAGTTAGAGGCGTAAAAATAAGTGACAATATATTGCAGTTGTCCGCCATACCTTGTTCAAACATATGTGTGAGCAGTCAAATATAACATTATACATTCAGTGTTCTATGAAGTTCTAAAAGTTTGTGATCTCTGGCGTAGAGTGTAAAAATGTAAAACCCAAATCACCGCTTCCATAGCAAGAGTGTAGTTCAATAGCATTAGGTCATTCGTTAATAATCCTTACATATTTCCTTGAGAGGAGGATTCGAATCAATCACTGGTGTGATTCATAACTACTACTACACCTAAAAACTGTTGACTAGAAATATAAATTGTGATACCCCCTTCCTGGGGGTACCATCTCTTCATCTACGCGACCTAGATTTGTATGAGAAAATGATTGATCACACATTAAAAATAGCCATAATAAATCCAATTTATTACTGTCTAAATATATTGATCAACACAAGTCTTACTATAGGAAGGCAATCAGGAGTGATATAACGTATTCCTAAATTATGTGTAAATAAGCGCCTGGTATCCTAACCACTTATCTTGATGAGAATTTATCCTAAGAGAATCTTTATCTGCCTTAAATTCTTTGAACTCGCTAAAGCCCGTTCTCTAATTACGCTTCTAAGTCTAATGTCTTACCATCAGCTCACGGCGTTCAGCATCTCAGCTTCCTTCCTCCTCCTTCTACTACACATTGAATACACACTCTCTCTCTAAAGCTACACTATGCATCTACTAACTAATTAGCATATCATGGATTTTTCTTGAGAGGTTTGTCTGTGAAATAACTCAATGCTGGCCCCAAAGTTCCCCAAAGAGGATTAGATGAAAATGCGGTAAAGCCCTGACAAAATGTGAACTATGTTGTATTTGCCGGTTTTATTAATCATAAGGATGATTCAAATGAAACGCAGATAAAGCGTACACATCCGAGAATATTTGCAATGGATCAAAGAATAACATCATTCTGATCTAGCGATGTGGTGGAACTGCACGGAACATGTAAATTCCTAGAGGCAACTTCAGTACATACGACAATTATTAATAACCTAACAGGGGGGTGATAATCACGTATAAGAAAGAACAACATTGTGTTATTCAATTTTTGAGAAAAGAGGGGGAAACGGTAAGTGAAATTGGTCGTAAAAATGTTCTATCCTCTTTTTGAGGATAGCTCATAATGTTTTTGGAAAACTGGCATAGAGAAATTTGTGAGGTTATTTAAGAAAAAAATCTCTGTTGTTGTGTTGTGGCTAATACCACCTGTCTGACGTGTCAGAACGAGACCAACGAAATCCATCGTGGCAAGGGGCTAAAGTAGTACGCCTGTCGTTGTCCTTGACCACCATACAGGTGACAGCACGAATTTACTCGGCAAAATTTCCCGAAGGGACGATAGAGGGCCACACCACCTATATCCACCTCCACAATTTAGACATAGAACTGAAGGGGAGGGAAATCTTCTCCAGTCCCCAGCACTCGTGATTCAGCCCACAAGACTTTCGGTCCCACTGATTTAACGAGCACGTACTCCATGTGTACTCGGAGGGTTTTGGGGGGCACCGGGCATCGAACCCAGGCCTTCCGGTCTGGAGTCCGATGCTAACCACTATGCTACCCACGACCCCCCCAAAATCTCTTAAATTACCAAATACTGGATATTTGATATCTTTTTTAAAAACAAACAAAAAAATATTGCGCGACATATTTGTGCATTGAATGCAGAGTCTTAAACATGTCTTTAGGATGCATCTGGAAGATTAATATGGTAAAAAAGAAGATTTTAACCAGGAAAACATGTTTAGGCAAATACTATTTCACTATTGTTTTGCTATTCGGCATTCCATAAAAAATTTGCCTTATTGTTCTTTGCGCAACATGCTCACCAGGGAAATTTGAGGTCTTCAAAACAATCAGTCTCTAATTTTAGGGAGAAAAACCCTTTACCTTTATTTGCTGAAGAAAAATTTAATATATAGAAACTCATTTCAAAACCAGTACAGCCTTCCGAGTCATGGCATAAAGTAAAAACTACTGATACTTCCCGAATGAAAATTTTATACCATTTGAAAAAAAGGCGAAGTTGACGCTTGGCATATATACAAACATAAATATAATTAGAATCATAGAAGCATTTATACATATTAGACGTTACCGTTGAAGTATATTAAAGTAATTCGGGCTTTATGATCAATCGTATTAAAGTAGTTATGCTTTATAAAGAGTGCTTTTTTTACAGGTATAAAAGTTTAAGTTGACATTACTTTCCAAGATAGCGACCGATTTAACAGCTGTCAAGTGATTTATTCTCAGTTTGGTTTGGCAATTCATCAAAACGATCATCAAGCAAGGCGTAGATTCGTCGAATGGGCCCAAAACGAGATTGCCGTTGTTCCCGATTTTCATAAGCGAATTTTGTTTGGCGATGTTGCGCACTTCTGGTTGAATGGCTACGTCAACAAACAAATTTGCCGCATTCACAACGTTACAGTCAATGGTGATTGGTATAGAGCCATGATTACTAACTTTTTCATTCCTGAATTGAACAATCATGATGTCCAGGAGCTGTGGTTCCAACAAGACGGCGCAACATGTCACACAGCTCGTGCCACAATCCATTTATTGAAAGACACGTTTGGTGACCACCTAATTTAACGTTTTGGACCTGTAAATTGACCTCCAAGATCTTGTGATTTAACACCGCTAGACTATTTTCTGTGGGGCTATGTAAAGTAATTGGTCTATGCGGATAAGCCACAAACGCTTGACCATTTAAAAGACAACATTCGCCGTGTTATTGCCGATATACGGCCACAAATGTTGGAAAAAGTCATCGAAAATTTGACGTCCAGATTGGACTACATCCGAGCCAGCCGTGGCAGTCATATGCCAGAAATCATATTTAAAATGTAATGCCACAAGATTATCTTTCGAATAAAAAAAATTCATGTCAATCGAATAATACATCGTTGTTTTATTGCAATTTAAAGTTCTATACCTCTAAAAAACACCTTTTTTTAAGACAGTAGACAATTGAATTGTTTTTGTCCAGTAAAAATTGTAAGTATTCCATCTCGATAGACTTTATTCCCTGTCTAAAAAAAGTCATGCGTAGAAGTTTATCAGAAAGTTATAAAAGACCAAACATTTTTATTGTGTACCTGCTGGGCTTAACTCTTAGGGAGTTAAAATCTTATTTTAATAATGAAACTATAATTTCATAAACATTGATTCATTTAACCAGGTGCTTCTCGCGCAGAATATGTCATATCCACCGCCTAACATTTTTTAAGCGCCCATTTAAACCTTTTTTGGAAAAGTTCTCGTGTCGCTGACTTTAAGGTAATATCCTTTGAGGGTTTTTAGCTTGTTGGTGAATTCTAAATATATAAATTTGGATACCGCCTCTTCGGGTATGTCATACCCTGTACTTGAATCGCCGTTACAGTTCTAAATGCATGAGCATACTTTAAAATTTTTCTTGTGTAATGGCGTAATATTATACTTGTGATGAAGAAATGTGATATTTCAGTGTAGAGGGCGTCACCTGAGCTGACTCCCTCCTCTTCTAACTACCATACCACACAAGAGGAAGGGCGTTTGATCTTCGAGAGATTTAAAGTGCATCGCTCCCTACACGGCATGTTTTCAGCGGTACTTGGCTCGAACTCATGACACGCTAGCCGCGAGTCCATTACCTTGACCAGTAGACTACGGCGGCCACTTGTATATGGAAATAATTCTTATTTCGTAATTATTCACAAAATGATATCAATATACTTAATTAGAAGTAATTGAAAATTTGAACCGAGAACATTCTGCAAAGTTTTTTATTCTTTCCTCCTTTGACATCTATGCTTGCGAATCACTTTACCTAAATCGTAATAGAAAATAACTTATGATACTGTTTTTATGTTTAAATGCACATTATATGGCTTCTCTTCTTACACGTATTGGTAAAAATCACACAAGTATGATTCAGATCTTTTTTCGAACGGAAGAACGGAAACAGCAAACGCTGTTACGTCTTTCAGAAAACCAATAATTTATTGTTTGAAAGTTATATAACCATACAAGTAAGGATTTCCATGCCATCATATTCCATTCGCATCCAAAAGAGTCATATTTGCTTCAATCAGCTTTGCCCAAATATTTACTTTTCACTCAATTTGCTTAATATTTAAAATGTGAAATCCATTCTGAATGTCTTATTCTCCAAAGATCATTTCCGATGAAAAATGTCTGCTTTATTTATTTTGCACAAAGACAATTTGCAATGAAATTGCATTTGCTTTTTTTTTCTTCTGTTTTTCAAACCAGGTATTGAATACCATGTTCTTTTCTTTTCCCAGGGCAGCCAGGAACAATATTTCGTTTTTATTCTAGTTATAGCGAGTGAATTCTTTGCAGCAATGGAGCAACACAAGAAAACATCTTCACTGAATTAGGAGGCACCGTTCTTTCTTTTCATTTACTTTGGGAAATGTAAAATCGTTCGAATTTCAGGATTGGAATTCTAAGAATGTATGATGGGGTTTGAGCCCAGAAGTCATAAAGGAATACATTCTTCGCTTTGGAGAGCCTCAGCACATATCAAGTTTTCAAGAGTCTCTCTCTCTCTCTAGTGTGTATTTTAGGTTTTATATTCATAGAATAGCACAATAAATAAACAGTAGTGGTTATATTAATCTTAGCATTATATGTATATTCAATTCTTACAAATGAATTTATTTTGTTTATGACGTCGGTAGTAAAAATAATTCACCATTATTTTATTTATTTTTACTAATGAAGATTGTAACACATGAAATAAATAGGTTTTTAAGTCTTTTTATTCAATGCGTTAATATTTGTATAATAATAGTACCGACAGAATTGTGAGAATAACATTAGATAAAATTCAAAAAGTTTCCCTAATGATAGGAATGTATTCATTTATCCCTAGAAGTAAAGAGCCTGGATAGTGAGGAAGTGAAAATTTATGAATATATATATAAATATGGAATAGCAATATTTGAAATTTTAGAGTACATACTAGTATTAATACTCAGGGGGAATTAATCTCAGAGACGGCAAACTTTATTAGTTAACCATAGTTTTATATATAGAGAGTATTTTTCTGATAAAATTTCAATCAACATAGAAATTTAATGACGCGTAGAATTTATTACGAGAAGTTATACAATGAAAGTTCTGGAATTTCAAGAATTTTACAATGATTTGAAAGTAATTCCACTATTTTTAATGTGAGTAGAGTGCAAAATACAGTAATTTACTAGGCCAGATATTTACATCAAACTGTTAACAGACAGCTCATATTTTTTCTTTTTAGCAAAATATAAATTGCATGTAAGCTTGGAATGATTTTTGAAAAATGTTTCCCCACCATTTTTTTACATATTTGTTTCTCTATCTATTTTTCACCACAACCCTTTCTGTTTCTTCTTGTAAAGAATTTGATCCTCTAAACGTATAATCATACTCTGATTATCGCTCAACTGTTTCTTTCTTTTTTTGACAAAAGTACATTTAGTTCAAAAGTAAATTTAAAAAAAAAACTTACCGAAGTTTTATTTCTTTTGGAAAGCAGAGTTTTCAGCACTGAAATAATATATATTGTGAAGATAGTGTTTAACAGAGAAATAATGATTATTTTCTGTGTAGGATATAAACTGTTTTTCCACGACCATAAATCTAAAAATATCTGATGAACATTAGTTTTGAACTATGTTGACTTATGATCAAAAAGCCTACGTTTTTATGCCAGCAACTATAACTTACAACTGTCATTTGTAAGCCACTGTGGTTGTTTGGATAGTCTAAAATAAATAATTAAAAAAAAAAAGATCATCTGACCGCAGCATCAGAAATAAATTTTATTTGTTTAATCAAGCATCGCAATATTTGAAGGATATGGGTTTGAAATGTGTTCCATATGTTTATAAGAACAAAAAATTAATTTTAAAAACATTAAACTTCATTAAAAATAGAAACCACAATTTTTTCAATTCCTACTATTAGCTCGCACTCTCTATATATTTATTTATTTATTTACCTTGGTGGAATTTTCAATCTTTAATATAATACATTTTAAAGCATTTAATTGAGCTGAAATTTTATATACATAATTATTTTGGATGACAAAAAATACAATGGTTTAATTATAATTCATAAAAACTAATTTTTTTGATTAAAACTAATTATTTAAAAAACTACAAATACAGCCGCGTTGACATCACTTTTGGCGACTTGTGTCATAACTTGAAAAGGTTTTTTTCTCACATTGTAAAGCATTCAGTTGAACTGAAATTTTATAGACACGATTGTTTTGGATAACAATATGATACTTTAATGATAATAAATAAAAATTAATTACCACTTAATAATGTGATTCTGCCATATGTATATGCATATTTATACTAATTGTAACTATTTAATAAAATTAACTAAAATAAAATTTTTCTTTGTTGATCTAAGTAGGAATTGACTTAATTTTTTTTTACATTATTTGTGTTTTTTTAAAAAAAATAACCTATATAATCCGCATTATCCGTAATTAATAGGATGAAAATTGTTTTTGTGATGTTGATGTGAAAAAATATGAAACAGATATTTTTTTAAATTTTACATATTTTTATTGAAATAAGAATTTGAAACGATATTAATGTTAGATAATTGGACACTATAACTGGAACAAATTTCATTTGAAACATATTTAATCTTTCAAGAATGGGAGCCGGTTACTTAACTGTAAATGACTTCTTGGTTACACAAATTAAGAGGAGTCATGAGGGTAATAACCTTTTGAAAATCGATTTTGAATTTTGATATTCCTAAAATCTCCAAATCGGGACCTTTTCAATGATATAACATGCATGCCATTATATGAATTAGAAGTAATTTAAAATGATTTTTAAAAAATAATCAGTTTATGAACCACACCCATTTTGACAGATAGAAATGTAAACATTGCCTTTTTAAATCTGGAGCAAAGTTGCAAAGCCTCAATTTAATTTTATTCATACGCATTAGATACCAGTAAAATAACTTTAATTTTATCTATTAGATATGCTAAAAAATTTTGAAGCAAAATTTGGAAGCATGATTTTAATTTGTTATATTTAATATTTAGTGATTTTAACTAAATTTAAATTTGAACTTCACTTTAAATTTAATTTTAATTAATTATTATTACTGATTATTTAAACTCGCCAAGGCTTAGTAAAGAGTTTAAAATATTTAAATATATTTGAAGTTAAAACTATGTGCAAATTTAAGAATTCTGCATAAAAAATTTGGATTAAAAAATAGTACAAATACTTAGTATCAGAAGGTAAGATTTGTTTAGGAAAATTTCTGTTTCCTAAAATGTATACTTTTAAAATTGTGTAAATTTACTGTACGTGCATATACTCTATGTTTCTTAAATGTAATTGTGTATACTAAAGTGATATTTTTGAAATATTCTTAAAACATTTAAATATAAAGCAGTTAACATAACAAAAAAATGACAATTTTCAATAAATTCATAATAATAATTGTTCAGTGAACTAAAAGATTGTCTTTAAAAAATCCAATTAATATATTTGAAAAAAAATTCACTTCAGTATAAATATGCCTAATTCATATAAATAAAAATTTTAGTCTTTATGTTTAATAGTTTCTGAGAAAAAGGCATGCGATGATACATTAAATGTGATGTTTGTTGTCTTTGCGAGAAGCTTGTTACATACATAAAAATACATAAAGTCCATGTTTAAAAACATAAAAACAGTTTTATTTTATCTGTTTTAGAAATCATTTGTCCAGTTTAGAGTAACTTTAGAAGTTTAAAGCTTAGAAGCTGTCTGCAGCAAGACCTAATGGTAATGTTACAAAAGCTTAACGAACACTTGGGAAACGTCGTATATATAATCAGGTATTTTTAAATACTATCTCAAATTCATACCAAAACCATATTGATACATTTTCACATTATATTTGTGATGCTTTCTGTTAATATTTAAAATCTGTAATGCATGAAAAGCTACAAATTCTTCAAAAATTGATACAGAATTTAAGAAAATTTTGACGTTTTCCCGTTAAAAAAACTGAAAAATACTCTTCTGCCAATTTAAGACTTTTTTATTTACTATTTTATGCAAAATAAACTGCAAAGATGCTAATATTTAATAAAAAGAGACAAATACATGTTGTAGTTCATTATTTTTGTGATAAAGTGGCACTTTATAGTGAAAATTCAATTTTCTCAAAAAAGATTTTTTTAAAACTGTTTGTATCTTTTTCTCAAAATGTAATCTATGAATGTACATGATTGTTTTCCCTCATGTTACTGATATTTAACTATATATATTCATGTGAGGTTTTTTGGAGATTTTCCCAAAATATTTGGCTGAAGTTCATATATCGTGACAAAAAATGTCACGATGTCAATTTTTTTAAAAATTCACAGTGATATTTTTATGATACATGTTTTTGAGAAAACTAAACAATTTATTTTAAATATTTCATTTCATTGCAAATATTAATGTTTTTTTATTGTTCAGACAAGTTTTTAAGCTTTAATATTCAAAGAGTTTTCAATAATAGGTATCTAATTATAACTCAGATGTGTAATGTGTTTTGTCGTTGCGAGAAGCTTGTTACATGCATAAAAAATATACAAATATTACTTGTTTAAAACATAAAAACAGTTTTATTTTTGACTTTTTTAGAGAAATCTTTGTACAGTTTAGAAAAAATTGTGAATTTTGAAATTTTGAGAAATTGTGTTTGCATGGGAACATACAAATCCATAATTAAATTTTTCTAACGTAAAATCGCATATTCCTAAATCATGACTTTTACATATTGATACATGTTTACATTATATTTATGATATCTTAAGGCCAAATTTGATATTTGGAAAACATCGAAGCTAAAAATTCTTCACAAATTGATACAGAATTTGAGGAAATTGATGAAAATGGTTAAAAATATCTCGTTGAACAAAAACTGAAAAATACTATATATGTATTTTCTGAACATTTTAAGATTTTTTGTTTCCTATTTTATGTTAAAAATTAAGAAGATACTCATGTTTAAGAAAATAGGGTAAATACATGTTGTAATTTATTATTTTTGTGATGAAGTGCCTTTTTACATTAAAATTGTAATTTTATCAAAACGATTGCTTTCAAACTGTGTGTACCTTTTTCACAGAATCTAAAGAATGAATGTACATGCAATTTTTTCTGCACATAAATAATATGAACTTTATATAATGAAGCTACTTTTTTGGTGATTTCCCAAAATATTTTGCTGGAAAGCAGTTATCGTAAAAAAAATGACAAGTTTCACAAATTTCAAAATGATACTTTTACGATGAATTTGTTTGAAAAAGTAAACAATATATTTGAAACATTTTAACCAAAGTATAAAAATGCCTAATTAATATACAAACAAAAATTTGAAGTTTTTATATTGAACAGTTTCTGAGAAACAGGGATCTAAAAAGTTCAATTTAACAATGTCGGTATAGGGGGTATTGACTAACCTTAACTTGAGAAGTCCGTTCTCTCTCAACTGCTTTCTCAACACCACAAGGTCTATGAAAATTTATAAATATCAATCACTTGACAGTACTATCTTGTTTTCAGAAGAGGGAGTATAAACAACTTTTTATTTTCCTAACAATTTCTTCTTTTTCTCTGATCCGTTCGGATCTTCGTGATTCAAAAATAACTGCAAAATCTCCTACAGCTCAACGAGTGAACAAAACGGTTTTTTATTTCCATTTTAAACCGACACGTTATAGTGTTAATCTTGACAAAAAAAGGGTAAAGCAGCATAGCCGAAAGTTTTTCCTAAAGAATAGTTTCTTTTCAAAACTAGACGTCTCCTAGACAATAGGTCAAGAATAAATATATTTTTTTATGTTTTGTGTTTTTGTTAGCTTTATTCTTTTATTTATTCCTCCATAACGTAAATATGGCGTGTGCTACTTGAATGTAGTTGAAGATATTTTGATAACATTTCTAGAAGCAGTCTCAGCTTAGAGTAGTGCTTCTCAAACTTTCAATATTTGTGAACAATATTCAATCGTAGTACTCCTCGCCTCCCTCCCTCCATACAAATAACAATACACTGAATTCAATAATGCTATACTTTGACGCTTAAACTACAATATGACAGTAACATCTTATATGCGCCGCCGTATACATACGTATCGCTCAATCGGTGCGTTAAACACCCCGGACGTATATATACGGCTCACTCAAACGGTACGTAAAACGCCCCGGACGTATATATGCATCTTTCCGAAAAAAGATCTTTTCTGTGCAGTGCTATCCAAAAATTATTCCGAAAGCTTTGGAATGCAGCAACAGAACCTTGAAAGTATTTGCGAAGGATTCGCTTATATCAGAGGATTTCTTTATATAACAAATAGGCTGAAAAGTTCGTAGGCTAGCATAGAAAAATTTTTTCCCATAGAATTTGATTTTATTATTCAATATAGTTCCCTTCGAGAGCGATACAACGATTATAGCGGCATTACAATTTTTCGATACCGTTTTTATAATACAATTTGTCTTTAGCCTCAAAATAGGCTTCAGTTTCGACGATTACCTTCTCATCCGCGCGGAATTTCTACCCAGCGAACATCTTTTTTCTGTTCTCTTCAGGTCTGAGAACAGAAAAAAGTCACTGGAGGCCAGATCTGGAGAGTACGGGGGATGCGGAAGTAATTTGAAGCCCAATTCATGCAATTTTGCCATCTATTTCATTGATTTGTGACACGGTGCATTGTCTTGATGAAACAGCACATTCTTTTTCTTCAAATGAGCCGCTTTTCCGCGATTTCGTCTTTTAAACGCTCCAATGACGTGACGTAATAGTAGCTGTTTATGGTTTTTCCCTTTTTAAGATAGTCAATGAATATTATACCTTGAGTATCTCAGAATACTGATGCCATAACCTTGCCAGTCGACTTTTGCGTCTTTTCACGCTTTGGAGTCGGTTTATCACGTGCAGTCCACTCGGTCGACAGTCGATTGGACTTCGGTGTGAAATGTAGGGCCATGTTTCATCCATCGTCACATATCGACGCAAAAATTCGGATTTATTACTATTTAACAGCTCCAAACACTGCTTAGAATCATCGATTCGTTGTTGTTTTGGGTCGATTGTGAGCTCGCGCGGCACCCACTTTGAACAGAGCTTTCGCATATCCAAATATTCATTCACTATATGACCAACACGCTCTTTTGATATGTTTAGGGTCTCAGCTATCTCAATAAACTTCACTTTAAGGTTATCAAAAATTATTTTGTGGACTTTTTTGATGTTTTCGTCGGTAACAGCCTCTTTGGGGCGTCCACTGCGCCCATCATCCTCGGTGCTCGTTTCGCCTCGTTTAAATTTAGCGAACCACTTCTCAACGGTTGATTTCTGGTGCAAAGTCCGAATAATGTTTATCAAGCCAAGCCTTGGTTTCAACAGTATTTTTTTTTGCCAAAAAGCAATGCTTTATTAACAGAAAATTCCTTTTTATCCATTTTTCAAAGTAACAAAAGTTCTTTCACTAAAAATGCTATAACTAAGATACTAATAGTGCAACAGCTATCAAATTTATACACGCGTCTTTTGAAGGTTAGGGCGAACTAAAAATCATATGGATTTGGTACTATTAGCGCCATCTATGTGTCAGCCTACGAACTTTTCAGCCCGCTTGTTATAATATATATTCATTTTCCCTCCCAATGCATCATATACGTACGTATACGTGGAAAACGGAAGAATTGGGGAGCGAATCTCGTAACTTTTAATTGTCAGTTAAGGCATTATTTATAAGTGTTATTTTTGTATTTAGTTTAATATATGACAAGCCAACGGGGCTACTGGTAATTATTAAAAACTTGTTCTTAACTTAGCATTGCTAAATTAATTATGAAATATATTGTGCAACACTGATACACTTTTATATGTATATTATATAATTATATTATTATTTGCTTTCGACTTTTGAATATGTTCACACCCCACAGTTTGAGAAACGCTGGTTTAGAGTATATGCTTGTATTTGATTTGATTTTAATTTCTGTAGCCCTCTAAAGAAACAAAAGGGTCAAAGTAATGAACATCGTGCTTCTAAACCACAGTCAAGTGACGAGAACGACAGCAAACTTCCGCATCACATGGACAGGAGGATTTTACTCTTTGACAGATTTGACTTACATCAGTCCTTTCTACAATGAGGGTCTTGAGTGGTTCTAAATTTAAACTCTGAGCTTAAGGTCTGAATCGATGTACATTATACAAGAAAGTGTGCAATGTATGCGTGCCGCTATATAAAACTCAGAAATGAATCTCGGTACAAACAAGGGAGTTATATGGTGTGATAGCCCCAATCCATAAAAAAGGTTTCCCCTTTTTTACATAAATTGACCTCCAAGGTTTGTTGTGAGTACTTAAGGGGCGTTACAGATAAATATTACCATTTATGAACTATTAGATCTACAGACTTAAAATTCGGCAGGTGCGTTCCTTTCAAGTAGTACAGATAAGCTTCAAAAAGCATTTTTCGAAAATCGAGACGTTACAGGTAATTTTTATTTTTAATTTATTAGACCCACATACTTGAAATTTTGAAGGGACATTCTTTTCATGGAGTGGAAAACAGCAACAGAACGTGTTTTCGAAAATTGAACCCTCAAGAGGTGTTGCGAGGTCTTAAGGGGCGTTTTAAATATATAATTAATGTACTCATTAAAAATTATTTTACACTTTTTATATGCATTGTTCTTACTCTTCTTATATATGTTAGAGCCCAACTGAAGAGGGCGCTGTTAAAGCGCGGGAATATAAGGGTGTAGTGGTGTTTAGGCCCACACACTCCAGAGTGAGACACAGTGAACGAAGATATGCTGCCTGTTGCGAGTTTACCATATTACTAACTTCGACCAGTTTTTGATAATGAAAAGGTGGACGAAAAATTAAAGAAAAAAATTGCAACTTAATTATATAAAACGTTCTATTGATTCAAAAAATAAGCTAATTACGCCTACATTCTTTTTAATTATTATCTTAAAAGAGTATTTTTGCATTGAATGATATTTTTTGTCAAAATATTATTTTCTAATATATCGGAAAATTCAGGCAAAAAATATCCTTCATACTGAATTTTACGGTAAGTGCTGTAGCTAAAATATTAGCATTCAATTTTGATTTCTCACGAGTCACTTCACAAAACTCATTGCCAACTGAAAAAAAACTTTTTCAACTGGTGAATTTTTTCCAGGGCAGCACAACGTAAATTCAACAAGAATAATTACACTTTCATATGGAATGTGTTCATTTTTGAAATGGTTTAAGTAATTTCACCCATACTTTACCAATTTCTCAGCATGTTGATTTTCCAATTCTTCTAATTTATTAGAATTTCAATGTACCTTCAGTCTTCTTTCTACTTCAAACAGACAATTGTCATCGATTTTAATATCAGGCATTCCTTTCGATAAAAACTGAAAGTAATTTTCTATATCTGCCCACTTTACTTGAGACCAAGTCAAAAAATACCTTTGAAAACTGTTATTTCCTGTCATATTTGTTTCAGACCATTCTTCGACATTTTGGAAACATGTTTGTTTCATCTCTGAATGCAGATATTAACAGATCAATTTTAAAATATTGAAAAGGTGGACACTTTTCGAGGAAGGACAGGACATATGAAAGAAGGACTGCCTTCCCTAAAGTAGGATGATTGGTCACCTTAATATTACTGAGTATTTTAACTAGAGTATATTGAGATAGTATATTTTGAAAGTGTGTAATAAAGTCATGTTTATATATATGTTTATATATATTCCATCCTGACCGAAGAAAACACAAACGTGAAATCACTGCGCATGAGAGCCGGGATCGAGACAGCCTACAACATAATTAAGATATAGTATCAAAAATAATATATTTTTTTTATTTAAAAAATTAATCCATGCAAAAAACGAATGCTTCAGTAAGTTACACACAAGTTACAAGTTAAAGATATAAAAATGGATGGCATATGTAAAAATCTTGAAAATAGCGTTTATTAGCGAAAGATAAAACTTAATATACAGTTTACTTGTTACTTCCCAACTAATATTCCTAACTATACACTGCTGAATTCAATTTATTACTTATGTAATTACTCCAACGTAGAAATGAAGATAACTTAAAAGGAGTTTTGTGCATTTCCATTTGTATCAAATAGAAATGCAGTAAGAGCTATCTTAATTCATCAGGACACATAAGCATAGCACCGTGAAAGGAATTCCTACCTTTTTAACTATATTTTGTTTTCATTTACACTTTACATATTTGTATTCAGTTAGCTTAAGCCCTTTAAGGAATAAGAAACTGCGGAGACTACATCAGATGCTAATTTGTAAGAAAGAATTGTGGGAGTAATTATCTAATTACTTTACATATATTTATTTCATCATTTTAACACTTTCAATGCGTGAAGCGAGAGAAATTACCTTTTCTCGTTTAGAAGATACTGCTAGTAGTAAAGTTTTCCCCTTGAGAATTCTGAATACTTTTAAAATTATTTAATTTATAATGATTCGGTATTTATCAAATAACCCTAATTGTTTGGACAAATATATACTTTAAAGCAATTATTCGTAATTTTAGGATCATTACATATAAATAAATGTCTACCTGGCAATTATTTTACACCAAGTATCTATAAATGATACATAGTTATATGTTTAAGTTTTGTATCTTTATTAAATACTTGCTGAGTTAACTTTGTCGAAAACTTAAATTCTTTATTGAACTGCTTATTTTATTTCCCATTTTTCTAAATTTAATTGAAGTTATAATATAAGTTAGCAAAATTTTAAACTTAGTTTCAATCACAAGAGCTAAGGAAGCAATGCCAAGCAAGAAAGTGCTATTTAGTTATGTATTTTAAAAACATTATCACGTGAAATTATATTATGTAATGATGAATTCCATTCACAAATATGCTATGTCCTTCCCTTCGGGAAGGAAGGGAAAATGCCAGAGCTTGAGACAGATCGGACTTCTTGATGTACGCCTGTCGTTGGCCGTAGCCTTGAGCACCATAAAAGTAGCAGTACGATTTAGCTCAGTTCCACCCCCACTTTAGAGGGAGAACACCCTGGGGAGGTGCCAGGGGTATCCTATTTCCCTCCCCTTCCACCAACATCACAAGGGGATTTGCGGCTATTTAGAGTACCCTCATGCCACAAAGGCACTTTGCATTTACGAACATCGAACCCAGACCCTACGGCACAGCAGTCAGCGTCACTAGTCACTATAGCAGATGGGCGACATTCACAAATATTAAGACCTAATTTGTATCTGAAAATTATGTGCAGCAATACCTCGACTTAAGCGTATCAAGAATGACGCGATTTTCAAATCTTGTTGTTTCGTTTTTATTTGAACGTTACGAAACTCGATTACTCATTTCCCCGCTTCCTGTTAACCCTCTTACTGCGTAGTGCAACGTCTGCTATGTGTACTTTGCCATGAAAATCTAGGGATGCGCAGCGAAAGGGTTTAACATGATCGTATTGTATAGAATCGACGCTTAACCATAATAATTTATTTTGTGTTATTAATTTCTCATCTACGGAGTGTGTGTTAGGTTATTACATGCAATAAGTGTTATATCATACTTGTTGCATGTTTATTATATCTACTCAGATTTGAGAGACTGCGATGTCATCTAAACAAAGTAGAGCTGTTTCTTCTGCACCAAGCAAGAAAAGAAAAAACTTTAACGTCGGAATGTAAACCTAACATTATTAAAGACTTCAATATAAAACAATTGGGATTTAGCGAAGTAGTTTATTCTAAAGGAATCTATGGTCAGAACAGTTATAAAAAGAAAAGAAAAAAATTATCGACGATGTGAAAAATGTTTAATTTTTAAGTTCAACTATCGTTCGTAAGCGTCATTGTATTATCGATGAAATGTAAAAATTATAGTGTGATAATCAAGGAAAATGTGAAGAATTGCACATTTTTATTATTTTCTTTCGTTTCCTGCACCGACTAAACAAAACTTATATGTATTTATATGCGAAATTATACCCAACGTTTATCACTCAGTCCCATCTATCACGTAAGTTCAGGGCATTACTGTGAACAATGTGATAAGCTTCTTTTCTCAAAGACCATAACGATATAGCTTAAGTTATGTAATAAAGGATCACGCATGCTTTTTTATGTATAATTTTGAAAAATGAATGTTTTAATTTATTACGGAATTTTATAATTGGATAATTTAGATATATACAGTCGGACCTCCATATAAAGAAGTCAATAAATCCCGTAAAAAAGTTCGTTATAAGGAAAATTCGTTATAAAGAGGTTCATCTTTGAATATACTTTTATTAACCACTTAAAACAAAATTTAAATTAATAAGAACTATGTATTAAAAAAGTAATTATTCACTTTTTTAAAACTAATATATGCTTTTTTAATATATCTTATCCATCAAAAAAGAAAGAAAGAAAATCTGGTATGGAAGCCAAAAAAAAAAAGAATGTCGAAGAATTCAATTTATTTTCAATATTAAGAAAATAATTTTATACTAAAATTAATAATAATTTTAGGGACATTTTATAATTTAAAGCATACAAGTAATATTAAACATACATTACTTTATAATTAGAACACGGGTACACGGGATAACTCTATTGAGGGTGAAAGAGGATGTCGAAGATGTTTCGAGTGAGCTGGGCAATGGGGGGGGGGTTACAGGTTGCACTTCTTGGATGAAACGTCCCGAGCTCTATTGCTCTCGGCGAGTTAGGCATTAATCAGAAATACTTTAATGAAGGGAGAACAAAAATTGAATCACAAAAGAAAAAGGTTCGTTATAAAGAGAACGCACTTCGCCATAGAGAGGTTATTTTACGAAGAAAATCGTGAAATGTGCAAGGTTCCAAGAAAAAATTCGCTATGTAGAGGTTCGTTATATAGAGGTTCGACTGTACGTACAATTTCTTCCTTGCTCTTAACTTTATTTAAAAATAGAAATGACGAAATATCCTCATCATCATGTTCATGCATACGGCAGATTGTCTTATTCAACGCTTCTGAAATTAAATACATCCTTAACGTCAACGTTACAGGATTTGAAAATAAGAAATTTACATGGAGAAAAGAAAACAATTTCTACATATATAGAGTTCTGAATCTACCGATTTAATCATCGTGCTAATTGTACTTTATTTTCTTACAGAACTATTTAATTATTTTACTTATTAGTAATATGATGCTAAAATATATAAAAAAAGAAACATTTCATTTAAGATAGTTAACATTATAAAAGAAAAATTATGATTTTATATATTAGTGATACGGAAATTGTTATCTTCATTCACTTTATAAAATCTACGTTTAGATTTCAATGAAATTAAAAATAATAAGGCAAAAAATCATTTGCTTAACATGAAAGGAAACTTTTATTTTATACATAATTGATTTTAATGGGAATAGCTTTAGAACAGAACTATATATAATTATACTTAATGTAGTTTTCTTAATAATCAAGCTAGAAAAATGGTGATTACATACTTTAATTAATTATTAAGAAAATTGTAAATAATAATTATTATCATTATGGTAAAATTAAATGGGATTTTTGTTGTTATTTAGGAATAGCAATTAAATTTTTCTTTTTCTTTATTTAGAAACTTATATTAAAGGGCTCATTAGTTAACGTATCTAAAATGTTCTTGATCAAACACTTCATTTTTTAATTAATAATACTTTTAAATAAGATGATTTAAGTACACACCCCTTGAAATAAATAACCTTAATTTAACTAATGCCTTCTTTTTTGGCCTTTTTTTTTTGTCTTCACTTTTTTTTTTCAAACTACTCAATTCAACTTTAATGTTATATTTTAAATTACGATAATTTTAAAATTTAAAATAATATAAGTTTTAAAAAAAGATTTTATTAATTATGATTAGTTATTATCGTAAAAATGAATTAATATTTTTAAATATACCTAAATATATAATTTAAATGAAAAAAAGGAAGAAACGTGATTTAACTTTTAATGTAAAGGATGATTTTTTTTTAAACTGACACTATTCAGACAGAAACACTTGTAGCTCGATCTGACAACAGCAATGGCTCCAAATGTGGTATGAACACTAATGATAATTAAAAATTAAATCCCGTGCAAAAAAAATATTTTTACGAATTTTGTGTAAATAGTGTAAATAATTTGTATTTGGGTGTTTAATGCATTTATATTACTCTCTGTTATATTTATTTCATGTTAAAATTGTTCTATTCACAAGCAATACCGCCCTTTACCTTATAACGGCGATTCAATGAGAACTTGGCGAAATCTTGGCGGTAGAGCCAAGTTGGCGAGTTCGGAACCCTCTGGAATCTTCTAGAAAGTAGTGGATCTCTCCACTAATGTCACGCTGAATGACACGAGCGGTTATATTTCTGGAAGTTTGTATCGCACCTATAAATAAAGATGCTCGCCGGAACGGGAGTCAGTTTTGATTAAACGAGCGAGTAGTGAGGATTGTTTTGACTAACGATTAGTTCGGCTGTGCTTGTTAAAAATCTTTACTTACATGTATTAAACACTGATTATTGTGTTTGATTGTTGTTGAAAGTGTGAAGACCTTTGGATATTTACCCTGTGAATATTGCCGCCGAATCCTGTATTTAGTAAAAATTCGCATCGTTCTGCAATAACTGTTTATTTTCTTTGTGATTGTTTCGTGTAAAATCCTTGAATCTGGATATACGTAACAATATATATACATATATACTTATAAAAAAACTGATATGTGTGTTTTATGGCGCCGTTGTATCTTACCAAACTGATAATCAACAGAAAAAAAGAAGAGTATGAAAACAAAATCTGAATTTTTACTTTCCTGCATGCTTTGTAGTTTGGGCTACAAAACATGCAGGAAGCTCCAAAGAATAAATAGTATTGCCAACTGAAGTAAGACTGTTCAGAGATGAATATGTGACTCACTTTACCAAAACGTGCATTATTGGTAAAACTGTATTATTTAAACTATCCACGACTATTTAGAGCTCGACAAAGCTATGGTAAATATAGTTGGAAAAAATAGAGATACGGGGGGAGGGGGTTGTGATTTTTATATTTATTTAGTGAAGTTTAAGGAAAAAATTCTAAAACTGATAGAAGAAATAAAAATTATTGTTATTAAAATGAGAAAAAACTAGTAAAATGTACAAAAAATTACATAAACAGGACCCGTTCTGTACAAAGATTTTATTAAAAAATTCTCCATTTTTCAATTTTGATGTATTACTTTGTTATTCCTGTTTGAAGCGACCTTCAGAATAAGAGATATTTTAATTTTTACCAAAACTAGAGCACTTTGTCTTAGTCTTTATACGAAATTATTTAAAAAAACATGGACTATATTCACATAGACAGCAAATTTTGAAATAAAACAGTGATTGATAAATCTGAAGATCAAAACACTTCTACAGTTATGCAGAACATAAGCAAAAAAGTTTAACCAATTATTTTTAAAGCATTTTGAGCAATCGCTGCCACGTTTGAGTTTTTCGAGAAAAAAAAACACATTTCAAGTAAAACGCATTTTAAAGTTTAACACCTTGTGTAAAGTTATGTCATCTGCTTTAGCTAAAACGCTTGTAGTTTTTGTTCCAGTGGAGGGAAAATAAAATACTTGGTATTGTTATTAAGCTAGTAAGATGACCTATAAAATAAAGTCATTAAAAAAATTTGTCAATTTTTGAAAAAAAATCATGATTTTAGGGTAGTCGGATATTTTAGTGCTTTAAAATGAATGAACAAGAAGTTCGAAGAAACAGAGCTATTGACACTTACTTCGTCCAATAAGAGGACGTAAACCTGTGTCAAAAGAGGTGATAACACATGTTGCAAATATTATCACTGGCAGATCACAGGAAATCATTGCTGATACTCGTATCACAGACAGTGTAGAAATACTCTTTGTAATATGTTGCGTATGCGGTAGGAAATATTGTGCAGGGAATGCACAATGTGCTCTCAGAGTACGGCAGTTATACTGAATGTGGTCAGATTCAACGTCAGAGAACTGAATGCAATGAATAAAATTTAACATTTCAGCAGTTATTATTTTTCTCTTTCCGGAAGTCTTTTTTTTGCATTCTAAAGCGTTATAAATACCCCTATCGGCGATTATGGAAACAGTGTTTTTTTCTCGGAATCTAACTTTCAATGTCATCATTAGTTTGCGCAATAAGTTTGATGCAATTGAAGTTGTTAGACCAGTTCTACAGGTGACTCTGAATAGTGTCAGTTTAAGAAGAATCACCCTGTAGAATGGTGCAAACATTGTCATCGATACAATTTTATGTTTCACATATGATGTTTCAGATGAAATTTCAGAATAACTTCATTAGTTTATGATTATGTTACGGATTATGTTTAAACATTTTTTTCACACTTTATTTGATACGGTTTTCTTCGTTCTTTTGCTGTGAAATGCTTTGGTAGAATTTGCATTCGATATATGCTGACATAATGTTTTAATTCTTGTTACTAAAAGACAATGTGTACCTTTAAAAATACACTGAGAGTCCAAGTATGAACTCCTAATTTTAGAACACAAAAATCGTTATTACTTCTCCACAAATACGTATGGAATTAATAATTTCATTAGCAGTACCTAAAAAGATGTTTTGTAGTTCTATCTATAAACTCAAACTCAGTGACGCAACAGCCCATGAAGACCAGGGCCTACTGTGCTCATCCCAGTATACGTGACCATTGGGCGCTGAGGTGCATGAGCAGATGTCCCGATCAGGTGGTTAGTCTGAAGCGAGACCCCCAGTGTTTAAGTCCCCAAGCAAGCTTGGTACTCATTTATCAGCACACTGCAGTTCCATCATGATCTAGATAATTCTGTGTCGATGATTTATTGCAAAACTCATTGTACAAGTCTAGATATATATTATAAATACGAAAGTTTGTGTTTGGATGTTTGGTCGTCTTTCACGCAAAAACAACTGGATGGATTTTAATGAAATTTTACAGTAATATAGATAATATATCAGAATAACACATAGGATATAATTTATAGCATAGGCTATAATTTATAAATATATTGTGTGACGTGTCCAAAATATAACGATATTTGTCAAGTAAGTAGGAAAATATTTTGCTATCTGCAAGCATGTCTGGTGTGCGATGCAAAAACGCCCACGACAACATATATATATCTTTTATTTATTAAGAAACCCTTTTTGTCTTGGCTAGGCAAGGCGATCGCTTCTAATTTATTCCTGTAATCAGCGTTATCCCTTATTTTCTTTATTTCGGAATAAAACTAAGTTTTGAAGGAAGAGGTTGTTATATAAATCTCTTTTTGAATATTTATTTTTATGATTTTATTATGCACATTTGGTAGTAAGAGAGAAATTGATTTTTTTAAAAAAATAAATAGTTTTATCGCTTTTGGTTCTTAAAGTAAATAAATTTTCTCTTTCACACAAGATCATTTGCTCAAATTTTCAAAATTTGTTTGTGGTTAGTAGTTAATTATAACGCTATAATTTTAATTGAATATGCAGATATTTCATTTTTAAGTATAAATATATTTATAACTACTCTACTGTATTTTTTAGAATGAGTGAGTGAGTGAATATTAACGTCGCACTGTTCAGCTACACAAGGGCTTTTGGCGACGGACCACGTTATTTGGAACCATGGTCAAGTAACGTGGACGACACCTGAGCAGGCACCGCCTTCTCCTAACTACCACACCAACCCACTTAGCAGGAATATTCTACCAATACTTAACAGGAATATTTTTTTGAAATCCACTCTTCCAAGATATATGGCAGCAAGGGTTTTATGCTGAGTATTTAAGCGGGGAAGGCGAGAAATTTTGTAGCAGATGTTGCGTTTCCAGCTGACAGCGTTTTCAGTAGATTGCAAAGATTATCATTTTTCCCCGAAAAAATAGATGTCAAAATTTAAGTGCCTTTTGTTTTTGTCTGTTAATGAAGACCTTAGAAAACGATTTGACTATTTATTTCAAGTGAATGATGTATATAATTAATTTTACAGTGGAATATCTTTAATTAATGTATTAGTTCTAACAGATTAAATTTCCCTAAGTGGAGTATTTTGTTTATGTATATTCCTTAATTTTCAATGTAGTGATCCAAAAAAAAATATTGTATGAAAAACTGCAGTAAATCATAATGTAGTGGATAAATTATTAACGTGCAACACTCCCCAACAATGTGTGGGTCTTACAAAGCTCTAATAAAGCTCGAGCTATGAAAGTAGCTAGACATTTGCCAACTTGACTCTAACATCTACATTTCGCTACGTTTTTCATTGAATCACTGTTATAATTTAAGAAACAGCGTTGCTTGCAAATATTACAATTTTAACATAAAATAAATACAACAGAAAGTAATATTAATGTATTACGCTTTCAGATATAAATTATTTACTCTATTTTAAGCGTTCATTACACAAAACTTTTAAAATGGTTTTCTTTTACTGAGCATAGATCAGCTTATGGAGGTAATTTCAAAAATCGACTCTCAAAAGTGTTACGGTGAGTTATAAATAATAAAAAAAATCTTTTTTATCAGCTATTAGATCCACAGACTAAAAATTTAACAAAAAGGTATTTTTTTTTCTTTTTTTTTTTTGTTCAGCTGAGATATGCAAAAAGCTTTTTTTGTTTAATTTACAATTCACATGAAATTAACTCATTAAAAACTTCTTTATCCTTCAATCTGTGTTGTTTAATTGTTCAGTTCACCCGTGCGAAGAACGGGTATACCAGCTAGTGTACTACATAATTGTACCCACTGTGTAATCATGATGTTACATAATTGCAGAAATAGAGATAAGATAATATAAAAAATTGTTTTAATACAGTCTTTTGTCGTTTGCATGTTCTGAATAACAAGAAATATTTCAAAAGAAAAGAATATTTTCAAAAAGGAATAGACAAAATATAAGGTCTTTTCAAAGGGCATCTTCTTTTAGCAACTTTAGTGTGCCATGCACGTTTCAGCATAGACATGACTTCAAAAGAGCATCGGGGTTCGTATATATATATATATATATATATGTGTGTGTGTGTGTGTCGATAGAGCATCTTCGTGATACTATGGAAGAAAAATGATATTTCTTTTTGTGCGATATTCGAAGCACAATTCACTTTTAAACATTTAGAATACCCCACGCTATAGTTCAGTTATATTTTATAAAAACTCATGTACAATCCTTTCCCCATTTAAATATATCTTCTTATCTCTGGCTCAACTTCTAAATTATAAACAGTATAAAAATGTACAAACACACACACGTTACATTTTTTTAAATGTTATACATATTTTATAATTTTGCAATGCGACATTTAGCGCAAATTTTATATTTATGCACATTTTTTTAAAAAATTAAATATATTTACTGGCAAACGAAGGAACAATAATGAAATAAAATCATGTCTTAAATGTTTTTGTAAATTACATACATAAAGAAAATAATATAATTTGTGTGTCACATTTGGTTTTTACTTTTTTAAAAAAAATTGTATGCTTATTCAATTTCTACTATTAGCTCCCACATACTCTCTCTATATTTATTTATTTATTTATCTTGGTGGAATTTTTCATCGTTAATAAAATACATTTTAAAGAACTCAATTGAGCTGAAATTTTATATACACATGATTATTTTGGATAACAATACAGTAATTTTTAATTATAATTAATAAAAATTAGTTAATTAGAACTAATTATTCAAAGAATTACAAATACAGCCACGTTGGCAACATTTTTGGCGTCTTAGCGACCCTATTCGTGGCTTGTTTCAAAACATGAAAAAGTTGTTTTTTGCTCAAATTTTAAAATGCTCATTTGAGTTACAATTTTCTATGCACAATTGTTTTGAGTAAAAATGGATAATTTAATAATAATTAATTAAAATTAATTGAATGAAACTAATTTTTTAAAGAATTAGAGATACATACGTTACAGTCACGTTGGTTTCATTTTTAGTAACTTGGATCAAATCTTTAAAAAAAAAATTCACTTTTTAAGCATTTAGTAGAACGATTGTCTTGGATGACAATACGATGCTTAGTAAAAATTCATTACCACTTAATCTTGTGATTCTGTCATATGTATATACATATTTATATTAATTGTTACTACTTAATAAAAAGTAGCTAACAATATATACTTTTTCTTTGTTGATTTAAGTAGGAATTAACTTAATTTTTTTTATATTACTTGCTTTTTGATTAAATTCAAAATGATTATATTTATGTGGTATTTTCTAATTATTTTTAGCAATTTTCTGCTTCTATTCAAGAAACTAAATACGTTTCAGATCTCTCTCTCTCTCTCACACACACATTTCTTCTTTTCCGTATATTAAAAACTATTATTTTGTTTTAATTAAATATTAGGGAATGCTTCGTTGTGATGTAAAGAATTTGAAACTGTATTACAGTTTCCATAGAAATAAGTTGCAAAATAATTTGTTTATTGTGAAAATCTAAGTATTTTTTAAAGAAAGATATAAACCAAGTACTGTAAATAAAGATATAATTTCAGCTGGTTTTACTGTAAAATTAATATTTCGTAACATTTTTTTTCAATTAAAAAAAATAGAATAACTACTAAAATAAGAGAGATTATGTATACTTTGCGTTATTCGACAATTCTAAAATTCTCAACAATAGTCTTTTCCCTGTTCTATAAATTCATTTAATTTTCACTTCATAGCCTTTTTATGTTAGAAATTTTTACACACAGTTATTAAACCGCACTTATTTTGAAACTTTTTACGAATTTTTTTATCTTTACACAACATATACTTCCCATAGATACACACTACATTCTTTAAGTTTTTTAATGAAAAAAAAAGAAAACAAAGGACGCAATTGCATGTGTCTGGCTTAAAGATTCGCGGTCTTTTACGGATATTGATAAGTGTAGGATGCAAACACTTCAGAAATATGACTGGTAAAAACAATTTGTGACGTGGTTTCAACCACGCCTTATTTTATATGGTATAACAGAATTTATATATTGTGTATGAAACAAAGAGTTTACACAGTCCAATGAATTGTGCTTTATTTGAGTCGTGTGAATTTTTATAGAGAAATCGCTTTGAACCGCCATCACTTCGTCATTTTTTTGAAAGAAATGGCCTACAGCTTCTCGTAAAAGGGGGATCACAACTACAATAAACATTATCTTTGCCGTTATCTTACCATTCTTTCCGGCTACCTATCAATCAAATAATAAGGAAAAAGGTTTTAAATCTCAACTTTAGGTAGAATGAAACTAAAGCATTGGAATACGGATGATCTATTAATACCTTCAAAGTAGGGAAGCTATTGGCAGTGCTAATTTAAGCTCATTTCAGGCCCTAGCTGCAGGTCTACAGGTCCCCCTCCCTTGGAAATGGCGGCTCGAAATTTATTACCAGAAAACTTTGTTATGTCCAGCTTGTCAGGTCCCCGGAACCCTGGGCGCCCAGTAGATCAACCGGCACTGGCTATTGGCTAATTCAAACTTCTGATTGGACATGACGGCCTGGCATTGGTATTTTTTCGAACGATGGCTGCTCTCTTTGTAATGCGAAAAATTTAAAAACAATATATGAAACCTCTCCAACAATGTACATTATTTTTTGGCAACTGTGCAACGGCAATTTACTGGGGTGCGAGAGAACGTCTTAGACAATAACTGCGTCCTGTTTGTTTTGTTCTTTGTTATTTTCTTATATTTCTGTAATTTTCCACTTTGTATTTGACTTTTTTTATCAGAAATTATTTTCTAATACATCATTCATGTATTACACTAACGAAATTTAGTATCATTATTAACGTTTATTATTACACTCATGTACATAAATTAAGGATAATTCAGAATCACACAGAAATTGAACTCTAAAATAAAAATTTCAACTGTAGAATTATCACACACATCTTGAAGAAAAATATGCAAATTACAGGAAACCACCAGATGGCGCGGTTAGTACGTCACAATGACAAGAGTGTAAGAGAGGGGTGCATAAGGGATGGTGGCAAAGAAATAAAATTGTTCACAAGGACTTTAAAAGTCTTTCAGTGCAATCACCGCATAGTTATGGCACAAAGGAAGCATTTGGATGATTTTTTACGCGGTAGAATTATTGAACGACTGGAATGTAGACGTACCCAGCTGGAAGTATCCGAGGAACTTGGAATCGCCCAAAGTGTCATCTCCAGGCTTTGGCAACGATTCCAAGATAATGGTAATGTGAGTAGATGACACAGCACATGTCGTCCCCGAGTTACAACGCCGAATAATGACCGGTATTTGGCAGTCACTGCTAAAAGAAACCGACGGAACACAGCATCAGACCTGTCTCGTCAGCTCTCTTCAGCTACCGGTACGACAGTTTCAAGGCAGCCCATGTACAGACGCTTAGGGAACATTGGTCTATATACTCGTATGCCTGTCAGATGTGTTCCACTTATCGCAACTCACTGTCGCCTGCGATTAACCTGGAGTAGAGAGCATGCATTGTGGACACCACAACAGTGGTCTTGTGTGATGTTTTCTGACGAGACCAGGTTTAGTTTGTAGTCTGATTCTCGCCAGACTTTAATATGGAGAGTGCCAGGTACCCGTTACCACTAAAAGAACACCATTAAATGACACCGTTATGGTAGTGCAGGGTGGCTTGTGTGTGTGTTTGGGGAGGAATTATTCTTGGTTCCAGAACTGACCTGCATGTTCAGAGTGTAACGATGACAGGCCATATCTATCGGGATGTCATTTTGGAACAACATGCACGTTTATTTCGGGGTGCCATGGGTGCTGAATTTCTGTTTATGGATGACAACGCCCGTCTTCACCGTCCAAACATTGTAGACGAATGCCTTCAATCGGATGATATCACCCGTATGGATTGGCCAGCATACTCACTGGACTTGAATCCAATACAGCATGTGTGGGATATGCTTGGCCGACGAATTGCAGCACGTCAACCCCCTCCCACCTGTCTACCGGAACTTCGGAGGACATTGCTTGATGAATGGTGTAATATTCCCTAAGATCAGATTGATAATTTGATACTCAGAATGACTAGGCGTTGTAAGGTCTGTATTGCATCGTCCGAGACACATACTCCGTATTAACCATCATACTAACCATATTATACTGTTTTTTGTAAATAGGTTCTTTTTTGAAATTTGCACCAGGTAGTAAAATTCGCAATTTTTATTAATTATGTCAAACATATAGCATCTTTTTTGCTCTTTACCTGTTATTTAATAAACAGACTTTAGAAATAAGTCAAATTTGTTTTGCTTCTGCCTCATTCTTTGTCTGAACTTCATTTTCCTTCATTTATGGACATGAGTGTATACCGGGTGTTTCTAAAGGAATATCGGAGTTTTAACGCTTTATATAGTATTTATTACATATAACATATTAGTATGACTCATACATCGAATGAAAGAGCAACTGAAACAGTTTTGTTTGAAAGCGTGTGGAAACGAAACGTATACTAACCCCCCCCCTTCTTCTCGATTAATGCGTTAGTTGAAAAATGGCGACTAGTAAACAGAAAGCGTTTCATGTTCTCCAGTTAGCAAAGACAGATTCTTCTATTACTGTGCAACAAGCGTTCCACATTAAGTTTGGTTGTCAAACTTCAAATTATAATAACATTCTTAGGTAATGTTATCAGTTTGAAACAACTGACTGCCTTTGTAAAGGGAAAAGTACGGGGCAACCAAAGCTGTAATTGGTAACCAAATGTAACTGGTTCTGCCTATCTTGATGCTCTACAACTATGGCTATTTCCTCAATTGGAGGAAAGTGAACCAAATAACTTTATTTGGCAGCAAGATGGTGCAGCACCTCAATAGCATTTCTAAGTACGCGATTGGTTAAATATCACTATAATATAATTAAATATATTGCACTGTACCCAAACAATGGATTGGCAGTTAAGAGCCTCTCGATAGAAGTTGTATCGTATGGTATCCATGTTCACCCTATCTGACATCATGTGATTTTTATCTGCTGGGTTACTAAAGTACTGTGTGTATGTTCCTCCGCTACCAGCTGACCTTCCAGAATTAACACACAGGATGGAAGCAGATGTTGCAAGAATTTCCGCAGATGCACTGAAAAAAGTTTGGGATGATCTTGCCTATCGACTTTATTCGTGCCATGTGATGAATGGGGCTCACACTGAACATTTGTAAACTTGTAGGTAAAACTGTTTCAGTCACTCTTTCATTCAATGTATGAATTATACATGTAACTCATATGTGATAAATACTACAAAGCGTTTAAACTCCATATTCTTTTAGAAACACCTGGTACCATTTTTATTTATATTTAAAAAATCTTCAACATAAAACAATAATTTTTTAAATATGTCAAAACAAGACGTTGAAAGGTCAACGTTTTTCAATGGATGCCGAAGTTCAGGCAGCCGTGCGCAAATGGATACGCATCCAATCAGAATCTTTCTTCATGGATGGAATGAAGAAAATGACAGAACGATTGAGCAAATGTGTAGCTGTTAGTAGTTACTATGTTGTGAAATGAGTTTAAAATATGTAAGCGTAATAAATTTGATACCTCTGTTATTACTTTACCTCATCGGAAACTTATTTTATACTATAGGTGACCTTACTTATCAATTCCCATTCTATGTTACGCAACTTATGTTATGTAAAAGATGCACACAAACACCACGAGAGATGTAATGAAAGTCTTACTTATCGTTATTTTATTTACTCTTTTAATGCGTTAAACTGAAGGCCTGAAATGCCAGATAGAACAACTGTTTTTCGTGAAGAAAAAATAAAATCCCAAAAAAGAGAAAGGAAAATACCACTTAAAGAGAAAAAAAAAGGATAATATTGCTGTACATAAAAGTAATTTAATGCTTTTAAGACATTGAAAATGTTACGGAATATCTTTATTTCGCTTTAGCACCGAGTGTAAGTATATTGGGTAAAAGTAATTGCCTTGAATAATGGAGTGTGCTTATTGAAAACACTACAAACGTCATTAAAAGATAAAAACGAAAACGGAAAGAGATTCACTAACTAGCTTTCTGATGAGCGAAAACTATCACATTAAAACAGAGTTACAGTTATAAATTTCGTAACTTGAGAACGATAATATTATTTATTTCTTAATGGTTATTTTCTATTTACAATGATTTTTCATGGAATGGAAATGTTTTTAATTTGCATTTTGGTTCAGTGGATATTTATTCAATTCCTACAATTTGGTCAAACTATCCATATATATATATATATATATATATATATATATATATATATATATATATATATATATATATATATATACCTTATTTAAGCTTACAACCGTAATAAAATACTTTTTATTCAACCACTCAAGTTCAAATACATTATTTAAACTTGTAGTGGATGATACTTTATATCAATACATTTTCTGAAATATTAATTAATTAATTAATTAATTAATAATTAGTAGTAAACAAAATAATAGTACAACACCCTATTTACACTCAGGAACATTGAAAATAGCGACCCAAGAAGGAAGCTAAGTACAATCGCGAAACTTTGCAAATAAGTACAGCGTAATGTGATATGCAAATAATCCAAGTTTTGTGCCAATACGCATGCTCATACACGCCGAGGTGGCGCTACAATCAGGAAGAGGGTGCTATATTAGGCAGCGCAAATTCGAAGATTCATAAACGTGACAATTACCCGCCGATTGTAGGAAGACTTTGGTAAGCGAAACATGCCAGGTAAACGTGCTAGAAGACATCTCTCACAGTTAAGAGAATTTAAGAGAGGCCTGATCATCGGGATGAAAACTGCAGGCTGGTCGATGTGCCGTGTTGCTGAACAGGTGGATCGTTCAGAGTGTGTCGTTAGAAATTGTTGGGCGCAGTGGACACGAGAAGGTACCCACGCGTGGAATACCGGGTCTGGAGCGATCAGGAAGACCACGAGGAGAGAGGATCGAAGGATCGTGCGGCAAACACTTGTGGACCACACAGTGACTCGTTCAACGATACGAGCAGACGCAGGCGTAGCAATTGTTCCACAAACAAATTACAGACACCTTGCAGAAGCAAACCATAAACCCTTGCGCCCTTTCCGTGCACTCCCTTTAACACCGGAACATCGGCAAGTGTGTCTACAGTGGTGCCAAGCCAGATCAATGTGGAATGTCACATATTGGCAAAATGTTGTGTTTAGTGATGAATCCCGGTTTGTTTTGGGGACAGATGATAACCGTGTACGGGTGTGGAGACATCCTGGTGAGCAGTACAATTCCTCCACACTGTTCTACGTCACACTGCCCGCACAGCTGGTGTAATGGTCTAGGGGGCCATAGCCTATGATAGCCGGTCCACTTTAATTGTGATGCGTAGAACCTTAACGGGTTAACGTTACGATGATGATATTTTTCGTCCGCATGTAGAACATTTCCTAAATGGTCTTTCAGGGGCAATTTTCCAGCTAGATAAGGCTCGTTTGCATACAGTAAGAGTTGCTCAAGACTTTCTACGTCATTTTCAGACTCTTCCATGGCCAGCCCGCTCCCCCTATTTGTCCCCTGTAGAGCCCGTGGGGGATCAGCTAAAACGACAGATGCCATCGTGTTACTCTGTACATGATTTAGAGTTGGCTGTTCAAGATTTGTGGGCCCATCTGCCTCAGGACAACATAAGGTGTCTAATCAACTCAATGCCGGACCGTGTGGCGGCATGTATTGCAGCTGGAGGTGGTCCAACGCGCTATTGAAGTTTACCAGTATTTGTGTCATTGCACACCCTGCATTTGTTTAATTTTCATGTTTTTGAGATCAAATGAATTTCTCATCTGTGTCATCATGTGTATTAAATTTCATTTCAATCCGATGCTTTCTTCTTGGGTCGCTATTTTCAATGTTCCTGAGTGTAAAAAGGTAAAATCGCTCGTTGTGTCCCTGAAACGCAATGGACAGCGTTTTGGACTTCTAATTCAGAGATCGTTTTTCGAACCCCACATGGGATGACCTAATTTCTGAGAATGCACTTTCTTTTTACTATACTATTTTATTAGAATAATTAAATTTAATTAAGGAATAAATAGTAACAAACTAAAATAAAAGTCTAACACTCGATATAGAAAGGAAAATGGAAAGTTGAAAGGAAAATCGCTTCCTCTTTTGCCACTTAATATTGTGATTCTATCATATGTTTATACATATTTATATTAAATGTAATTATTTGGTAAAAAGTAACTGAAATACAAAATTTTCTTTGTTGACCTTATTAGGAATTGGCTTATTTTTTTTTGTTTTACTGATTTTATATTTAAATTTGACTCAAAGTGTAAATGTTATAATTATACTTCGAGTTAAGTTTTTATGATATCAACTACTTCTAAGTTCGGGTAAGTATTTTTTTTCTTTCCATTTATATTTTATATACAAATAAAATCAGTTAAACATCGTTTTCTTGTTTAGATAGCGACAGTTTTTGGAGTAAAAAATATATTCCCCAATTATAAAAAACTGAACATCACATTTTAAATTTTTATTCTACATCTTTTAATATAAAACTTTCAAGATGAAACCACATTGAATTATCTCTGTACATAACACAAACACGTGCATGTGCCATTTTCAGCTCATTCCTGAAACGTGTTCTATTTTCTTAAAAACAAACTATAGGACGTATTTAAACTATTCAATTACAAACAAGAGTCTTATAGTTTTACTTAAAAGTAAGGCATTCGAAATACGTTTAATTCAATCTCCATCAAGTCTTCGGTCTTGTAACTAAAGTAAATGAAATCACATCCAAAAACTAATCAACATTTACTACTATAGTACAATGCACTACAGCAAGAGGACAGTGTAATTTTTTTAGCATGGGCAAAAAACATTAAGAAAAGGCAAATGTCTGCATATTTTATTCTATTTAGAGCAGGAACGCCAAGCAAAAGAAAACCAATCCTCGGTTCGAGAAAAAAAAAATACATTAAAATAGAATGAAAAGTCAAAACTGAAGTTCGGTGTTCGAAACTTTGGTATGCGAGAACGTGGCTTTCAATAAGATACAAAAGAAAATGTCTGTGTGTCTGTGTGTGTGTGTTTCATTTCTTTTTCTGAAACAACATCATAGAAAATATCTGTATTTCTATACTGATGCATATATCTATATGCTTAGGCAGAAGCCTCCAAAGCGACAGGTATAGAGGAACATGTTTAGCGAATTGTGATGATTAAATTATATGATCTTTACAAAAAAATCATTGTATTCTTGTAGAATTTTTATTTACCACCCTTAATATTTTTATCATTAAAAAATGAAAAAAAAGAGCAATAGATACAGTTATTTGAAGGTTTTTTTAATCTGATTAAGCTTGACTCAGTTACGTTAATATTTTTTACCATTATTATTATTATTATTATTATTATTATTATTATTATTATTATTATACACTAGGACAGGGTGGCTAACCTTTTTATGTGGTAGATCAGATAGTAGTACTCTAGGAAGTGCCACTATCTGATAAAAAATAATTAGGCGCGTCACTTCAAAATTTCCAACAAACAAATGAAAAGGTAAACAAATGTTAATTATAGGCTTATCATGGAATTTATACGAAAATGAACATATTTTGTGCAAGTCTAAGTAATGAAAATTTAATAAATAGTATAATTAATAAGACAATACGAATTCTTAAATTTTATTGTTAATTTTTTTTTCAGTTTCAATCTATTAGGTTAGATATAAAATAAATATGAGTGACCCAGAAATATTTAATTCTAAATAACTATTAAACACACACGCACACACAGTCAGTACTTATTTAAAGGGGTTCTCAATTTCTAGATTTTTTTACTGAGTAATCTACATTAGGATTAGATCTCGAAGCTGCTAACAAAATCGGGTTGTTTTAAGTGTTCATCAGTTTCACTTTTTTCTTCAAAATCAAGACAAAAAAAGCAAGAGTGTGTTTACAAAAGAATAACTACAACAAGAAAAGCACACCTCATTCATAGCACATCTTCATTCTTGAGAAGCAAGCATTCACTGGGCACCTCATTGTTTTCTTCCAGATATTTTAAGGTGACTGCCCACATTCAAACCCTATTTTTTTTTTATAAAAACAAATTTTTGAAATAAATTGAGTGTTTTTAGGAAGAAAAAAAAATATGTAAATACGCAAGAATTTTTAAATAAATATTGTACATTTAGAAAAATTGGTTGTTTTTAAGGAAATTTTACCAAATTTTTACAATTTGGCTCAATTAGAATTTTTGAAAAATTCACATTATTTTCAGAGTTACAACCAATTGAAAAAATTATTCGCGTTTTTTTGTTAAAATTGCTCCCCTCTGTTGTCGTAAAATATGAATAAACCCACTTCTAAGTTATATATTCTAGTTATATATTCAAAAATTCTAGTTAAGCCTCTGCAGAAAGAGCTGAGCTATATACAGGCAAAATATTACTATAATAGAAGCATTTTTCACAAAAGGAGAACATTTGGAAGAAAGATTATTCTAAGTTAATTTTTTCCAAAATATTGTATTTAATTTTTTTTGTCAAAATGTCCTTAAAACAATATTATGCATATATTCTACTCTAAGCGACACTAAATATCATGAAAATGATCCATTTATGCGCTTTTGCGAAATCATGGTTCCGAACATAGTCGGATACCTGAACTACGTAAAATTAAATAGTTTGATAATTACATTGTGTTTTGAATTCGAAGCATCAAAAAATACTGTTTCAAACTTATGAATATAAAGGGTGTTTTTTGAGAGGTATAGAACTTTAAATTGCAATAAAACAACGATGTATTACTCGATTGACATGAATTTTTTTTATTCGAAAGATAATCTTGCGGCATTACATTTTAAATATGATTTCTGGCATAGGACTGCCACGGCTGGCTCGGATGTAGTCCAATCTGGACGTCCAATTTTCGATGACTTTTTCCAACATTTGTGGCCGCATGTCGGCAATAACACGGCGAATGTTGTTTTCCAAATGGTCAAGCGTTTGTGGCTTATCCGCATAGACCAATGACATTATATAGCCCCACAAAAAATAGTCTAGCGGAGTTAAATCACAAGATCTTGGAGGCCAATTCACAGGTCCAAAACGTGAAATTAGGCGGTCACCAAACGTGTCTTTCAATAAATCGATTGTGGCACGAGCTGTGTGACATGTTGCGCAGTCTTGTTAGTGCCACAGCTCCTGGACATCATGATTGTTCCATTCAGGAATGAAAAAGTTAGTAATCATGGCTCTATTCCTATCACCATTGACTGTAACGTTGTGGCCTTCATCGTTTTTGAAGAAGGATTCCACCAGCCCATAAAGCGCACCAAACAGTCAGGTTTTCTGGATGTAACGGTGTTTCGACATACCCTTGTGGATTAGCTTCACTCCAAATGCGGCAGTTTTGTTGACGTAGCCATTCAACCAGAAGTGCGCTTCATCGCTAAACAAAATTCGCTTATGAAAATCGGGAACAACGGCAATCTCGTTTTGTGCCCATTCGACGAATCTACGCCTTGCTTGATGATCGTTTTGATGAATTGCCAAACCAAACTGAGAATAAATCACTTGATAGCTGTTAAATCGGTCACCATCTTGGAAAGTAATGCCAACTTAAACTTCTATACCTGGAAAAAAACACTCTTTTTATTATTTATCGAACTTTCTATATTAATAATACTGAAATACGGATCATGTTCTTTGAATTCACCGTAACTACAAGCTATAAAAATACAAGTAAAATGTTGTACTGAAAGTACACTTGAAATGAATTATCTACATTTTGACAAAAACCGTTAAATGCATCCGCAAACGTTCTTACATTTATATTTTTCAACTTTTTGAAGCCCATCAATTAGAGAGAATGAAGTGAAACACATACAAAAATATTTTTTTAAGTAATTTTAGATAATTTTTGTAATTATTTCTTCATTTACTAACAAGTAAAAAAAATATATAATCATTCCACACATATAGTAATTATTACTGTCACATATTTTTAAATCTCAAGGCTATTTGTTTTAGATTAGAATGAATTATATAAAATATATATAAATATTTTTTTTAATACATGGTATTTTATTTCTCATCTTTATAAAATCTCTATATACTAATCATCTTCAAAATATTTGAATTTTCTGTAAGAATATCTTCTTACACAGACACAGACATGTTTTTAATTTGATGAAAGCCACTGGAATATTTTAAATTTTAGGTAAATAATCAAGTACATATTTAATGTAAAAAAAATAAACGGTTAAAATATTTTGAAAAAAAACCCAACTGGAATTAAAACAAATGTTCTTTTGTTTTTGTTAATGCTAAGTAGAGAAAATAAAACTGTAGTTTTAATGTCATATCGAATCAGCCTACACACACATTTTTGAAGTTCTTACAAATACATTTTTTTTTATATCTCGTTTCTTTTATTTGAAAAATAAAAGCTAAATTTTTATATCAAATGTATTTTTTTAAGCGAAACATTTTACACGAAAAGAAAAGTCTTCAATATGGTTTGCTTGTTCATACGTACAAGACATCTATTTTTTATGAGTTAAGAACAGATTAATGAACTAGGAAACAGTTGTTAGATCCATTTGTCATAAATCCTTAACAGCTTACATGTAACTTCGGTTTTGTCAACATTAATAACACAAGTTCTGTCAATTGATACGCTTTTACTTTAATTTATAGTTTCTTGAGAACTGAGAGTAATATTTTGTTATTTGCACTAAGACTGGACAAAAGTTTACAGTTTGAGAAAACATTTTTAAATACATCTATATATCTAGTTCTGAAATATTAAACTTATAAATTAAACTTAAGCAGTGATTTTTTATTTAAATTTACCAGATCATTTTATTGAGTTGTAATTTTGTAGATCGTATGCTGAAATAAAATAAAATACCGTAAAATCTGGCGTATAACGCGGTGCACTTTTTAATACAAGGAGTAAGATCAAAATTTAAGGGTGCATGTTATGCACCGGGTATAAAAACGATAGCTTGAGAAAAAATAGATAAGCATAAAAAAAAATTACTTCCATACGTATCAAAATACTGTTTATTTTTAAAAAGATGATATGCCTTTGAACTAAAAAGTTATAGTTCTAGAAGTATACTATATTTTTTCAAAAGTCTGGCATAATACCTCGAATAAATGGCTTCAAAACATAAGAACATTGTATACTAACATTCGCGTTATACGGCGAATATACCTAAAATAAAAAAGTCAGCTTTAAAGTATAAGTGCGTGTTATACCCCGGATATTACGGTAATATATATACCGGGTGGCCATAATTAAACGATCCTACTTCAAATTTGTTTACAAACGAAACTATTGTTCAGACAGTTGTAAAATTCTGTGTCCGACATAAATAAGGAATGGGAATTTCTTTGAGCGAATAAAAAAAAATTAGTTCAAAAGTTCGCCACTAGAGGGCGCTTTTGAATGAAGGCCACATTTATTACCGGTTTTCTATTTGTATTTTATCGCTTTTTTATCCACAGGACACGGTAACACAATAACTGATACTCATTAAAAAACACAATCTCTAAAATGAACTGCAAACTTTAACTAAACTTCTTCGATGAGTAATTTTCAAAGGTTTTACACGAAGGAAGACGAAAATATGCAAATTTTTTCGACGTCACACAACAACTATTATAAAAGCAATAAACTTTCACGCGAGATTAGTTTATTTTCAGTGTGCTCGGTATTGCTAATCAGAATGTCATTACGTTTACCAGATCGAGCGTTGTTAGTAAAGTTATTCTATCAAAACGATAATTCCGCAATAGTTGCTCTACGGAAATTTCGAACTTTAAAGAAGATGCGAAAAGGTCCATTGACAGCTATAAATCTTTGATTAAGGGTAACCATATTTGAAGAAACAGGATCTTTGAATGTTCGTTCTGGAAGAGGAAGAAATCCTGTTTTTTCGGAAGCAATAGAGAAAGTTGCACTTCAAGTGGAAGAGGACAAAGCATCCAACGTGCAAACTAGTACAAGTGTTCGCCGTGTAGCAGAAGCATTGGATCGGCCTCGTTCAACTGCCCAGAAGATCATGCGAAACACTCTCCGTTACTATCCACGCAAGCTTCAACTTGTGCAGGAATTGCTTCCACATGATTTCGAGACTCGACATCTGTTCTCACTGCAGTTTCTTGCTCGTTTGGGAGTTGATCCAGAATGGCCTTGGAATATCCTCTGGACAGACGAAGCACACTTTCATTTGGACGGTTCGGTGAATACTCACAACTACCGAATTTGGGAAACAGACAATCCGCATTCCACCTTACGAGTTCCGCTACACTCACCAAAAGTAACGGTGTGGTGTGGCTTTTTCCGCGTCTTTTATTTTTGGCCCGTATTTTTTCGAGGAATTAGGTGCTGGAAGTCCAGTAGCATGTTCTATCACTGGACAGTGATATGCATCGTTATTATGGAATAAAATTATTCCGGATATGCAAGCACGTCAGTGCCTTTCACGCATAATTTTTTATGCAAGAGGGAGCTCCTCCACAAATTACACGTTGTGTTAAGGACGTTCTTAAACATCACGTCACAGAAGAACGTGTGATCAGCCGCCTTTTCTTCATCTGTGGTCTCCCCGATTGCCTGACCTCAATCCATGTGATTTTTGGCTTTGGGGCCATTTAAGGCAGCTGGTAAGTTGTGATCAACCAAGAACTTTACCTGATCTCAAAGACAGTATTTCACGACATGCTCTTAACATTTCCCAGAACACACTGCGGTCAACGGTGGACCATGCTATCTTACGATTTCAAATAGAAGCTGAAAATGATGGTCATCATCACGTTGAGCCTTTATTGTTGTAACAAAATTTGGAATCTGTTATAAATGTATGCTAAGTATGATCTCCATTTAAAACGACCTCTAGTGGCGAAATTTTGAACTATTTTTTATTCGCTCAAACAAATTCTCATCTCTTCTTTATGTCGTGCACAGAATTTTAAAATTTTCTGAACAATAGTTTCGTCTGTACACAATTTTGAAGTAGGATCGTTTAATTATGGACACCCAGTATATATATATATATATATACATACTGGTGGTAGACAAGTGCTAAGCAGGAAGATATTATCCCCCATCACAAACACAATATTAAAACCAGCAAAGCGGGGAAATTGGAATAAGTTCGATGCATAGATAGAAAATTTGTCCGTTAAAAATTTTTCATTTTAATACATGTTTGTCTCGTGATACCTCTGTAACGTAGGGTAAAGTGTTTGGGGCGAATGGGTGGAAGTTCCTTAAAATGGAAAATTTAACGAGAAATATTTTAGTTGATGAAAGTGCAACTTCAAAAATGTCTTATTGACATCATTTACATGATTTTAAGCTTGAATGCTTTATCGGATACATTGAAAACTGTTGAAGAAATAAAAGACGTTGCCAAGGAGATCGATATCGAAGTTGTTTTAAATTATTGGAGACACAATAGGGAGAAGAACTTTACGCCTTCGATATCTCTCATTTTTGAACAAAGGGTAAAAATTTTAAAATCTGTACGAAGAGTTATGCTGCTCAGGTGATACCTGAACACATTTTTCAGTGCTTAAACTTTAACTTAAACGAGGTGTTTTTAAAAACTCTTCTAATGGATTTTCCGGAAATATGTGACTCACGCAATTTTTTTTAGTCTTAAATATCCCAACTAGAGATTAGATACACAACTTTACGCCTACAGATTCCTTGAGTATATTTCATTGTCCACACTTTACAATAGGGCTGGTTTACAGAAGTGCTGTGGTCATCGGAACTACACCAATCAGGATAAAGCTTGTGTACCCTTTTACAAAGATAATAAGTTCTGTATTTGATCTAATTGTGAACGATAATTATTTTGTGTGAGAGTGGTACTACTTATTGATCAGAAATTATACAGAAATAGTACCGACTTCCTATGTGATAAGGGAAGACATATCATAAGGGAATGTGGGAAGACATATCATAAGGGAATGTGGGAAGACATATCATAAGGGAATGTGGGAAGACATATCATAAGGGAATACGGGAAGACATATCATAAGGGAATACGGGAAGACATCATAAGGGAATACGGGAAGACATGATAAGGGGGGGGACTATGATCAGGCAAATGATACATTAAGAAATCTCTGCTATCTTATGTTCACCTTTCTCATGGTTTCAACTATATAAATATATCCTACCATTCTAAAAATTTCATTTTTCATTCCCTGATTTCGCAAAATCTCTCTGAGCAACTCAATCTTCCAATCGGAGGCAAGCTGTTCGACCTATAGGGGTTGAGGCTTTCCTCACATCCCTTTCTGATCTTTGCCAACTTGACTTTTCTCTCCTTACCTGCCTGACCCCCCTCCAACGAGTAGCTTCTCCCTGATTGGACAAGCGTCTGTTACCCTAATGAAGCTTTATACCCTCCGTTTTTCGGCGCTCGTCAGTTGGTTGGTCGGTCAGTGATGTGCTGTGTTCTCCCGGCTACCGAACTCTCCGACCAAGCTAGTTTTTCAATCCAGATTAAGTTGGCTGATTCTCTTTCGAGATTGGATATTGGCTGACACAGGCTTATGATTTTCTCTTTTTAAATTTTTATTTCTTTTTTTATTTTCATTTTATTAAAAGCCCCAGCAATTTTTCGTAATTTCAGAGTGCAATCGTTTTTAATTTTAATTTAAATAGTTATTTTCCATCTAATTTTTTCAACTTTAAATCTACCATGGCAAGCTGTATCTGTCAATGACAACCATATATTTTGAAGATAGGGGATTCAGACCTCTTGGAGATCATGTGCTCCAATGACCATTCTACCCAATTATAAATATGTTTCAATAGTTGATAACGCAATATGTCTTCGAGCAGACACTGTTGGAAATTGCCGAAACATCGAGGGCATTCAACAAGTTGTATGACTATCCCGTTCCTCAGAACTAAACTGCATTTAAAATGCTTGGAATGTTATTAAATGAACTCAAAGCAACTTAAACCTAAGATAACGAACATGGGGCTCTAAGAATTCACACTTATACATTACAGAAGGCAAGGAGGTGCAAGGATTTCATTCATACAGGTATATCAATCATATATATTTTGTCAAACATATGGAATTCTTAGCGGTCATCTACTATGATTATCAGCTACATCAGTATGCGTATTCGAATACTATATATGTTTTTTGGACCCCAGAAGGCACAAGAAGTCTCTTGCTCAAACTGATGGAAATGCGTTGAAAATCAGTCATTAAGTTGAGCCTCATCAGGAGATAAGCCTAGATCAGGTGAAAATCGTGTTAAGTATCATTGTTATTTACATCACATTGCGTATTCTTCAGCAAGAGATAAGCATGATGTAATGAGACTACTCTTCTACAAACAAATTTTTCTAGAATATCCATGTTATTTGCACCATGCTGCGTACTTTTCTTTACGCAAAATGAACATGGTGAACGAAAAAGTTCTCTCCTGTCAATAAATCTCTTTCATGTACCTCTCCGAAAACAGTTCTTTGAAATTTCAGTTGTTCTATCTCCCTGTTTTTCGCGAATCGGGTAAGAAATTGTTCTTTCTTGACATGCCTTGTTTTAACCGAAAAGATATTGATGTTAATTGCCGTCGAGGTTCTTAGATATCCATACCCAGACCCTCCGTGAACGGATCATGTCTCATTAAATTCTCTGGATAAAAAACAACAACATAAACCGCTTGTGTCAGAGTTTCAAATATTTTTACCGATCTACATTTTAGATTAAGAAAATCGATGAAGCCTTCTCATTCTATTCTTCAAATGTTGTTGTTTACTTCCTTATATAGTTTTGTGTTTGAGTATTTTGTTGAGTGTTAAACAAAGGGAGGTGGGAGAGGCACCAAGATTTTCAAATGAACAAAGCGCGGAAATAGAAGCGTGCATATCAAAAACATATACCTATAAATTTGTAGACTATACGCTTGTATATGCTCGAATAATCGATAGTAAAATTTTGCGTTTTTGTTTGTTAGTACTAATTTCGATCAGAACTTCAAGGATTTCGTACCAAAAATATATAACAGATTCCATTAATTTTGTACAAGCTCACATTTTTTGGTCTTATGCTTGCAATAGCTGTTTTTGAACCTGTAGAAATATTTTTAAGAGTATCGCTTTCAGATGATCTGAATAACGGAAAATAAAAAGAAAGAAAAAAATATTTAGTTAACTTAATTTTAAAAAAATATCGAAATCTTGCTTGCTTTATTGTTTTTTGTTGACTTAATAATTTATATTTTATTTCTTCCATTAGAGCAGGGGCCGGCAATCTAAGACATGCGTGCCACATTTGGCAATCGGGACATTTCTCAGTGGCACTTTCTCTACAAATTTCTTCTCTACAAACACTTCTCTACAAATTTGTCAGTATTTGAATTAATGGGACTTGATAATTTTGAAACACAGCTTATTGAAGTAACATTTTCAAAATTATGCAAAGCAGAATTTATGGAGTTATGACAAATCTATACGGAACTTTATCACTAACCTTCTGAATCGTCTTTTTTAGGGAAATTTAATTCCCTACCTATTTCCAATCAGCTCCAAAAAGAGGACAGGATTCCTTGTTATGCAGATTAGATAAAGTATTTAAGTTAAACGGAATCGTAAAGTTAGAGCAGTAGGAGAGAGAGATTGAAGTAAGAAGTTATAATAGTGAAATTAGAAAGATATTATTGGATATTTCTAGGAGGATAAAATCTCCGAAAAAGCTGAGCTGAACTGCAGTGTGGTAAATATTGATTAAAGTCTCATTAAAGTTTTATATCAGGAGTGAGATTAAAGTTAAATGTTCAATAGGAACATTATTGATTATAATTCTGGGATCTCTTATCGCGGTAATCTCTGCGTGATCGATATTCGAATTGTTAATTAATTAGATCATTAAATATTTAAGAGAAAATCTTTTAAACCTCATAAAGCTATTTAGATATATTTGTTAATAAGTCTTTGATACTATTTGGATAAGATAACCAAATAAAGAAAGTTATTTATAAAAATGGCTACTGGTTCTTATATGACTCCAACATATTCTCGTTCTCAAAGTGAGGTCCAAGGGGACCTTCACAGAGTTACTAAAAAATCGAAAAAATAACTCTTATGATAAATCGACTGCTATTTTATTAAATGATGGTAGTCCTTCTCAGAGATTTAGTAGTTCGAAGAAAATTGCAAGCATTCTACTTTTTCCACTCTTATCTCTATATCAGTGCTTCTAAAACCTTCTATATTTATGACCCAATATTAGTAATAATTTTCATCGCGGCCCCCTCCCTTCCATTTAATTAACAATGCATTCAATTCAATAATACTACACTTTCAAGCTAAAACTACAATACAACTTAAAACTCTTAAGTACCACCGGCGTATATACACGTCTCACGCAACCGGTGCGTTACATGCCGTGAACGTATATATACGTCCTTCCGAAGTACGATATTTTTTGTGCACTGCTATCCGTAAAATTATTCCGAAGACTTTGGAATGCAATAAAATGACCTCGACAGTATTTGAGAAGCATTTACTTATAACAGAGAATTTCCTTATTTATTCTTTTTCTCCACCGCATCCCCTCCCCCAGTATATCACATACGCGCACCTCCGTGGAAAAGGCAACTATTGGGGAGGGAGTCTGGTAACTTTTAATCGCCAGTGAAGGGATTATTTATAAACCGTACATACTATCAAGCTAGGTGTTAATTTTTGTATATAATTTTATATGTGACAAGCCCATCAATAATTAAATTGATTCTTAGCTTTGCATTGTTAAATTAATTATAAAATGCATTGCCCAGTACTGATACATTTATAAGTGTATTATATCAGTTAATTTTATTTTTTATTATATCAGAAAACATTTTGTTTATGTTCAGTAAATTAATCATTTTTTTTAAAAAAATAATCTTTTGTTTTCGACTTTTTACTATGCTCGTGCCTCTTCCCCCTCGTAGAGTTACCACGCCTTTCCAAGGATGCGTGCCCCACAGTTTAAGAAACGTTGATCTATATATTAGTGTAAACAAATAGTTCTCGTATGAAAAATATTTTGTTTTCACAAAGTTATATTTAACCACAGAACATTCAGAATCGTGTAAAAATAAAATTAACAAATCATACCCCTGATATTGCTATACGAAATTGAACAGTAGATGGACAAGTTTCGCGATGGAATTTTTTTATTTAAATATATTCAAAAAAGGCTTATATTTTATGCCGTTTATTTCCTATTTTAATAAATATGTTTAAAAATTGCACAATACGTGTGTACACAATTTTAATTTTTTATTTATGATAAATGAATGGTCGTATTTTATGTTGTTTTCTTTTATTGTAATACATGCCTTTAAAAGATGCATAATTAATCTCTCTCTACATATATAAATGGATAATTGAGTATATATATGGCTTCGCTTCATTCCATCACCGTTCAACCGATCGCTATAAAAGTTGGCATGTATATGTATTATCTTATAGAGACGGTCTTTGTGCTATGCTCTTTTGTTGGAGCTCCCCACCAGGTGACGCTACAGAATATCAACTTCTGAACCGTTCATTTAATCACCAAGTTGCCGACATGAGCCAAAAATGATGTCAACTTGGCTCTATCACCAACATTTTGCTGTATTTCCATTGAATCGCCATTACAATGTAAGGAATGCAGTGGCTTGTGAATATTAGAATTTTAACATAAAATAAATACAGTCAAACCTGATTTTGTGCGGTCTTTTTTTGGGCAATTTTTATGTGCGTTATTTTTTTATGCGGTGTATGAATTTCAATGGTTTTCGCGTCACTGTAATGTTTTCTATCTATTTACTAGTAGCGTAACGAAGAATGTTATGACCCCTTCCCCCCTGAAAGTCAGGTTTCGTTTTTAATATTTTATAAATTGGGTAAATACGTATTTAGCGTAAATCAGGTCTCGGGCTCCTAGAGTCCTGCTCCCCCCGTGATGCGGAGGTGTACGTTACGTTACTGAAATGTAGACATTTCAAGACGCTCTGTTCATTTTGTTCATTTGTGCACATCCAGTTGCTTTCTCTCAACGCTTGAGCAGCCTGCGCTCGATTGAAGACGAAACTTTCAATGACAATGACATTATCAATAATTTGATAAATTATGAAGACGGACAAGAAGCCAGATTTTTTGAGAGCGGATAAAAATATGCATATGAATCCAGCTTTCCAACACATTAGAAAAGCATTTTCTTAAAATAGATGCCAGTTAAGAAAGGAGTATGAAATTCCAAAAAAAGGCTTCAATCATGTGTAGCTGGTTATCGTGACGTTTACAAGCAACTGACCCCCCGACCTTCGAGTAAAAACTTATCTCTTACTTTATGTTGCCAAAAAGTAAATCAATTGAAATTGTACCTTTAAGTGACGAAAGCAATTTTGAACTTATTCATTACAGGGCTTTGGATTACGATGAATATCAATGAATTATTGATGTGAATTTTGTGTGAAAACTTTATGTTATGTTTTTAATAATGTATATGTTTTTAAAATAATATTTCCATGTGTAATAATTAATTATTTATTTGGTTGTGGAAGTATTCTTACATCAATTTCGTAAATAAATGGCATATTTTATAAATGCGACTCTTTTTATGCGGTCCCTATCCACCGCATAAAAAAGTTTTTTGTAATATCTCCACATATTACTGCATTATATTACATGTAAAAAATTATGAAATGTTTGAATTTTTTTGTGTTTTTTTATGCGGTCCCTATCTACCGCATAAAAACAGGTTGATCTGTACAACAGAGACTAATATTAATATATTATACATTCAGATATGAATTATTTACACTATTTCAAGCATTCATTACACAAAATGTGCAGCAATGTGTTTTTTTTTTCGCTGAAGAAAATTCAACTGGTGTTTTCAAAAATACCCCACAAGGGAGTGGCTATAAATAAAATAAACTCCCTTTTATTTGCTATTAGACCTACTTATTTAAAATTTGGCAAATATGACCTTTTGTTCAGCTGAGATAAACAAAAAGCTTTTTTTTTGTTTTGTTTGTTTATTTAATTTGCAATTCAGGTAAAATTGAATCATTGAAAACATCTTTATTTTTGAATCTGTATTGTTTAATTTTTCAATTCACCCTTGCAAAAAACGGATATACCAGCCAGTATATAATAAAACTAAATATGTTTTTTGTTGTTGTTGTTGTTTTACCTCTATCGCCTAATTTTGCATTTGTTACCACAGGAATGGAATTATTTCAAATACCTCCCCCCCAGAATCATATTAGTAGATTAGCTTGACACAGCACAGCTATGCAGGTTGACGACCTCTGTCTTAGAGTGTTTAAAATATTAAATATTTGTTAAATTCTTATTAAATTGTGTGTGTGTGTGTGTGTGACAAGTAATATAAAACAATTAAGTCAATTCCTACTTAGATCAACAAATAACATTTTTATTTTAGCTACTTTTTATTAAATAGTTACAATTAATATAAATGTGTATATACATATAACATAATCACAACATTAAGTTGTAATTAATTTTTATTAATAATCATAAAAGTATCGTGTCATTCAAAACAACCTCGTATATATAAGATTTCAATTCAACTGAATGCTTTAAAATTTGAGAAAAAAATATTTTAAAGTGTTGACCCAGGTCGCTAAAAATGAATCCAACGTGACTGTATCTGTAACTATTTAAGTAGTTAGTTTCAGTCTATTAATTTTAATTATAATTGAATTATCGTGTGTTACCCAAAATAATAGTGTATAGAAAATTTCACCTCAAATGAGCGCTTTAAAATGTGAGGCAAAAATCTTTTCAAGTTTTGACACAAGTCGCCACGTCGGCAAAAGAGTCGCTAAGGCACGAAAAATGATGCCAACGTGGCTGTGTTTGTAATTCTTTGAATAATTAGTTTTAATCAATTGATTTTTATTAATTATAATGAAATTACTGTTTTGCCATCCAAAATGATCATGTATATAAAATTTCAGCTCAAATGAGCGCGCTTTAAAATGTATTTTATTAACGATTGAAAATTCCACCAAGATAAATAAATAAATATACATAGAGTACGAGCTAAACTAGGAATTTAAAAATATAACTTATCTGACAATTTTTATTGTTTATATTCTTTTTCATTTTATTAATCATTATGAGATTATTCTCAAATTTAATGAAACAAATTAGTACAAAATAATTCACTCTGAATAAACAATATCAATATCTAGAATACTTTTTCTAAGTAATTAAAAGATATTTCTTCCCAGTAAGAATTCTCTTTTTATTGGAAAAAAAAATAAATAAAAATGTAAGCCTCAAAAATTCCTTTTTTTCATTAAAGTCATATGTCACAAATAACATTTCACTGTGCCGTGAAAACAATGATGACGGTGAAACTGTCGCACGCAGGGGCTTACAAATCACCTCAGCGTCATGCCATGTGTCATTTCTTTACACCCCCGTAATTACAAATCCAATAGAACGTACAACCAAAGCGCAGGAAACGCATCAAATGTAATAAAATGAAAAACACGGAAGGAAAACAACAATGAAGACCAAAAAAAAAAAAAAAAAAAAAAAAAGGAAGAAGAAAGCATTTGAAGATTTTCAATTTTATGTCCCCTCTAAGAAAATATCTAGAAGACAGAGACGAGGCCATGATGTGAGGGTGAAAAAAAGAGAAAGAAATGCAGGATAAAAAAAGTACAGGGGCAAGAAACCAAAGAACAGGGGAAAAAAAAACAAAACACGAATGCACAAGAATGGTAAGAAAATATCGAACAACTTTGAGGTTTCGGCTGCGACAAAAGAAAAGAAAAATAGAAAGACAAAGAATTCCCAAACGTAAAACAAAGACTGGATATAAGATAACCATCGGGGGTTTTCGATACTATGTGACGTAAAATATTAGGATGTCGCGGGTCAATACATAAATATTTGTCGATGATATGTTCTAGTTATAGAAGTTAAAATAAATTTTCATTGGCATATTTAGCACTGCTAGGAGCGGGGGTGACCAACCTTTTGAGGAAGAATGCTACTATCTGATAAAAAAGAATTATGCGCGTGCCACTTCCCAAATTTTCCAACGAACAAAAAAATGTGAAAATGCGAAAAAATGATACTTATAGGCTTATTATGGAATTTTTTGACAAGTATCAAATTTTTATTGCAAATAGTGGAAATTTAAAAATATATAAAATAAAAAAATGAAAGTACAAACTTAGGTTGTCTTGTTAATAAACTTTTTACAGGTTCAATAGGTTAGGTTAGGTATAAAATAAAAATGAGTAACTTGAAACATTTAATTCAAAGTAATTATATGTTGTTGTTGCTCATGCCACCTGTCTGACATAGTCAGATCGAGGCCCACGGAATTAATCTTGGCAATGGGCTAGATGCACGCCTGTCGTTGGCCTTAGCCTTGAGCAACATACAGGTGACAGTACGATTTTAGCTCGGTAAAATTCCCGAAAGGACGATAGAACATTACGATAAATGGCGCGTGAACGCCACCATTTATCTCCACCTCCACAATTTAGGCATGGAACTGAAGTGGAGGGAAATTTTCTCCAGTTCCCTGCACTCGTGATTCAGCCCACAAGACTTTCGGACCCAATAATTTAATGAGAACGTACTCCGTGTGTACTCGAAGGGTATTTGGCGGTAAGGGCATCGAACCCAGTCCTTCCGGTCCGAGAAGTCCGGTGTTCTAACCACTTGACTACCCACGACCCAAGTAATTATATTGAAGGGGTGGGTAACAATTAACCATCAAACATAGCCAGTGCATCCATTGGGTGCTTGCGGTGGGTACCCGGGGGCCAAGGGCCCGGATAAGCTGAACATAACCAGATCTTTTGGTTATAAATTTCGATCCTTCGGTGCCAAGAGGGCCGTAGATCTTCAGTGCCCAGGGCCCAAAATGAGCTTAAATCGGCACTGAATGAATTTTGCAAATTGGATAATAAATATTTAAATCTTCCATAGCTTGGAGCATATTAACTTTGGTAGATAGTTCCAGAATTAATATGAAATGTTTTTAATTTTTTTAAATCCAAAATTGAGAAAAAAATAAAAGCTGAAGTTTGATCACAGAAGATACATGAAAGGGGGGGGGAAGATAAGGGAAAATGCAATTGTTTCCTTGTTATCTTAAGGTATCTGACTACTTGTGACAATTTTTTTTTTTTGAAAAAATGGAGATATGGGAATTTTTTGCGGTTTTTAGATTTATTTAGTTTATTTGAAGGAAAAAATCTTAAAACTGAAAACAGAAATATAAATTATTATTAATATAATGTTAAAAAAACTGGTGAAAATGTACAAAAAACTACGTAAGCGGGGCCCGCTCTGTACAAAAATTTTATAAACAGATTCTCAATTTTTCAATTTTGATGTATTCATTTTTATCCATGTTTCAAATTACCTTCAGGATAAGAGATATTTTAATTTTTACAGAAACTAGAGCACTTTATCTTAGCTATTATACGAAATTGCTTGCAAAAACAGTGATTATATTCACATAAAGAACTCTAAATTTTGTAAGAAAATAGTGATTGATAAATCTGACGGTCAAAACACTACCATTATTATACAGAACATACACGAAAATTTCAGCAAATTATTTTCAAAACTTTTTGAGCAATCGCTGTCCCCGTTTGAGCTTTTCGAAAAAAAAAACATATTTCGAGTAAAACGTATTTTAAGTTTTGACATCTTGTGTAAAGTCATGGCATCTGCTTTTACTAAAACACTTGTAGTTTTTGTCCTAGTGAATGGAAAATAAAAAAAAAACTTGGTATTTTTATTAAGATAATAAGATGGTTTATAAAATAAAATCATAAGAAAAATTTGTCAATTTTTGAAAAAAATCATGATTTTAGGGTTGTCAAATACCTTAAATTTAAATTATTTAAATGTCCATTAGAGTAAGGGAACGAAAAGCTAAATCTCAAAGCCTTCATTCTTGATTAACAAACACTCACTGGGCAGTTCATTTTTTTTCTGCCAGATTTATTAAAACATGCTCCTTCAAATTCCAAAATCTCGGGAGTGCGCTTCCTTTAAAAGACCAGAGCACACAACAATGAAGCAGAATTTTCTACATTATAATTTCCTACTGTAATTCAATTAAGTGTTTTTAAAACGTATTTTAATGTTTTTATTTTGTCCGAGACAACTGCATTTCAGTACAACTGTAATAAATTCGTATTTATCATTTTATTTGCAATTTTTAAAATTTTTCAATAAGTCTTCGCGTGCCTCACTGTTATAACTCAGCCTTGCCTCATATTGGTCACCCCTGGCTTACAACAACACTTTGATACTTGAGATGATAATGCTTGATTATTTTGAAATGAAATACAGTGACAATCGGCTCACACGAAACTGTGGGGACTGAAATATCTTTCGTGTTTAAAGAATTTCCTGTTAAATAATAATGCAAAAAACTATTTTAAACAAACTTATCAGAGTGTATTTTATTCACATAGATATGTATTTAATAAAAAAAAATAAATTAAACAAAACATTTTCAAGAAATTAATGAAATTTGTGACGGGGTTTTACGTGATTTTCTATTAATCCTCTTGGGGTATCTTTGGGGCCAACAATCGTGTTATTTCACAGTTATCTCTCTCAAGAAGAAACCTTGATATGCAGATTAGCTAGTATGTATATAGTGGAAGTTAAGTAATCGCAGGGAGAAGGAAAAGAAGCTGAATTTCGGAAAGCAGCCCTGTTACGGTAAGGATCGGAATTTAGTCGCTTGATTATAAGACGGGCTTTAGTTATTAAAATAAATTAAGGAAGTTAGGATTCTTGATATAACTTTGAGTAAATTTAAGCTATTATGATTTCATGCGCTTATTCACATAGGGTTTTCAGCTATCGTTCTGTCACTCTGGATTTTCACTCTATAGTTGGCTTATCATAGATTATTATATTTGGAAATAATAAATTGCATTTCACATGGCTAGTTTGGGTTATCAATATTTACCTCCTACAGATTTAGGTCGAGTAGATGAAGAGATGGCTTAACCAGGCGGGATACCATTACAAATTTAAAACAGAATTTTCGAGTTTTTTTAAACATAAAACATTTATTGAGTTTTTAAAAAATAATCTGATATTTTTCTTTGCACATTGTTTATTTTATCATCGAGTTTTCAACGAAATATTTGATGACGTCCGTTTTGTTATTCACTTCAGCATTTGAATGTGCATCTAAAAAACTGTGCATATTTTTCACGTGGTTCCCTGTTTTGGATAATGCAGGATCAGGAGTTGCATTATTCATCTTATTTTCATCGTTGGAATCTGCATCAGGGATATTTTTTGAGTTCTGTACAAATTGAAAAATGTCGTTTCTATAATAGTGGCTATACACACATTATCCTCATCTACGGAAACGAATTCTTTCGATGATACTGTCCAGTAATACAGAACCTTTCTGAAACATTTTATTCAGTGACTGGTGTTTACCGTATCTTATCCTATATAAGAAGGGCAACCTTTTCATGTAAAACCATTTTCATTTCTTGTTAAAAGAAAAAAAAATTCCATGAAAATACTACGTAATACACTCACGTCCATAAATTAAGGATAATTCAGAATCACACAGAAATTAAACTCTAAAATAAAAATTTCACCTGTAGAATTATCACACACATCTTAAAGAAGAATATGCAAATTACAGGAAACCACTAGATGGTTCAGATAGTACGTCACAATGACGAGAGTGTAAGAGAGGGGTACATAAGGAATGGTAGCAAAAAAGTAGCATTGCTGACAAGCGCTTTAAAAGCCTTCCAGTACAATAACCGCATAGTTATGACACAAAGCAAGCATTTGGATGATTTTTCACGTGGTAGAATTATTGGACGACTGGAATGTGGACGTACCCAGCTGGAAATATCCGAGGAACTTGGAATCGCACACAGTGTCATCTCCAGCCTTTGGCAACGATTCCAAGATTATGGTAATGTGAGTAGATGACACAGCACAGGTCGTCCCCGAGTTACAACGCCGAATGATGACCGGTATATTTGGCAGTTACTGCCAAAAGAAACAGACGGAACACAGCATCAGACCTGTCTCGTCAGCTCTCTTCAGCTACCGGTATGACAGTTTCAAGGCAGAACGTGTACAGACGCTTAGGGCACATTGGTCTATATGCTTATAGGCTTATCATATGTGTTCCACTTACCGCAACTCACTGTCGCCTGCGATTAACCTGGAGTAGAGAGCATGCATTCTGGACACCACAACAGTGGTTTTTTGTGATGTTTTCAGACGAGTACAGGTTTAGTTTACTGTCTGATTCTCGCCGGATTTTAATATGGAGAGCGCCAGGTACCCGTTACCACCAAGAGAACACCATTGAACGACACTGTTACGGTGGTGCAGGATAGCTTGCGCGTTTGGGGAGGAATTATTTTTGGTTCCAGAACTGACCTGCATGTTCAGAGTGTAATGATTACAGCCCACATCTATCGGCATGTCATTCTGGAACAACATGTACGTTTGTTTCGGGGCGCCATGAGTGCTGAATTTCTGTTAATGGATGATAACGCCCGTCCTTACCGTCCAAACATTGTGGACGAATGCCTTCAATCGGAGGATATCCCCTGTATGGATTTGGCAGCATACTCACTGGACTTGAATCCAATAGAGCATGTGTGGGTGTGCTTAGCCGACGAATTGCAGCCCGTCAACCCCCTCTTACCTGTCTACCGGAACTTCGGAGGGCATTACTTGATGAGTGGTGTAATATATTCCCCAAGATCAGATTGATAATTTGATACTCAGCATGCCTAGGCGTTTTAAGGCCTGTAGGCCTGTATTGCATCGTCCGGGAGACATACTCCGTATTAACCGTCATACTAACCCTGTTATACTGTTTTTTTTGTAAATAGGTTCTTTTTTTGAAATTTGCTCCAGGGAGTAAAACCGCAATTTTTATTATGTCAAACATATAGCATCTTTTTTTGCTCTTTTCATTTTGTTTAATAAATAGACTTTACAAAAAAGTCAAATTTGTTTTGCTTCTGTCTCTTTCTTTGCCTGAACTTCATTATTCTTAATTTATGGACATGAGTGCAGTTTCTCGGAATCGTTGCATCATTTCGTGTTAACCGATTTTTCGTCTTCAGTTAAACGTATTTAACTGTGATACGCATAACTGAAAAAACCATTTTACATTTCAATAATCATTTTTTTATATTTTTTATTGAAGGATTTTCCTTTCTTCCTCTATTTCAATGATTTATGTATTATCTACTTGAGTAATTATTTGTGTATTAAAGTAAGGTATTAGTTCAGCATTATGTATATAAGTAAAGTGTTAATCCAGTATTAAAGTAAAGTATTAATTCAGTATTAAAGTAAAGTATTAATTCAGTATTAAAGTATTAATTCAGTATTAAAGTAAAGTATTAAAGTGAAGTATTAATTCAGTATTAAAGTAAAGTATTTGTTCAGTATTAAAGTAAAGTATTAATGCAGCATGAAAGTAAAGTATTAATTCAGTATTAATGTAAATTATAAACTTAGCTCAGAGGCGTGACAGCTCATGATGGCCAAGACCTACTGTACCCATCTCAGTATACGCGACCATGAGCCCCTTATTTATTAATTCGTCATAAAAATATTCAACACAGTGTATCATTTATTTGCCTATTAAATCGCACCAAGTGTAACAAACCTATTTTTAAGAATATATGCAATTCAATAATAATTATTCTTCTAAGTACAACAGGAAGGATAACAAAGCTTTTTCTCCTATTCCTGGAATGTAAAGTGAAAATGACTCTCGCTGTAGTAGGTTACACATATAATTCAAAATATTTGTGTCCGGTTTTTAATATAAGACAAATAACTCTGTAACGGGTCTATCGGTGAACCTTCCATTAATATTCCATTAACCTTTCATTAGTAAAATTATTCTTTTTTTAACTGTGAGTTCTGTTGAAAACGTTCCCACGAATAAGAAGACTTGGTTTACTTAATTGAGTTGTTCTATTTAAGCGTTGGCATTTAGTTACGCGATGATAGTCGATGGTTAGTCAATAAATGGTCGATAGTTGGTAATTGTTCAAAGAATTTGATAATTTATTTTTCAATACTAAGTTAAGAACAAGTTTAATAATTACTAGTGACTCTCCCATGACCTTTTCATATACAAGATTTAATACTTATCTTGATAATTTGTTCGGTTTATAATTAAAATCATATTGTAGCCTTAGCGCAGTGATTCTCAAACTGTGGGGTGCGGGAGGGGGGTGATAACTCTGCAAGGGTGGAGCGAGCATGTGTTGAAAAGTCGAAAATAAAGGATTATTTTTTAAAAATTATTCATTTACAGAAAGTTCACAAACAAAATACATTCTGGCATAATAAAAAATAAAATAACATTTACACTGATATAACACACTTATAAATGCATCAAGTACTGCACAATGTATTTTATATAAAGATAATTTAACAATACTAAATTAAGAACACCATTAATAACTACCAATGACTCTAAGGGCTTTTCATATATAAAAATACATACAAAAATTCACAATTATCTTGATAATGTGTACGATTTATAATTAATCCCTCAACTGCCGATTGAAAGTTACGCAATTCGCTTCCCAACGCCCCCATTATCTACGCATGCGCCCGTATGTGATGTAATGGGCAGAGGGGAAGAAAAGGAATAAATAAACAAATCTTCTGAAATAAGTAAATTCTTCGCAAACACTGCCAAGGTCCTTTTATTGCATTCCAAAGTCTTCGGAATGATTTTATGGATAGTAGTACATAGAAAAGACCGTACTTAAGAAAGACGTATATATACGTCCGGGGCAATTCACGCTTTGAGTGAGCGAGACGTTTATATACGCCGATGGCACTTAAGAGGTTAAAGTCACTTTGTAGCTAGAGTAGCAATGTGCATTATTGAATTGAATGCATTGTTATTGTATGGAGGGGGGAGGGCGCGATGAAAATTATGATTGAATAATGGGTCGCAAATATTGAGATTTTAAGAAGCATTGCCTTAGCGTCAAAGCACTTTTTTTATTTTGAATACATTGTTATTGTATGGAGAGGAAGCTCGAGGAAAATTATGGTTGAAAACTGGGTTGAAGATGGTGAAAAAGTCTGAGAAACATTGATCTAACCAAAGAAGAGCATTTTGCAAGATTTTCAGATAAAAGAGGAGTTTGTACTAAATCAGTGCATATATGTGTCTGTTAGTGTGGTGTCACAAATACTTAATTATTTCATTAATTACTATTTAGCAAATCTAGCCAAATGTAATGCAATATAACGCATCTAATATATTTTCATTTATTCTTAACATGGCTTATCTTTCCCTTTTTTTAGAAAAAGTTAATAAAATTACTTGTCTGAAACCCTTCTCATTACAAGAGAAACATCTCAAAGTTAACTAGAAACCCAGAACATGTACACTCCACTGTTGTTTCTGTTCCTGAGGAATAACAGACGTAAATGAAAAGCGCTCTGAATAAACAAAATGCTCAGAAAACAGTGCATTAAACTGCAGTAACGGGACCGTATAACTTTTTAGGACAAAACAAAAACAAAAGATTGAAACGCTGCATATTTTATTTGTCCTATTTAGAGCACGAACACAAAATAAGGGGAAGAGCGCATTGGGCGAGGAAAAAAAGCTACACTAAAACAGAATAAAAAGTCAAAATTGAAGTGCAGTTTTCGAAACGTTCGTATGCGAACGTTGTTTCCAATAACGCACAAAAGAAATTGCTTCTTTCTTTTAAATTTTTTCCCTCAAAGGCATCCTGAGAAATATCTGTATATCTATACTGAGGTATATATCTATATGCTTGGACAGATGCCTCCTAAGCCAGAGGTATGCTGGAACGTGCACAGTGAACTGAAATTCTGGAGGAAGATGCACTTTGGAAAAAGAAACTTGTCTTCTTTGTATTCTATTCTATTTTGCAACTTTTTCTTTTCTTTTCTTCAATTTTTATCATTCAGAACATATAAAGAACGGACGAATATAGCTAACGTCAGTTTTTATTTTGTGCATTCCTTTTGTTTTGTCCATTTTTTGACAACCTGATGGCCTGAATGGACACAGCTTGGAATAATGGTGGGAAATATTCTATGTACTGATCAAAATGCAGAGAGGTTTTGATGAATGATTTGACGAAGCATATGAGATGAAAATGTCGGATAGTTTTCTGTGACGGAGATTTGATACAATCAAGAACATTTGAGGCATTTTGTAATATTATGGATATTTGAATGGAGAATTAAAAAAAAAGCATATATTTATATTTTTATAGTTGCATACATATTCTGTGGATATGGAAAGAAGTCAGGAAACTAGAAATGCCAAATTTTATGCATGATTTTGTATACTTTCCAAAATTGAATTGAAAAATAAAACTAATGTCGTTAGAGTACAGGCATAAAAAATATCATATAACAAATTTTGGGGAAGTGTATGCAGAATATCTTTGCAATTGAAATGCATTATATCCACTATATTTCATCGCTTTAGCAAAATTATATTAATGTCTACAAACTTATATATATTGTATTTTTGTTTATTATTATAAAGTGGAATTATATATTAACGTAAAAAAATAAATGGCTTAATATTTTAAATATAAGTTATAATTATATTTTATTGAATCTGATGTGTGGTTTTATAATTCAAAGGAAACAATCTGCAATATATTTGAACAATCTTCTATCTCAAAAAGTTACGATAGATAAAAAAAAAATTAGTATTAAATATAATTTTATATAAATAGTATTAAATATAATTTTATATAAATAGTATTAAATATAATTTTATATATATAGTATTAAATATAATTTTATATAAATAGTATTAAATATAATTGTATATAAATAGTATTAAGTATAATTTTATATAAATAGTATTAAATATAATTTTTTATATGAATAGTATTAAATATAGTTTTATATAAATAGTATTAAATATAGTTTTATATAAATAATATTAAATAAATATTATACATAACATATGTTTAAAATATAACACTAAAAAAATAATGATATTCCCAATTTTTACTTCCTTAAGGTATCCGACTACGTTCGGAACCGTGATTTTAAAAAAGCGCATAAATGGATAATTTTCATAATATTCAGTGTCAATTAGATTAGAATACATATATAAAGTTATTTTAAGAACATTTTGAAAAAAAAAATTACTTAAATACAATATTTCTGCAAAAAATTAACTTAGAATAACCTCTTTTTTTTCAAAATGTTCTCCTTTTGTGAAAAATGCTTCTATTATAATAATAGCTCAGACCTCTGTACAGAGGCTCAACTATGATTTTTGAAAAATTCACATTATTTTCAGAGTTGCAACCAATTGAAATAATTATCGGCATTTTTTTCCTAAAATTGCTCTCCTTTTTCGTCGTAAAACATGGATAACTTCTAAGTAATATATTTCAAAAATTATCATTATGAATTGCAGCCATAGAAATATAAAGTTTCATTCGCATTTATTTTAACTTCCTCAAGATTCTACGTTTGCTTCCCCCACCCCACAAAAAATCAAGCATTGAGTTTTTGTTACAAGAATTATATACAATTTAAGATTCATGAAGATTTATAGCTGATTTTAATTTCATATATATATATATATATATATATATATATATATATATATATATATAGTCGACATCCAGCAAGATCATTCGGTTTTCAGAAAAGAAAAATAAATACATATACTGTTCTGCATACACAATTCACTTATGATGAACCAACTATATAAAAACCATATATTTATTACCACTTTTCATTCAAACAATTACAATTCGAACAGATAATTTACACCATCTATACACACACAGTCCGGTTTCTTTACATTGAATTATTCAACATAATTTTTCTTCCGTATTTCTAGGCAACATTCACCAAAAAATATAAGACATTGTCATTCTATTTTTATTACCTTCAGAAAAATAATGATATATTTTTTTAATTATTTTCTTTACAACAAAGTGATTAGTAAAATTAATTTTTTTAAAAAAAATATTTGATTAGGAATGGATAACTTTATAACCATATATTTTTATTAGCTACACATATTGCAATACTTATAAAACATATTGCAATGTATATGATATTTTATTCCCTTAAAGCATTTGCTAAATTTCAGAAATTAATTTTTATTAAATTAGGCAAGAAAATTTTACTTAGAACCATCATTTGGATATCATTAAATACATTATAGTATGCTCTGGTGAAGTGTTAGGTCATTAACTACATCAATAGTTGGCAAACAGTAGCGAACGAGTAGCCGTAAGTTTTTGAAGCATGTGTTGATGGTGAAAATACAGGAAGAGCTTGATGAATATTTCAGAGAGTGTGTAGAGCGCACGTACATCTACAAAAACTAGTCACCACCCTCAGCTAAAATTCATTTGCAAACATCATAAATGCATAATACGTGCGTAAAATTTGCAATATTTTTTAAATTTGTTTTTAATATTGTTGACAAGAAAAAAACCTAAGCCGTGTTTCACAGAACACGTTAATTCAAGAATTTTAATTGAAAGGGTTTTTTTTAAAGTGATATACCTAACCACTGTTTTAGTGTAAATAGGCATACAAGTTATCATAAATATTTTTATACAGAATATTTTTGAACTGATAGTACATTTATAGAAAACTTCTGAAACCAAAATTAGTTTCACTCTTTCAGAATGTGTAATTTCTCGTAAAAAATTCAGTAAAGATACGTTTAGTGTCTATATATATACATTCAAAATTTTCAAATAACATCTATCGTATCAATAAATAAAATAATATAAATAGAATATACTCTCTTACTTATGCAAATTATTTCATCATAATTCAGTTTAAATTTTTACTTTAATTTTTTGGTGACTAAGTTTTAAAAAAAAATCATACACAGGATAAAAACAAGAAAAAGAAATTAATCACGAAAAAATTTTAAAAAATTCATTTTTTTGGAAATTTTATTTATTTTAATTTTAATAATACACATCAATTTCTTATCATATTTTATGATCCAAAATGCCAGTATATCAAAAAATCAAATTATAATGATAAATTTAATTGTTCTGATTAAAATCTAAACCTGTTCTTCAAAATGTAATTAAGTAAACGCACTTGAAAAGTAAGAAACCACCCTATAAATTTTTTCATTTGTAGGCAAACAACATTTTTACAATTGCTAAATAACCTACCAGTAACCTTCACATGTATATAAGAATAATCGACATTTACAGAAAGAAAGTGATTTTTCTAAAAATAACTGCCGGAATTTTTTAATTATACATGCATTAGAAAACATAATTGTCCTACTTTGCAAGATATAAAAAAAATCTTATAAAAATAGAATTTGTAAACGGAATATTTATTCATTTGTAAATAAGGCGATAGAAAAGAGATGAACATCTTACACTTAAATCGGTCTACCTTCATTCCTGATTTAAGAGATTTCATGAAATACTACACATATAACATAAAACATATGTGAATCCTTATATCTTTATTTTTGATATAGCACTTTGTGCCATGTTAATTGCCTGGTATGAATATTTTAAAAATGATTGAATGAATATTTCAAAATTGACACTCGCAAATCAATATTATTTCGTTTGAGTTCTAACTCAGAATAAAGTAAATAAAGGAGTAGGGGGGTGTTATAGTACAGACAAGATATGAAAATCAGTCAAATTGATTATAATTATTGGCAATTAAACACACTTTAATTTTATATAAATGCGGCTTCTTTTTAAATTAAAATCCCATCAATATAGCGAGTGTATAGATGAAATACGTTCTACATAAATATGGCATATTGATGTAGTTCTGTATAAACAAACTATTTCTATTTACAACGCTTATATGCGTTGATCAAATAATATGAAGAGCTGATTATTGAAATAATTAAAGTATAAATAAGTAAAAGAAAATGTACTCTTCTATGTTTTTCATCTTTTATGAAGCTTTAGATGAACAGAGATAATCTACAAGTCATTTGTCATTCCTGTTTCGAAAGTTTTATTTTTTCAATTCCTACTATTAGTTCAAAATCACCATATATATATATATATATATATATATATATATATATATATATATATATATATATATAATTCAAATTTTCAATCGTTAATAAAATACTTTCAATTCATCCATTCAAGTTCAAATACATTTTTTAAGCTTGTAGTAGATGATACTTGATGTTGTTACAGTTTTTTCCAATATAGATTCATTAATTAAAGAATTAATAGTAAAATACAAAAATAATAAACCCCAACACCCTATATAGAAAGGAAAATCGAACGTTGCCTCCCCGTAGCGCAATGGGTAGCGCGTTGGACTTCTAATCCACATGTCGTGGGTTTAAATACTGCCAGGGATTGCCTAATTTCGGAGAATGTGATTTGTGAATGAAGAAATAGCAACAATAAAAAAAAATAGTCCAACACTATATATAGAAAGAAAAATGGAAAATCGCTTTCTATTTTGCCACTTAATATTGTGCTTCTGTCATATGTATATTAATTTTAATTATTTAATAAAAAGTAACTAAAATAAAAAATTTCTTTTTTGACCTTAGTAGGAATTGACTTGATTTTTCTTATATTACTTGTTGATTTGTTTAAGCTACTTTTAAAATCTAAATTTAGGCACAAACATTCGTTTATTTAATAGCGCAACACACGCAAAAGGAGCAAATATGTTAACAAAATGTTAATTTTTCTTTACGAGCAAGATTAAAACAAACTTAGAATTCATCCTGTTATCTTAACTAGTTTAATATAGAAGTGTGAATTTTCTCGGTATTAATTTTATGCATCGTTGTTTACATCTACTTGATTTGTTTTTTGTTCTGCTTTCATTGTGAATGGACAGAATTTATGAACAATTCGTTTCACTTCAGATTATAAATTAAAATTCAGTGCCGTATAATGAATAATATTTAACTCACCAAATATTTAAAAACACAAAACTTTTCGAAAACTATTGATTTAAACAAACAAACAACTTTATATATGCTTATTCTCTTTCAAAATAACATCTGGAAAGTCTATTGTCTATTCTCAAAGGCTGTATTTTCAAAACATTTTAAAAATATAACCTGAAAACAATTTGGCTTGTCTATTGATATTTATTAAGATTTGGTTATATATATTAGCTTAATACGTAATATTTTGGTTTATATCTTTTACTTTATGTTATTAAACTATTTATGCTGAGGACGTAGTAACTTATTTTTAATATTTTTTTTAAATTTTTGCAAAAAAAATAAAAAATAAATAAACCAGATTTTAATCGTTTTCAATTGCATACTGCCTGATGTCAATTTAGCATTTCTGTTAATATTTATTCCGATTTATGTAAATAAATATATATATATATATAAATATATAAATAAATATATATATATATATATATATATATATATATATATATATATATATATATATATATATATATAAATAGATATAGTTTATTTTATATATTAAACTGATACGTAATATTTTGGTTTTTATATTTTGAAATTTTTGTTACTAAACTATTTATTCCGAGGATATAGCAACTTTTTTTACGAAGGGTTTTTTGAAAAAAAAACAGCTTTAATCTTTTTAATTGCATTATTTTTCTTTTCCAGGTAAATAATAATGGATAAAAGTAAAAGGAATCAACTCTCACATATATTTAATCAATTGCGTAAACAAGTTTAATAAATAAACAAATTATAATATTGTGACAAAATCCTTGTATCAGTTCTAACTTTTTTGCAATGAATATCATGTTTTGTACAAATTTCAAAAGTTACTAATTTGTTAAATTAGTTTTGAAAAATTTTCACAATTATTTAATTTAATATATTTTTTAAAAAAAGAATTTTTAATTTTTTTCTATGTGAATGACTATTAATAGACGCATTTTGAAAGTATTTCAAATGGGTTACACACACACACACACACATCTTGACAGAATAACCTTTGTATACACATCAAGTCCCAAATGAGAGAGCCATTTCATCGGTGGCAACATGAACCAAATTTTCGAATCTTGAATTTAAGTATAGACAGCTGTAAATCAATAAAATGAACAATTGTAATTATTTCCATTACTTTAAAAAAAGCTTATCTTCAAAATAAAACAGTATTATCATAATTAAATTTGAAGGTTTCATTTTATTTTTACCATATTATGCATTTTAATGTGTGTGCGAGTAAAATAAATGAGGCTTTTAAAAAAATTATGCCATAGTTTCTTACGAATTTACATTTTTTCATGCATAAAAAGTAAAACTGAAAAACAGTTTTTATCGAAATTTAAATAATTGATTGAATAATTCATCACATTTCTATACAGTTCAAACTTACGCACATTATTATAAAAAGTATAATATAGTAATTATTCTTAATGTTGAAAAAAACAGCAGGAAAACTTAACATATCGGAAACAAATCTTAATTTCAACATGCAATAGTTAAAGCAAACTCATATCGTTAACAATTTATTTTGGTTAAATATATGCAGTCGGACCTCTATATGATGGAGTCCGGGGGAAAAGTTCGTTATATGGGAAATTATTTTTTATATATATATATATATATATATATATATATATATATATATATATATATATATATATATATATATATATATATATATATATATATATATATATATATATATATATATATATATACATATATATATAGAGAGAGAGAGAGAGAGAGAAAGAGAGAGAGAGAGGTTCATCTTTAGTATATTTCACAAGCAACATAAAACAAATTTTAAATTCAGAAACACTATATATTAAAAAATTAATTATTTAAACCTTTTTTAAAATTAATATTTGTTTCTTTTGTATGTCTTACCCATCAAAAAAGAAAGAAGGAAAAATTGCAAGGAAAACAAGAAAAAAGAATGTCGAAGAATTCACTAAATTTTCATACATAAATTTATATAATACATAATTTATAAATAGAACACGGGGACACGAGACAAATACACGGTGGTTGAAAGAGGATATTAAAGATGTTTCTTGTGAACTAGGCAATGGGGGGTTACAGGTTGTACTTCTTGGATGAAACGTCCAGAACTCTATTCTTTCGGCGAGTTAGGATCTCATAAAACTAGTTCAAGATGTATGGCCACCATAAAATGTGTTAAAGAGAGAATAACTTGAATTTTTTTCAAAAATGTTTTAAAATCGTAAAATGTCCAAGGTCCCAGGAAAAAGTTAGCTATATAGAAACATTCGCAATATAGAGGTTTGACAGTATTTGAGTTTTATATAACATAAGAAAATATATAATCCGTTGTCTACAGAATTCAAAACTCCAAGATAAACTGAAAATAAAAATGAGATATCGCGTGCACAGTTTGACAAATTAGCATATGTAACGGTATTCCACCTACTGCATGCCTTTCCAACAACTTAGTACTTTAATTAGAATACCGTCGAGTGAAATTTTAAATAAAGTAGTGCAATGCTGATATTTATTTACTTCCTTTCCTTGTAGTACTGTTTGTTTTTATGATATAATATTTTAAGGGTTTTATTTGCTTCGTCTGAATCAATTAGCGCACTATAGTTCTTGATTTGTTTAATTCGCTATGTTTCACTTGGGTGCAATACATATGCTTTTTAGAAACGAATTATAAAGGTAATTAATAAGTCTTAAAAGTTTATTGTAAGATAAAAATTGGAAACAGTCATAAAAAATTTGCTGTTTCACTGATTGTTTAGCCTTTTGACTCAAATTAACTCTGTACATTTCTCATACACGTATAAATAAGAAATACGTTTTCGTAGTTGATGCTATAAATATGATACATTTTATTACAACTTTACTAAATTTACCATTGTTGCGTGGAAATGTGTTGATTTTTTGGAAATCTTAGTTAATTTATTAAAATGTATGCATTATTGTCAAAGAACTGTTAGACGATTGAGATTATAAACTTAAATAAAAACTAATAATTATAGTTTTTAGAGTCTCTACTCAAAATAAGCTCTGTTGGCTTCAATACATTACCATGCTATACAATTTAACGATTCGTATGCCTAATCGAGTTCGCTTTGTGAAATTACCTCCAAAGCTCGCGTTGAAACCATTTGCGTGTTCACATAGTCATACAATAACAATCTCTTTTAACTACGTTTTAGGTTTTCGAAATAACTATAAGTCTCAGGCTGCAAAGTCAGTTGTATTTAGTGAAATATTTAACCCTCGAGACGGTCTGCACTCTATCATGAAGCAAACACCAACTATTTCAGTATAAAAGAGTTAATTAAGTTTTTTGCAATTAAGTCAAAGAGAAGACCAACAAATATTACGATTTCACTAAAATCGAAGTTTTACGTTGCAGCTAGGGAATGCAATACCGGACTGAAAGTTCAATACCAGTATTCGGTATTTTTCAGTTTTTAATACCGATAGTAGAAATTTTAGAAAAAAGAAAGAAAACAGGAGTTTCTATGTTTTATTTGCCAGTTTTATTAGATAGTGTAAATATCACAAAAAATAATGTGTAATTATAAATTATAACAGTATATAAAGAATCACAAAAACGTATAAAGAGGGGGGGACATCTTACTTATTTAAATCACAAAAAAAAAGTGTAAATACCCCTATTCATTCCGTCGTCTGTGGTTTTCATCATATAAGTAAGGAAACCAAACCAACGTATTATCGACATTTTTGCTATTTAAAGTTATTCTTATTCATTATTATGGATTATTATTTATGATTATATATATATATATATATATATATATATATATATATATATATATATATATATATATATATAATAAATCTGAAAAATATTTTGAATCTTAAATTATGATATGTAAATACAATGTGAATAACAAACTCCCCAATTAAAAAAAATATCGAGATATTATGAACTGTCTTTACAACTGCAACCTGGTTTTCGCATATAGGAATATGAGACTACGAATCCTGATCGTGTGCAATATCGCTCCGAGCTGTAATGGGATAGTTTTGGCTCGCCTCCTTGGATGATTGACGTACATATTTTATCATTTTTCTTGATTGTACTATGCAACTTTATATCCACAGTCAAATTAAATTTTCCCGTTTGGGTGGCACAAAAAAACGTATACTATTTAGCTATGATGGCGATCTCTGAGCATTTTGTGGAAATAGTAAAAAAATTCTCGTAAATACCGAAAAATCGGTTGTTTAAACTTGTGAATACCGGTATTACAAAATTGTACAAATAGCGTAAAATACTGGTATTCGGTATCCCGGTACCGCAATCCCTAGTTGCAGCTTACAAGACAACGCCCATGTGAATAACAAAGAAAAGGAAAAAAGAGTACAGTTAAGCCTCCTCACGGTGGTGAGTTGTGTTGTGTGTGTTGTGACTTATGCCACCTGCCTGACGAAGTCAGGTCGAGGCCCACGAAATTCATCACGGCTAACGGCTAGAATTTTACGCCTGTCGTTAGCCATAGCGGTGAGTTGAGCAGTTTTGATCCACTGACACAGGGCAGGGAAATAAACTTATGGCACGGTGGTGGATGAAACCTGAGGGTAGAGGGAGGGAAGGCACGATTTCCATCCCAATATTTTCCTCAACTATTTTGCTGTAAAACATTTAAGTGATAATCAAAAGTATGTGTCCAGTAGGAACAAATTTATATATATATATTAGTCTTCGTATCGAAAAACCCGCGATAAGCAATGTTCTGCTTTATGAATCTTAATTATTTTTGGATTGGACAACAAACTGAATCTGAGTTTTCACAGAACTTCCATCACTCTATTAAAGTATTGCTGTAAACTATATGCACTTAATGGATATATTGAGTATCAGATCGAGAACAAGTTCGTTTTTTTTATTTCTGAACAGTTACTACTTTTGGGAAAATACTTAAAAGAGAAAGATGCATTATTAATCATAATACAATTATGAAAATGAACATTATTATCCGCTTAAATGCCGATTAAAAGTTACGCAAATCGTTCACCAGCTCATCCACCGTTTTCCACATAATTGCGTGTATGTATTAGGAGGGAATGCTCAAATATGCAAATTTTTCTCTGAAGTAAGTAAACTCTTCACGAACGCTGTGAAGTTCGTTTCATTGCATTTCAAAGCCTTAATGATACTTTTACTGATGGCAGTAAAAAGAAAAGAAACGTATTTCGGAAAGACGGATATATATGTCCTGGACGCATAATACACCGGTTCAGCAAGACGGATATATATGCCAGCGGCACTTAAGGGGGTAAACATTTACATTCGTATAAGATTTAGAACTAAAATTTCGGACATTGAAATATTACTCTCTTACTAATCTAGTTGATAGTTGAATATTACTTAGATGCTTATTACATTAAACTATTTTGTGAATAAAAAATAAATCATTATCATTCTTAAATTTGAACCAGTTTCTTCCGACTTATTACTATTCGATAAATCTGTTGTCAATACAAGATAGATTATAAAAAAAATTCGTGAACTGATAATTCAGCTGGGAAAATTACACTCTGGTAAAATGAGCAAATATGAGAACAGAAACTTTTTTTTCATTTTTTAGTTATATATACATTAGTAAAAATAACAAGATTAGAAATAAAAACAAATTAACCTTCCTTATTTTTAAAATAAAATTTCTGCCTGTGCATTTTAAACCGTGTATATGGATTTGGAACGATGAAAGTCTTTGGAGTGATTCTGTGGACATCATCTTCTAGTGAGAACTTTCTATGTCACAAATGATACAATTAATTTTATTTTCTCTCAGTAACCATCTCTTCTATTTCCTTGTTATTACAGATCAAGTGTTTATTGTTCTAATTTTGTTTCTGTCAGTCTGTCTTCCTTCTTCAAAGTTGATATAAACTTCGAATTATTTAAATGATTATCTTCAACACAACTGTTAAATCAACAATGCCATCATCTCGATGCTGCTGTTTGTGTTTCACAATTCATTCTTTGTACTTTGATGTTGAATATACTTTTTATATGGATTTATGTGAGAATTAAATCTGTTATTTGGACACATGCATTCTATTCTTATTTCTGTTATGTAACCCCCCCCCTTCTTACAGTATGATTTTTACCTTCAGGAATACGCATGATTAATTATAGTCTTTAATTTTTTGGGTTGCTCGAAAAAAATCAGCATTATCTTTAAATCTGCAATGAAGTCATCAACATATGAGGCATGTCCGGGAATCAAGTACCTTTTCGTTCTACCGCAACCGCAGTGGTAGTTTTGCATTTCAGCACTTGCGCATACGTGTGTCTGGTTGATTGCCAGTCCAGTGACGCCATTAAGCCGGCATTTCTCGCGCAGGGTATGTCATGCCCACCATCTAACTTTTTTCAAGACATCATCTAGACCTTTTTCGGAAAATGAATAGTTTCTCGTGTTGCTGACTTTAAAGTCATATTCTTTGAGGGGCCTCAGATTGCAGCCGAATTTTAAATGTATATTTTCGGATATCACCTTTTCAGGTATGTCATATCCTGTGCGTGAATTGCCGTTACAGTTCTAAATGCATGTGCACGCTTTAAAATATTTCTTATGCAATGGTTCATTATTGCACGTATGAAGAAATGTGATATTTAAGTAATTTAATAGATGCAGTACATAATAGGTATAGTACAACAGTATTTTCAGATAAAGAAAATCTCTTTGCGAAGATGATGAGGAAGAATTGAATGATGAAGAGTATAATAGAAAGTATGACATCTCTACTGAAATCTATCAAGAAAATTTAACTGAGGGAGCAATTATCCTTAATAAAATGAACACATCATATTCAATGACTAGAAAATGTAATCGTTAGGGTATGACAATATTTTTTTGTGTTGTTAAACATTGCAACAATAAATGCGTAAATTATTTTGTTAAGTACTCAGAAACTGCCTACTAAGCATCAAACCAGACGCTGTTTTGCATTTCGATTTTCAGTAGAATGTAAAGAACGTAGAAGCCAGCAAACGATGCTTGTACGAAATTAAAAAAACTTTATGTTCTAGTGAAAACATCGCATTCACTCCCGACGAAGAATACAGGAACGTGTAAGCAATATACAGAATGCCGTAATAAAAAGAACAGAAAAACTAAATTTATGTGTTAAAAGTGTAATAAACACATTGCATTTCCTACTTTTCTTCCTTTTTCAACTTAAAACGAAATTTTTACGGTAAAAAAATAATGTAAACACCCTTGGGTATGAGATACCCAGCGTATAAAGTGGCGTTCGTTTTTTTCGCGTGTTAAGTGCCGGGTTAATGCTGCATTGCGTTGTTTTATGCGTATTATTAAGCGTTCAAAATGTTTAAGAAGATTGCATATCCCACCGACTATGAAATATGCGTTCTGTATTCTTTTTTTTGAACTCAAGGGATATTAAACCTGACGAAATTCGCTATCAAATTGTAGATATATACGGTGTAAATGTAATAGTGGTGAAATGCTGAGAAAATGGGTTCGACAGTTCAAAGATGGACTCACCAATGTTCATGACGTACCCCGGACTAGACAGCTTTCAGTAGACAATGATTGTTTGGTTGAAAAATTGAATGAGAAAATTCGTGAAAGACCGGTTCACAATAAGATTGCAGTGTAATGAGTTTCCACAAATTTCAAAAACTGTTCATTCGCGACATATTTCTTTAAAAAAGAGTATAGAAAAGTTGGTTTCCCGATGTGAAAAATACCTGAACAATGATGGTAACTATGTAGAAAAATAGTTTCCGACATGCTTTCTCATGTAAAAATAAATTTTGTTTTAATAAAAAAGATTTTTAAGCGAGTTTTTCAAAACCGGTATTTAGCTTCCAGAATTGAGTTTTACGTATGACAGGGACAGAAGCTAGTATTCTGACCTTCAAAGCAAAATTACATCTTTTAAACAATTATTTTATACACATATTTAGTAAAATCAAACGCCATCTTTACGACGAACGCCATTTTATGGAGCTTCACAATGAACAATTTTATAAGTTGCTCTCGTTAGCACAAAATATATTTTAAATTACACTCCCGGACCGAAACCCTTACATGTAGGTGGGTTTCCGATAGCTCTTTTAAGCCAAGTGCTTTTGAAATAACGATAAGTTAATAATACGCTTTTAATAAATACATAAAATATATTCTGGACGACTGTTTTGTTGTTATGGTAATATATAAACGGTATTTCTTGCCAATAATGTATAATGAAAAGTTATATCCGTATTTTCGCTGCATATGCAGAGAATCAATGTGCCCTCACTAGTGATGTATTGTAAATAAAGAAGACAGGTATTTGACATTTCGATATCTATATGTACTTTTTAAACATGTTTTTTTATCACAATTTTTTTTCCTGTTAATAATACACATTATTAGACTAATTTTAATTCATGAAAGTATATAAAATAAATCGAAGAGTATGTCTTTATAAAATATAAGCTAAATCTCATTTTAAAATAGGTAAATAAAAACACAAGTGACAGATTCCACAAATGAAACTTCCTACCATAATATTAAACCATAAGGCAAAAGAGGAGTCAAAAATATAATGAAATAGAAACTTCTACAGGACAGTAAAGTCCTTTATCTTCAGCAAAGTATCTTAATTAAAATTCTCTTTAAGGCTTAATTCATTTCTACATAATACTGCTTTTTCCAAAAATTATATGTCTAGGAAAAGAAAGAAAAGCTTTTAAACATTCCGTGACATAAAAATAAAAGGAATTGCTGAGAAAAAAAAGTGTCTGAAAGTATGTATAAAGCCCTATAAATTGTTAAACATAGCAATGGAAAACGAAGCCATTACATAATTAATGTGTACCTGAATGAAAATAGGAATTACCCTCTAAATAATTGAGTATTGGGATTTCCATGAACGTTTCTATATCATCTAGTGATATAAAAACTCGCATCAGCATAAATATCACGCTGATTATAGTCATTAAAATACCATCATTTACATACAAAGGGAAAGAAAACTTAATAAATGCGGAGTTTGGACATTTCAAAGATTAATTAGCCAGCTTTTAATATTTAAGGAAGTTATGATTTTTACTACGTAAATCTTTTATTTTTAATCTTGGCGTGTATAACCAGTATAATTTGGGATATATGTTATGCGTGTGCAATATAAAATATTTTTCGCTTACATCATGATTAATATAATTTACTGCGTAATCCTTCCAGAAAATTCTGCTTAATGTAATCAGGTATTACATAATATTTTATTTTATCAAATGAGGGAATGCATATCAATGACACACAATAAATCTACACCAGGACTATTGGCAACGGATTTCATAATTTTGAGCCATGGTCAAGTGACGAGTAGGACACCTGGAGCTGGAACACTCCTTCTGTGAATTTTCACACCACGTCAATGGGGGACTTTGACCAATGACGTAACGTAAACTCCCGCACTGCAAGGGGGAGTGGCGGGGATTCTAGGGGGCCCAAACCTGACTGATTCTAAGTACGCTTTTGCGTTGAGGGCCCCAAAACTGACTTTGCAGGGAGGCCCCAATATACTCCGCTATTCCACTGACTTTGAGCCTTGGCAGAATTAAAGTGCATCCACCCCCCATACGGCGAGTTCTTGGCAACACTAAACTCGAACTCATGACATTAGCTACAGTGGTCGTATTTATTTTATCCCCCAAAAAAAAACGACTCTCTGTAACATGACAAAGAACAAGAGTAATCATTGAAAGCATATCAAAATAATAAAATATATAACAAAAAAACTTTATTCAATATCCATTTTGTAGTGAGTACACCAAGTTGTTTTGTCTCTTATATTGGTACACGAGCTAATTAATCGAGTTAATACTTTCATTTCTTAATATTTGAAAAATTTTTATAGAATGTGTATTTTTAAGTATTAAAACACATACATATATAATATTTTCTTAAGGTAGAACACTCGAAGGCAGCTAAATTTTTTTGCAGAATAGAATTGTTTGTTTATATGTTATTTTCTATTTTTGATATTCATTAAAATACGAATGCAGTGTTTTCTTCTCGTTATGTATTACACATGCATATGCATGTACGTCAAGAAAAAGAAGGATTGACTACATTTAAAGGGACGGAAACGAAATTATACTTTTTTTGTATAAATTACAGAAAAGACAACTTCTTTTTCTACTTGTGTACTTAGGTGTTTCAAAAATTACGGTAACTAGAACTCTGACGGAGATGCAAGTTACCCGCATGAATAAAATTCCAGTCAATATTCAAAGGCTGCCGGTAGATGGAGCTGGCTCTCCAGTAACATTACTAACCCTCAGAAGACGGCTGCGTTGAAAGTACCTTGGTACGTGATTGAAATAAGCGCGATACAGTTTTTACGTTTAAGAAAAACTCTCCACCTGAATTTCACCGGCAAGGTAGGTGTACGGTAGAAGTGTTACGTCATGTCAAGTGTGGTTTTGGTGCCCGAAATTTGACAAAGGTAGAACAGAAAACAAGAGAAAAAAGGGCACTTTGGGTTAGACGTATTGAACTATCATCATTACAGTCTTGACCTAGCATCAAGTGATTTCCATCTTTTTAGACCTTTAAAGAAAGACTTGGGAGGTTAGAATTTCAGAAGCAATGCTGTGGTTCAGCAAGCTGTATTGACGTGGTCACACTACTTTGACGCTGATTTCTACAATGCTGGTTTTGATGTACTAATTGAACAAATACCTCTCCGTAAGTACGGCGAATATGTAGAGAAGTAATATGTGCATGTGCCTTCCTACATTTTTTTTTCTGAATAAACATTTTCTCTAAATGGGCTCGTTACCTTACTTTTTGAAACCCCTACATATAACTACCTTTTATACGCAAATTTCTTATATTCTACCAAAGTGTACTATAATTTTTATATTCTATGTTAAAATAAGAACAATATTCTCTATTTGTTTAAACTACTGTAAATTAATTCCTTATCAGATTGACATAAAGGGGATATAGAGACGAGGGATAGTCAGCAAAAAGGGTTAGAAGTTAAAGCATTTAAAAACTACATGTTGTGAACAAATTTTGTTTCTCTTGAGTGGAGGCAAATGGCGCTACTTGTCATAAACATTGTTTTCGGGTAGATAGGTAAAGTTCCCAGACAGTTTAGGAAGATTGAAATGGCAAGACGCTTAGGAAATTGGTCTCGTTTGAAAGTGTGAGCCGTGATTCGATTTTTACGGGCAAATAATGTGTCCACAACATCACATCGTGGAAGTTTATGGTGAAGAAGCAATGAGCAGACAACATGTTCCGAAATGGTGTCACTCTTTTCAATAAGGCAGACAGGATGTCGAAAACGATAATATGGCAGGGAACGGCCGGCCAAGTTCTTCAACAACAGAAATCAACAGGGGAAGAATCGAAGAAATTATTCAAAATGATCGAAGCGTCTCTGAGTAAAATCTCATTAGAGCTGGAACTGAGCTATGGTAGTGGGCAGAATAACGCATCTGATTTGCTGCGGTATTCCAACACAGTGATGTGAAAACATCCGCCTAGATCTAGCTCTACGGACAGGGACCTGATTTCTACCCAGACGGGTTAAGCAAGTTGGTTCTGCGTTCTGATAAATGCCTAAATAGATTCGGTCATTATGTCGAAATGTCATAGGCACGTATGCCTCTCAATTTCCCTTTGTATTATCTGTCTACCGTTAAAAAAATATTTATTTATTAAACTTGTAACTTTCTTTTATAATCCCTCGTATATGTAACTGAATTCTTCCCTGCTCTATTTTTATTTATTTTAATATCAAGAATTACAATATGCTTGAGCTTTGACATTTAAAATGAATTAAAAGTTACTTTCAATACAATTTTAATCAAAAATAAATTCATTGTATTCCGTTCTTTGGCATTCTGATTAAAAAAGGCATATAAAGTTCAATATTTTTTTTTATTCCTGTATTATTTAAATGTTTGCTATTTACATTGTCTTATCTTGTGTTAAATTATGTGAGGGTATATTTATAATCCTTGTGTTATTTGTTATGCTAAATTTTCTTAGAAAGATTCATTTTGTAATATATCAGAACATTATTAAATCCTTTTGAAGAATCAAGTGACTGTAAGATGTACCTTTCGCAGCATTTCATAAATTTCATTCAATTGTTTACTTGACATTTTTATCTTCTACAGATTAAATACTGCATTTGAAATGATTAATTTTCGCTTACATTTCCAAATGTTTTTGTTTAACTATAATACAAGTTTACCGCTCTTGAGAAATAAATTAATTCAATTGTTCAAAAGCGATTCTTAAGTTTAATTTCTCGTAAAGCGTATCACAGATATTAATTATTTTAATTAAATATTATTTACTTTTTCCCTCCTAAAATGCATCTTAATCTAATATCTAATGAGAGAGCGAGACATTTTTCTATATTCAACCATATGTATAATATATATAAAGCATTTTTAATAAGAGAGGATTTTCAAACAATTTAGAGGAGAGAACTTTTTTTCGGCAAAATTTTACTTACATCGTAGACGCGTAATTTAATTCAAATAAGTGTTTCGTACAAATGCCATTTAATTAAGTTCGATTCTTTTTTTGTGCTATTATTAGTAGAGAAACATGTATTGTGTAATTTTAAAAAAAATTCTGCAACCTGAGAAGATAATTCTATATTTTCTTTAAGAAAATCAGTGTTCCTTATGAACAAAGCAAGCTATTAAATACCAATGACGCATGAGTTTACATATAACTTCTATCATTGACAGTTTATATTGAGTTAAGTAAAAGGTTTTCCGCCAAGGGGGGGGGGAAATATCTCAGCACAAACATCGGTCATTTCCGTAGTAGTTAAGATTTCTACAAACGGATTTTTTGCATTCTAAATCTGAAAGTGTGAACTACACGGCTGTATAATTTATTTGTAAACACTTTATTATCTTGTGCAACAAAAAATTGTTTAAAATGAAGCTTTTACATCCACAGATCAGAATGATTGTGTACTGAAGTACTACTGAATGCCACAAAAAATGTGTGGAAGTTTAGGTTTCAATACTGTTTTTCTTATGATACAGTAAAAGTTTGGTTTTGAAAGTTTAAAGCTGGGAAATTCGGCATTGAAGATGAACCACGTTCTGGCCGCCCTATTGAGATTGATTGGGACCAGTTAAAGCAAATCATTGATCAAGGCAAATATTTTTCAACACGAGCTATTGCGTTAGAGCTTGACGTTTGTCAACAACTAATAGTTAATATTCTCAAATGCATAAATACAACATATATAAATTTAATTGCTGGTTACCTTACAGTTTGACTGCTGAAGAAAAGAGCAAGAGAAATGCGGCCTCTTGGGCTCTGTTCAGAGATCAAAGGAAAGAGAACATTCTGGACAGAATTGGGACCTTGTGACGAATCTATACGGAACTTTATCACTAACCTTCTGAGTCGACCTTTTTAGGGAAATTTAATTCCCTACCTATTTCCAATCAACTCCAAAAAGCGGACAGGATTCCTTGTTATGCAGATTAGATTCAGTATTTAAGTCAAACGAAATAGTAAAGTGAGAGCAGTAGGAGATAGAGATTGAAGCAGAAAGTTATCGTGGATTTAAATTGAAGATTTCTTGTTAGAGATATTTAATCTCAAGAATTGAGATTCCGAGTGGTAAATATTGATTTGTGTTTAAAGTCTCATTAAAGTTTTAGGAGTGAGATTAAAGTTAAATGTTCAATAAGAACATTATTAAATATAATTCTGGGATCTCTTATCGTGATAATCTCTGCGTGATCGTTATTTAATGCTTAATTAATGAGATCATTAATTAAGTTAATTTAAAGGATATTGTCTTTAAAACCTCATAATATTATTTAAACAAATCTGTTAATAAGTCTTTGATTCTATTTGGATAAGATAACCAAATAAAGAAAGTTGTTTATAAAAATGGCTACTGGTTCTTACATGACTCCTATTTATTCTCGTTCTCAAAGTGAGGTCCTAGGAGACCTTCACAACCTGTGATGAAAAATGGGTACAATACAGTAATATATGCCACAAATGAGGATGGTCAGCACACGGAGAATCAGCGGGTTCGGTTGTAAGACGAACAAGAAGGTGCTTCTCTGTATCTGGTGGGATTGTAGAGTAATTATTTTTCAAGGAGTGTCTGAAAAGCGGGCAGACTATCAACATTAATATATACAGCAATATACTAATCTAAGTAAGAGATGACATTTGCGAAGAATGAAAAAGAGTTCAGAAAGAAAGGGGTTCTCCTTCATTAAGATAACGCACAATCACATGTTTGTGCGATTACCGTTTGGACGCTCTACACGCGGGAATGGGATTTGATGTAACATCCAACATACAGCTCAGACATGGCGCCTTCGAATTACTACCTGTATTCACATCTGCGGCTGCATTTTGATAGCACATTATTCCATTCAAATGACGGATCACAAATGAGATCGATCGCTTTCTTGACTCAAGTATGCCACAGTTCCTCTCAGACGGGATTGAATAGTTGCTGAAACGCATGCAAACCATTGTGGATTTGAATGGAAATTGCTATCCTCATTAGCTTTACTGATTTCATATGTCTGTCATTTAACGATAGTTATATTTTTTTGGCGGAAAACGGTTCATTTAACGTAATATATATAGGAGTGCATTAAATTACTGCGGGTAGTTTAGCGTCAAATGGCAATTGCTTTAATTTTCGGCTAGACAAAATAATTTCTGATTCTAGAATATGTTATGGAAAGTAATATAACTTTTCGCTTACAAAATCGAGTTGCATTGTGACCGCTTAAAATATTTTATGGACCAATGCAGTTTTAAATTGATATTTTCTTTAGTATTCCACGAAATTTGAACCCATTGAAGCCACTGCAAAATTCCTAAATGCTCAGCTTCAGTCATTTTACCCTGCACGTTTGAATGCAAGCTGCTCTTACGTTCTTACACAGTTTCGAGGAATTCCTTCAAAATCTTTCATGAAAACTTGAATTACGATTATATAAAATTAGGTTAACACACAACACATTAATTATGTTTAAATTTCATGAAATGTTTTTATGCAAAGTACATATTGTGTAATGCAAGCTAGGAATATACTAAAAAGAGCAATTTTTATAAATTTTTAAAAATTTCTATAATGACATGTTCAGGATGTAATGTATGAGTTCACTTACATATTTAAAGGGACAAATATAAATATCTTTCTCTTTCTTAGTGCTTTAAATAAGAGTTTAATAACTGCTTCATAAAATAAGGTTTTTTTTAACTATTGAGTAAGAAGTATATGGCATCGAACAAGAATATATGTATGAATCATAAAACTTTATAAAGAATTCATAGATTGAAGCTTATTATAGACGTGTGTGTGTTAATTACCATATAACATAACAAAAATCCTATGAGTTAAATAAAAACCCAAGCTAAAGCACCAGGCAAAGTCGATAACATCATTTTATAAAATTCATCATTAACCCCTTAACTACTTAGCAAATGCTATGAATTCACTCCTCCCCCCAGTGCCACCGTTCCTCCCACGGGCGCGCGTTGTTGCACGGTTTATTGAGGGAAAAGAAAAGAGGTGTTTTTCTTTCATTTAAAAATTGTTTACTTTCACAGAATTGTGTTCATAATAAAAAGGAAAAAAAAACTTAATCTCCAGAGTTAGAATACAATGAAAAATAAATTGAATTTTTTTTATCTGCTCTGTGATACATCCTAAAACATGGTTTAACAAATAAAACAGTATCACATCCAGTGCATTCACACAAAAATTAAAAGGTTATACATGTACTATACACGGTAAACGAAGATGACAGCAGATGATGAATAGAAAAGAGCATAATCAAAGGAAAAAACAAGAAAAACTGCTTAGCCATGAATTTCATCGTTAGTGGAATTTTTCCTTTCAAATTCCCTCCACACTTTCTCTCTCTCTCTCTCATCACCGAAATAAGTAAATTCTTATCACGCTGTCAATGTTACGTTTATGCATTTCAAAGCCGTTTGACTTGTTTGAAACAGAGCAGCACAATACAGAATGTCCTCCTTTGGCAGGACGAGTATATACGTCCGGGGTACTAAAGGCATTGGCTCATCAGGACGTGTATACACGCCCGAGGCACTCAAGGGGATTAAACAGATTATGAAAATATATAAATCATAATATAAGCAATGTGAACTTCCTTAAAATCAGAAGGGAATCATAAATAAAAAAGAATTCTTATATTAATTGTCACCTATTGAATATCATACGAAAGATTGAGGAATCCAATCTAACGAAGTATGCACGAAAATATCATAAAGTGTACAAACCTCGTTACATATTGTGAAAATTTATACTTTCTATTATTTTCCAACACAAGAATAATAATGAACAAGATAAATAACCATGTGAAAGGAAACATACATCTTAATCCCATCCAAACAACACAAAATCCATGTCTAATCAGAACACGGCTCCTACATCTACACGACAAAATTGACAACTTCCCTGATCCCTAAAATTAATAATCAAGACCCTAATATCTTCCCCCATCAGACTGATTAATCCGGACGCTTCCTAAAATTCCCACCTCCAAAGCGCACGTCCTGAGAAATTCCTTCGTCCGCAAATCGCGACTCCAAGGTATTTATTAACGTTTAATTCCGGCTGCAGAAATCTCGCAGCCCCAAAGCTGTCACGCGTAATTTCTGGCATCATCAAATATTTAAAGCTCATAAATGCGACCCATCCATCGAGCTGCAGGGGCGCTTAAATATTCGATAAAGCCAATGGGGAACACCGATTTGAGCACGGATTTTGGGTACAGGGGATGTATGGTGGCGTAAATGATCGCTGCAATCTATTCAACTCAGCCGTTTTAAGCCAGGCATCGAGTGATTAGACTAATCTCTTGGTGATGACGGCGCTGTGTTCCCGTCATTAGACCTCTATTGACCTTGGGATTTAAGTCGGATTGTATCGGGGTGAGATCGCCGAACAAGTGCGATTTGTTCCGACGATATCCTCTTGGACACGAAACAAATACGTTTAATCTGGCAGGATTTGGTTGGTTATATTGTTTCGTAGCGTGTAACTGTTAAATTTGGAGAAGATGGAGACGTATGAGAATATCTAACTAAAGCGAAATGTCTGTATTTTGTAACATTTGGTCGACTATGGTGACTATTTGTTTAAAGCAGACATAGGTTGCCGTCTATCTGAATGGTTGCAAATTTTCAGACAAGTGGTTTAGGAATTAATATTTTTGAAAATTATTTAAGCGTTATTAATTAATGAAGTATATTTGGTGTGTTTGATTTTTCTTAAGGTGCAGAGTTTTTTAGATATTTTAACAGTAGCGTCACGAAGAATAATATAGTTCGCCTGCAAAGTCAGTTTTTAAACCACAAGCCGTACTGAGCCCCCTAGAATTCTATACCTCCTCGTGATGGGGGGGGATTGCTAGGGATGTACGTTACACCAATGCATATTAGGTAGTTGACTGATTATACTACACGAGCAAGAGGAGGGGCATTTTAAATAAAATTGTATCAAATATTTCTTAATTAAAAGTAAACCAGGATTCTTGCGTATTTATACCTTCGACCAATATCGCGATACTAAAAATTATCGCCAAATAAAAATACTTTGCGAAATACTATTAATGTCTCCACTTTTAAACAAAAACAAATTCCCTGGCATATTTATTCCGTTATCAACATATCAAAAATAACTTTGCGAAAATATAGAAAAAGTTCTTTAAAAATTATAACAAAAAAAAAAGGAATTTAAAAATCTACGCACTTGAAATAAATAAAAGATTTTATAAAAAATCTACGCACTTGAAATAAATAAAAGATTTTAAAAATTCTACGCACTTGAAATAAATAAAAGATTTTAAAAAATCTACGCACTTGAAATAAATAAAAGATTTTAAAAAATCTACATTATTCAGGTGGCCATAACACCGTAATAAAGCGAACGTGTACTTTCTATACTATGCCACATAAATTCGCACAATAATGAATCTAAATGCTGTCGGGCAGATTCGCGATGTGTCATGTTTCATTTAACCATTTTTTTGTCCGGGTACTGACGCAATGGCACGAATAGCGATCTCTTCCATAGACCAAAGTTTACTCATTCTTTCGAACGAAATAAAAGAAAAATGGGTACGTTTTCGATTCACAGGTGCAAATCTGGCCAAGCAGGCTTTATTGGTGACAGCACATAGGGAATATAATGGTAAAACAGATAAAAAAAACAATGATAACTAAATGTTAGTTATAATTGTTTTTTTATCCGCTTTTTATCTATTATGAAAAAAGACGTTACTTCAAGAAAATACCGCAAATTGTTTTGAAATGTTGTTGTAAAAAGTTACCAACGTGCAGTCTTTTTGGCATCGGTTGTATAGTTTTTGGCAACTGTATGGCCTGCACCGGTGAAACGGAAAAGCACCTAAATATATCACAAATTTAAACAACATTACCACTTCCTTGCAGGTATAAGTAAGATAAATGTATTTGTCGAGGGAACGGTACATCCTATAAAAATCGTTATTACATTCAAGCATGCACGAACAAGATTATTAAGTTTGAACATGTGTGAGAGTGCATTTTTACTATAAGCTGCATATTGTAGCATTTAAGGATGTTCTTTAATTTTACGAAATGGGTCGATGGTATAATACGTATAGACATAAACAAGTGTAAATTTTGAAAAATATGTGAAGTTTATCTGCGATTTCGACAAAAGCTGAAGTACGAAAGAGAAAGGTAAATATCGAAGGAAAATCCAACAAGATACCTCAGGAGAGGGGGGAATCTCCTGTGTTTACCAAAGACAATAAAACCCAGGGGAAAGAGAGGAAAAATAATTTTGGTATCTAGAGACCATAAGATCCCAAGTAAGTAGTTAAGATCCTGAAGCATATAAAATTAAATATAACGAGAAAAAAGCTGTTCGAGTCTGCTGTACAAAAATATATATTTAACAATATTTTACACAAGATTGTTTTATGTATTGTGGATTTGTTTATTATTTTTTATAATATCCCATTTAATATTCTTTTAAATATTTCTTATTGTTTTCTGATAAATATCATAAAATAAATTAGAGCTTATAGCGTATGAAAAGTGAATTATGGAATAGATTTTATACATTTAAATTTCTTGATTAATTCCAGTTTCTTTTACAAGGTATAATACGACATAATATTCATCACAAATGAAAAAAAACTCGGAATAAAGTCCATACTAAATAACTCTCGAAAATAACGTATGACAGTATCAAATATGTTTTATTTATGATGGACAATATATATATATAGTTATATACTACATAAAACTTCAGAAATAAGCTGGAGGTGTTTTTGTAGAAAAGTTTAGATTAAGAAATTTGCGTGCATTAAAATTCGACAATATGTAAGCAGCTTAAATTAAACGTTCTGATATACGTCATGTAAATGTCACTGTTATGTAATTCTTTAAGAATTCCAACTTTATAAGCGAAAGCATTGCGGGGTCTTTCCAGGAACTCAAAGTAAAATCTCTGAATATATATATAATCAATAAGGAATAGCATTCACAGGAAAATGAATCTGTTAAATTTGGTATATATATATATATAACTTAAGTCAAATTCACTTACTTATAACTTCAGAATGAATCTAATAACAAGCACGTTTTTCATAACAATTTCAATAGCAATATAAGCAAAATTACTAAAAATTTTACATTATGTATAATCATTCTGCCTTTGTTCTAAATTTATACATCAAATCTCGAGTTTCATTTGCGAGGTTTTTGAATATAGTTATTAACCTAAAACCGACAGTCAGTTTTTTCAAGCACGTAAAATTATTACACACACACACAAACACATCTTACCTAAAATTAGAGTTATTGTTTTCAATTCAGTTATAAAGCTCGCATAGTCCTTAAAATTTCAAAAAAGAATACGCCATTAGTTGTGAGGTTGTTTCAAATTAAATTAGGTAAATACTACAATAAAAACTCACAATTTAACTAGTAATTATTTTTAAAATATGATTGGAAACTCTATCGTAGCACTGTCTGAGTTTTGTTACAGCAATTACATTCCGATAAGAATTTCGTCAAAAATATTAACAACCATAGAGAATTTTAAACTAATAATCAATGTCAAAATATGTGCATTTTAACTCACTTATGTGCTTTGAAATATACATTATTCAAATTACAAAGTCTGTATAGCTAAAGATCTTATGAATTATTCACTACAATGTGTTGCTTCCTATATACAATCTGTATAATTTATAATTATATTCGAATAATAGGGATACTTTGCAATACATGAACTGCATATAATCCCTGTATATACCATTATATGCAGATAATAAGGATTCTCTGTATATGATACTCTGTATAATCTGCGTGTATATAATTTGGATCAAGCAGTCGTAATTACGAATTTAAAGCATAGAGACCAAATTATTTAAACATTTTATTGTCTAAAATTTTTAAAAAATCACAATATTTTGTGCTGCGTATTTGCCTAAATTTTGGAATAATCTGAAATATCTGAGAGCCCACTTTGTACCCAACTATCGTAAGGCAACGAAAAATATAAAAATCAAATTTTATTTAGAATTCATAATATTTAAGTAATATTTGTTATATTTTATACTGAATACCAAAAGTATGGTTTTTATTTATCCAAGTATTTAAATTGATATAACTCAGAAAATTGATAAATCAGCAATTGAAAAAAAAGCAGTTTGAAATTTATTAATTCAATGAAAATTAGCGTAATACTAATTTAATTTAGTTTTTAAATTTTCAGGGTAAAAAGCTTGATCTATAACAAGTGTTTACTTTGTAAAGGAAAATACAATTTATATTAGATATAAACAAGTACATGCCCTTTCTTCTTATTTTTTAACGTAATGATCTTTTAAAAGGGCTTTCAAAGGGAAAATTTCACACTATCGTAAGCAAATCTGAATTTATTGAACACCTTTGCAGTCTTATGTTCTGATATAGATGACAATGTTTACTTAACTCCGAATGACTGAATGACTGTAAATGTTAAAATGGCAAAAGATTGTCCACACCTGAAGTTGACACATGTACGATCGGAAAGATTCTTAGTCGAAAGAAAATCAGCTCTGTAAGACTCGTCGCTCGACACAGTAGGAAAGGTTTAGCCAATTAAATTGGTCACATGATAAGGTGTCGAATATGCGGCAGTCAACGTTTACAAAATCGGGATGGTAAAGTTTCGATAGAGCATATACACTGCTAGGACCTTTCTCCATAAATGTTGACTAGAAGTAGACGATATTTTTGAAAAGGCATAACTGCATGTACTATTCTCTCTCTGTGTCATTGTATTCTAGGAGTTTAAGCTTTCCCATGTTTGAATACTATGCTATAATAAGGGGGAGGATACCAAAGTATCCTTTTTTTTCGGTTTTGGCTTGTTGCAAGCAGTATTCCATCATAAGACACACGCGCACACAGTTTCCTATGAAAATTCTTCCCTGAAAATCGGAGCCCTGGAAGCATTCATGATACTATCAGTAACTTGAAAGACGGCATCATAAATTGTATTCTAATCCATTGCTCCAGTAATTGTTTTCTGAGACACACTGTAGATGGAAATATCAAATAACTCTTAAACATTTTGTGACATTTTAGATCTTTAGCAGCAGTGTGCCTAGCTTTGATAATTTATCGTCATTGTTTGTGGCGTCTGCAGTTACCCTACAGAATTACTTTTCTTTTTGTCTAATTCAGTACCTACACGCACTTATTTTTTTATCCCAAACGAATTATGACCACATGCAGGATTGTAAAAAGAATTCAAAATTACTAACATCGTGATAATGTAGTAATATTACATCTATGTTGATGTGCATTTATAAGTTTGTTCTTTTCTAAGGGAAACGTTTCAAGCAAACTAACAAAACACGTAAAAGATAAGATAAGATTTTAAAAAAATAGATTTCATGGTAAACTGCACATTTTAGTACCCCTTCCTCAACGGAAAATATTATTGTGTGATCTGTTAAGAAATGTGTAACGGAGGAAGATAGTTATGTTTTGTAATCCATACCAAAATACATCCTGTCTTCAAGTTAGAAATTATTTGAAACATCAAAACTTAAAAGATTTTCTTATTGTTATATAACGTATAGTGATATTGGTATATAAATCTAAATTCTGGAATTCTACCGCTGTTATTTCCTATAAAAATGTCCCTGAATAAAAAAAATACAAGTTTACGCCCCAAAACATAAAAAATAAATTTATTAAAACGGATTAAAACCTTTTAATCATAAATAACAAATGAAGTTTAGTATTTTTCAGGTATGGATTTTGTAAAATTTGGCTAAATGTTTTTTCAGAGCATGCTCTTGAAAGTAAGTTTATTACGATCCTGCAAGTATTGTATCTTATATGAGGCATCTTAACATTCACTGAATTTTTTCCTTTATAGATATTAATGTATCAAATGCGACATGAAGTTTGTGGATAACAAAACTCTACATTTGAGCTTATTTCAGGTGAAAAGGCCAAAAACAATTAAGTTAGGGATGGCAATTATTATTCAATCCCGATGATGAAGCTATTCCTTTATAGAGAAGGTTTTAGAAAAGTATTTTGAACTTAATCTGCATTGCATTTAATGCTACGTATAAATTTCTTCAATCAGCATATATTATTTTTTGGTACAAAAATAAATCTAATCAAGCAAAATTTTAATCATAACTTCTAACTTATGCATGAAAAATAAGCGAATGTAGAAAAATGTTACATAAGAATTGATTAGAATATTTTTGAAGCATTTTATTTAAATTCTATTTATTTTCTTATTATCATTTACCTATCTCTTTAATGACAATTTGCCTTAGAATTAATTTCTATTTATATAAATGCCTCGAATAGCTTTAAATGATAAACGTACCTACAGAAATGTATAAGATCAAAATAACGTTACCAAAGAAAGGCAATTCCTCGACAAGATAGGATACATCACGTATTGAACACTGTTGACAACCCTAACAATGCATGCCTTATTAAAGTTGCTATACTGTAAGAAAGAGTCACGAAATTACCCATCCCAAGGGAAAAAATTTCCTCTACATTGTGGCTGACGTTCCTAGTATTAAAGTGGGGGATTCCTCCATACTGATAAATCCCTCTTGACAGTCAATGGAAGAGGGATTTTCTCCAGAAACTATCTATCAAACATATAAAGAGACATTGTCAAAAAAGGGAAAAAAAGCCGATCTGATCTCCCTACATGGACGTGGTGGTCCGGATCACACTTAAGGATAGGCCTGTGACATGACTTCGATATCAATGAAGAATCTAAGCCAAAGGTCGGTATGCTTCAGGAATGCAGTAAATACTCTCCCCCTCTGCATACCAAAATAAGAATTTTTGTATATTCTGTAAGATAATCTGATGTAAATAAAACAATAAATTAATGAATTTCTGTTTTTAGTTTAAAATTTATTATTAAAGCATAATTTCTTTCTTTATCTATTGTAATTTACATATTATAACAGAACAAAAATGTTAAGGTATCCGACTACGTTCGGAAGCGTGATTTTCAAAAGCGCATAAATGTATAATTTTCATGATATTTAGTGTCACTTAGATTATAATATATACATAAAATTGTTTTAAAGACATTTTGACAAAAAAAAATTTATTTAAATACAATTTTGGCAAAAAATTAACTTAGAATAATCTTTTTTCCAAATGTTCTCCTTTTGTGAAAAATGGTTCTATTATAATAATATTTTTTCTGTATATAGCTCAGACCTCTCTACAGAGGCTCAACTAAAAGTTTTGAAAAATTCACATTATTTTCAGAGTTACCACCAATTGAAATAATTATCGGCTTTTTTTCTTAAAATTGCTCCCCTCTGTTGTCGTAAAATATGAATAAATCCACTTCTAAGTCATATATTTCAAAAATTCTATTTGAGCTTCTTAACAGAGGTCTGAGCTATATACAGGCAAAATATTATTCTAATAGAAGCAATTTTCACAAAAGGAGAACATTTGGAAAAAAGATTATTCTAAGTTAATTTTTTGCCAAAATATTATATTTAAATAATTTTTTGGTCAAAATGTCCTTAAAACAATTTTCTGCATGTATTCTAATCTGAGTGATACTAAATATCATGGAAATTATCCATTTATGCGGGGTTTTTTTTAAAATCACGGTTCCGAACGTAGTCGGATACATTAAAGTAAAAATTCACCTAAATTGGCATCAAAAGTAGTGTAAAATGAGTCACCGATTAAAAGAAATGAAAATAATTACTGGACTATTTCATTTTTGTAAATGCCTCATACCTTATGCAAATTGAGATACACAGTAAGCAGAATAATATCGGCTATCGAGATCCATATTGTTCTGTTATTGCAAAACATTCAAAAATACTATTGTTATTGCGACCTAATTATCTCTCTCCTGTATATTACAAACGTTTAAAATATTTGACTGAATAATAAGAAATCATTATTATTTGTCTTTTGATATATGTAAAAATGTGTATTACACTTTTACGCAATAAATATTTTTTGAATTTAAAAATTAAATGATTTAACGTAAAAAAAAACTTTTGACGAGTTAAGTTTACTTAAACACGTCAAAAAATAAACATATTTTTTCCATGAAAAGATTTAAACTTAAGGAAAAATATTTCTTCAGAAATTTTTTTAAAGTATTTAAAACAAATATGATATCTCCTGGGTAGGAAAAAAAGCTTTCATTTCTTAAAAGTAGGTAAAACAGGCAATGACTTAGGATTCAAAATGGTTTAAATTTTACTTTAACTAATTTATCTTCTCTTAACTGTTTTTCTGAGACTACTCAGTACACTTTTGAGCAAAATAGAGTTTATGTGTGGGGAGCATGTTATGTATTTAAAAAGTATACGTTTACATTAATAATTTTTATTATGAAGGCCAATTTATCAGAATATTTTCTTTTAGTAATACTTCGATATATATTTAACAATGTTTAATGAATATGTTAATATATTTAATATATATGTTGTTATATTTAATGTAATTGTTATTATTTTTAATTGATTAACATACATTTTATTATATGCTTTTATATAAATGCATATGTCATTTTTCAAGAATTTAGTCTTTGATTGGAAAAATTGCTTTTTAATTTTAAAATACAGTGCCTCTATTTATTTATTCAGTGACTTAACATGTGGGGGAACAAAAAACATTCAACTGAAATACAGTTGAATAATTTGTTTTGATATAGAATAATGTAGTTTTTATCAGATTTATTCTGAAATAAAAATATTTAAAACGTTTACAGTTTAATTTTTTCATCGTAAAATCAACAAACTTCTTGTCAAATAATTATTAATATTGTTCTATTTTAAGTTCGCATATCGCAGTTTCATATCAGTTGTGCTACTTTTGAAACGTAACATATTCTACAAAATGGTGATTTCAGACATTTTTTTTTCAACGACTATATCTAATAGCCAAAGAATTAAAAAAAAAGTATGTGTGCTTATGACCACATGAGAGAAGTGATAACTTTAAATTTTGTAATGTTATTTCAGTGTTTACTTAGGTGAATAAAAAACAAGGAGATGTTAGTATTGTCCTACAAAATTATTTATTCATATGTCTGTACTCATAAAGTAATGTTTTTGTGCGAAATATAGAATCATAGTTGGGAATTAATTGTATTCTAAGAAGAAAACAATAGCTTTATGTAGCTAAAATAGGTTATAAATACTTTAGATTCAAAATTTTATTTAAATATCTATAAAAAAAACTCCGTCAAACGTTGTTGCGTACTTCCCCGGGCTTCATTTGTATCATTTGGCATAATTAAATTGAATTTTGATTTTAAAAAATCAACTAAAGGTTTTGATTTGTCTTTTGAAAACTCTGCATTAATATTCCCTTAAAATCGTATGTAATTTGTTCAGAAGACCCGAACCGGTTTTAAGAATTTTGGTTGTAATTTAACAATTTTTAATTCTCTTCATGAAGTAATTTAAGGATAGATAGTATGGCAGGTAGTTGATTGGGAAGAGATGAATTTAGGTCAAAACCTTTAAAAAGGGATTGAATCAGAAGATTTATAAAACATAATCTCTGGCTTATACTAGCTCTTTTGTCATTGTATGGGAAATTTGTACAAATATATCCGGTGCTGCTGCAAGGAAAGTCTTCTTAATTATATTTTGTTTTCTTGTATCTAAACTATTTAATGTAACTTTTTCTTAATACCTGTATACTCAATTTTGTTATTTTAAATTTTTGATTGTTTTAATTTTCTTTTTAGACTCAAAATACACTTAAGTAATTCGATAAATAGAACTACTTGTTCCATTGCTATTCCGATTCGCTTACAAAAATAGATTTTTATTCTTTATAGATCACTACAATATTCCTAATGATAATAATACTATTTACTTATTTCTGTAAAAATTTGTCCTTTTTCTACATTTTATGTTTAATTTTAGTGTGGATTTCTTTTCCTCTCAGCCTATTTTTTTTAAAAATATTACGTTTAATTTTCATGCTTCAACTAGGATTAGAAAGAATCCCGCATGCATTCTCCCAGAACAGAGGTGTCCAACCGTCGGCCCGTGAGATTCTTTACAACTTTACAAAATTCAAATTTTTCATACAATATTTTTGGTTCAAAAAGTGTTTTTTGTTTGTAAAAAATAAATATCATAGCTGTTATTATTTTATGACGCTGTTTCTGTTACTGCGAATCTCTTTTTTTTCTAAATTGAAATTTATCAAGCATAAATCGTGCTCAAATTTAACACCCGAAAATCTGCAACATCAATTACGATACGCAAATACACATGCATTGAGATCGATTTGCAAAAACTAAGTGAACGAGTTGAGAAACAGATATCCCACTAATTAAATAAATTAAACATTATTTGACCATTGCATTACTATTATTATACTATCTATGTTTGTATACATGAAAAACAATGAAAACATTAACAATATATCAGTCTGTTTTAAATTTTCACTCCAACAAATGTTTGTAATGGATCCAAATCTAATATAAAGATATATATTTTTATATGTGGCCCGCGTGACTGTCAAGTTTTTCCGAAGTGGTCCGCGAGGTCATTTGGGTTGGCCACCCTGCCCGAGAAAGAGGTGAAGGCGAGCAGAGCCCACTTAGATCAAAGCTAGGAACTTTTACTTTTATTGAAAGGGGTAAAAACTACCCATTTCAGAGTGGCGGGGGGAAAGTTCCTCCTTTCCTTTTTAGGGGTGTGTATGTCCGAATGAAGACAAAAAAAAAGCCAAATGAGAATTATATTCCCGATTCTAACGTTCATTCAAGTTCACTCCTTGGCAAATCACACCAATAGAAGTTATCACTTCAAAATCTGCACCAACTTTTTAAAACCAATTGGTGATTCTCAGAATTCTTAATCTTAGCAGAAAATGCTTTGGAGATAAACCAAATGTAGGAAATGTTCAACTGACTTCAAAATGATCTCACATAGGAGGGAAGCCAACCAGTTTTCAGGCAAGCCACAGACTTTTTGAAATGCAGTTGTTATTGCACTACTTTCTTTAAACCACTTGGTGATTCTCAAAAAAATTCTCAAGATTTGCAGACAATGCTATGGGGAATTGTGAAGGAATTGTTCTACTGACTCCAAAATGAGCTCACATAGGAGGGGAGCCAACCAGTTTTCAGGCAAGCCACAAACCTTCTGGAATGCAGTTGTTATTGAGAAGGTGAAAAATATAGTAAAAAGAAATCGCTGCTTGTGATCATATGAAAAATTTCCAAATAGATTGGAATGCAAATAACGATTATCCGAACATGCACATGGTGACAGCGAAATTTACACCCAAACTGCGGTCACCTAAAAGGAAAACTTCATTTTTTGTCGAAATATGCAATTCCAGTCGATTCTCAAGACATGTGTGTGTGTGTGTGCGTCATTTACACTTTCAGTTGAAGACAACTTTAAAAAATCCCGTTTGAATAGCAACAAGAAATAACATAGAATGCAGAGGCTGAAATGAACCCCAAAAGAAGAGGAGTCTTTTAGAAGTTTTTTCGCCAGTGGAAGGTGGTTGAGCTAAAAGTGAGTTCCTACTTAGATGGAAATTAGGATCTTAATCACGCCATGTAGTATATTTTTACCCATACTTTTTAAAAAGACCTCGTATATATACAAGTTAGTAATCCTTAGAAGAATACTTTAAATTCATATTCAAATCTTACGGACATTTTCCAAAAAAAAAATTAACAGACTTTGAAAAAGATTTATTTATAAAACGGAGAGTTCAAAACACTTTCCTCAGAAACTGTCTAATAATTTTTCAATTATATTCTTCTAAGTGAATTACAAGAGGAAGCCTTTTAAATAATTATGCGTCTTGTGTTAATTTTACTTAATATGATTTATGCAAATATCTGAGTCTGGCGCAGTTAAAAAAATTAACGAATCACATTTACACCTAAAGAACCTTAATTTTACATAAGAATTTCATTAATATTTTATTATTAATTTTTAATTAATTTTATCAATAAATATATTTTACACATCTTAAACATGCACTTTAAGCGTTATAAAAATAAAATAATTTTTACCTCAAAACTCAAAAATGTATCTAAATAATGACAATTATAATTGAATTATATAAATATATGTAAACAACGCTTATTGAAATTTAATTTTTAAGAAGAGCATAAGTAAAGGAGGATAGATAGGTAGGAACATTATGCAGTTATTTTTATCCAATTTTGCTTCGAGAGACAGACTTAAATTTTATTCTAAGGAAGTATTTTTACATTTTATTGAATGGAATACAACACTGATAGAATGTATTCTGAAGAAAACTATTCGTACTCTAAATATGAATATTACACCATTAAATGAATTATTTTATAGATTAAAAAAATAATGAAGTTCTCGAAACCGATTGTGTAAACTAATGGATCATTCATTTTTGAATTTGATGCAAAAAGCAGTAAATTCCACTTCAGAAAATGATTAAATTTTTCATCTGATGTACTTGTTTATTTTTTTCATGTACTTGTTTATTAACCATCCTTTCAGATAGAGATTTAATCCTGGAATGAAAATTTTTACAAAGCCCCTATAAGTAATGTTTAATTAATTGTCTACATTCGCTTAGGAAAATCAATGTTGCATCAACGCGTCTGTTTAATTATTCAAAATCTCTAAAACGCACTTTCTACTTTGAACTGTCTTTAAAATTCGGGAATTAAAAGCTCGATCTGTATTGGAGATTTATTTTTATGCAAGAAAGCTTGACTCTTTAATTTCAGCTGACTCTAGATACTAACAAATCAACAGTAAAAATGCAGCCTCAATCGGTGCTTTTAAAAAATTTATTGCATCTCAAAAACTTTCATCGAGGAAGCTGTATAATTTAATGAGTTTCATTTTCCTATCTTTAATCTTTAGGGATTAATTCGATTCGCAAGCGTTATGGCAAGAAAAAGAAGAAAAAGCCATCCGTGTGTTAACTGTATTTATGTGTATGAATAATAAAACATAATCCTTTGTTTTAGATCGCAAAATCGTGGATTAGAAAAAGAAATTCAATTGCACTAGAAGTGATCCAATCATTGAAGAAATAAAAGCGAATTTCAGGAAGTTATGTTTTTGGTTTGTATTCAGTAATTTCGGAATAATTTTTTCAATGCTATGTTTGATTTCTTTAAAAAGTAAAGATATATTTCATTGAAAGTCCAAATGTTCTTAGGTAAATATGTTCATTAACTTTTTAAAAAATAAATGTCCCATAATTGTTTCAGTCATGATATGTGGAAGGATAGTAAATTCATATTTAATATAACAAAGAGTGAAATTGTCATTAATGATACATTTCATTGAAAGTTTAAAATTTTTTAGGTAGATATGTTCATTAAGATCATGCCATAATTCATGTCATTAACGTACAGTCATGATATGTGGAAAGTTAGTAAATTCCTATTTAATATAACGAAGACTGGAATCGTCATTCATAACATATTTTATTGAAAGTCTAAACGTCCTTAGGTAAGTATGTTCATTAACTTTTTAAAAAATAAATGTCCCATAATTGTTTCAGTCATGATATGTGAAAAGATAGTAAATTCATATTTAATATAAGAAAGAGTGAAATTATCATTAATGACACATTTCATTGAAAGTCTAAAATTTCTTACGTAAATATGCTCATTAACTTCCTATCATTAATGTTCAGTCATGATATGTGAAAATACAGTAAATTCTCATTTAATATAACAAAGAGCGAAATTCTTTGTCGCGAACCGGGAGGTCGTTGGTGTGGGAGGACTCGAGGAAGAATCAGACATGATCTTAGAATAAATAATTTTATTAAACCTATAACACACTTTACTAAATGCACTTTGATAACTTAAGGTATCCGACTACGTTCGGAACCATGATTTTAAAAAAGCGCATAAATGGATAATTTTCATGACATTTAGTGTCACTCAGATTAGAATATATGCATAAAATTGTTTTAAGGAGATTTTGCCAAAATATTATTTTTCAATAATTTTTTTTTCTCAAAATGTCCTTAAAACAATTTTATGCATGTATTTTAATCTAAGTGACACTAAATATCATGAAAACTATCCAATTATGCGCTTTGCAAAATCACGGTTCCGAACGTAGTCCGATACCTTAAGGTATGCGACTATGTTCGGAACAGTGATTTTGCAAAAGCTTATAAATAGATAATATTTATGATATTTAAGTGTCACTTCGATTAGAAAATGTACATAAATTTTTTTAAGAATAGTATTACAATAAAAAATTATTTAAGTACAATATTTTGACAAATAAACATAGAATGACCCATTTTCAAAATATTTTCCTTTTGTGAAAAATGCTTATAATAATATTTTGCCTTTATATATCTCAGACCTCTGTACAGAGTCTCAGCTAGAATTTTTGAAATATATAACTTAGAAGTGGGTTTATCCATGTATTACGACAACAGAGAGGAGAAATTTTAAGAAAAAAACACCGATAATTATTTCAAATGGTTGTAACTCTGAAAAAAATGTGAATTTTTAAAATTCATAGTTGAGCCTTTGTACAGATGTCTGAGCTATATACAGGAAAAATATTATTATAATAGAACCCTTTTTTAAAAGGAGAACATGTTGAAAAAAGGTTATTCTAAGTTAATATTTTACCAAAATATTGCATTTCAATAATTTTTTGTCAAATGTTCTTAAAATAATTTTATACATATATTCTAATCTAAGTGACACTAAATATCATGAACATGCCCTTTTTTAAAATCACGGTTCCGATTGATTGATTGATTGAATATTAACGTCGCACTCTTCAGCTACACGAGGGCTTTTGGCGACGGACCACGTAATTTTGAACCATGGTCAGTGACGTGGACGACACCTGAGCAGGCACCACCCTCTCTTAACTACCACACCACACCAACGGGAGGACGTTTCAGCTCTCGACAGATTTAACGTGCATCGCTGCCCTACACGTCGGGTCTTTAGTGGTAATGGGCTCGAACTCGTGACAAGGCAAGCCACGGTCCGATACCTATACCACTCGGCTACCGCGGCCACTCACGGTTCCGAACGTAGTCGGATTCCTTAAATTTGGGAGCAATAAGAAATCTTAACCCGAAATCAGATAACTAAATTATCGAAACTACTTATCTTGATTAAAGCTCTATGTGAATGATCCTTTTTGAAGTTTAATAGTATGGGCAGCTCCAAGTATGGTTACTTAATTACTTCCTGACGAATTCCTCGTCAAATATTAATCTTTAAAAGCGCGACCATCAGTCGCTGTCTACAAAATCTTGGTAATTCACATTAGCTATCAACGCTGAACCATTATCCAGCATACTCAGCCACTGGTCCTTAAATAGAAGTTACATTTGCATAAAATCAAGTCATCTCTACGAAAGCGGTTTTTAAACTAAAATCCCAGTTAAAGAGTATTTTCCCCAAGAGGATTAGTAGAAGGCCAGAACTGCAACTGCTACATATTTATTTTTCATCGAGTTAGGGATTTTTGCCAAAAATGGTGAATGAATATGTTAAATAAAAAAATCTAATAATTAATTAAAGTTCGAAAAAAATCATTTATCCTTTTCTTTTCGTTGCATAGCATATTAAAAACATTTAGTTCTATTAAGGTATCCGACTACGTTCGGAGCCGTCATTTTCAAAAGCCCATAAATGTATAATTTCTCAATATTTAGTGTCACTCAGATTAGAACAGCGTTTCTCAAACTGTGGGACGCCCCCTTTGAGGGGCGCGACAACAGTTGAAGGGGAGCGTGAGCATATTGAAATGTCAAAAAAAAAGTTAAAAAAATATTAATTTACTTAAAATAAGCAAACAAAATAAAAAAATAAAACACACATTTACACTGATATATCCTGCTTTTAAATGTATCAGTGCAACACAATGTATTTTAAAATTAATTTAGCAATACAAAGTTATTTTCAAGTTTGATAATTACCGGTGACCCCATGGGCTTGTAATATATAAAATTACTTACAAAACTTTACACATCTTGATAATTTGTACGGTTAATAAAATAAATCCCTTAACTGTCGATTAAAAGTTACGCGATTTGCATCCCAATGACAACCGCTTTCCGCATAGACGTGCATATGTGAAGTATTCGGGAGGGGGGGAAGGAATAAAGAAGCAAATAATCTGAAATAAGTAAATCCGTCGCAAACATTGTCAAGTTTCTTTTATTGCAATCCCAAGTTTTCGGAAAAATTTTATGGATAGCAAAGCATGGAAAATATACTACTACGAAAATACATATATATACGTCAGAGGAAATTAACGCTTTGGCTGAGAAAGACGTTTATATACGCCGGTGTCACTTAAATAGTTAAAGTTGAATCTTAGCTTTAGCATCAAAATATAGTGTTATTGAATTCAATACAATGCTATTGTATGAGGGGGGCACGATGAAAATTAGGATTGAATATTGGGTGGTGAATATGGAAACTTTGAGAAGCACTGGATTAGAATGCATGCATAAAATTGTATTAAAGACATTTTGACAAAAAAAAAATATTTAAATGTAATATTTTGGCAAAAAAATTAACTGTGAATAATATACTTTCCAAATGCTCTCCTTTTGTAAAAATATGTTCTATTATAATAATATTTTGCCCGTATATAGCTCAGACCTCTGTTCAGAGGCTCAACAAGAATTTTTAAAAAATTCACATTATATTCAAAGTTACCACCAATTGAAATAATTATTGGCGTTTTTTTTTCTTAAAATTGCTCCCCTCTGTTGTCGTAAAATATGAATAAACCCACTTCTAAGTTATATATTTCAAAAATTCTAGTTCAGCCTCTGTAGATAGGTCTGAGCTATATATAGGCAAAATATTATTATAAAAGAATCATTTTTCACAAAAGGAGAACATTTGGAAAAAAGATTATTCAAAGTTAATTTTTTACCAAAATATTGTATTTAAATAATTTGTTTTTGTCGAAATGTCCGTAAAACAATTTTATGTATATATTCAAATCTAAATGACGCTAAATATCATGAAAATTATCCATTTATGCGCTCTTGAAATACATGGTTCCGAACGTAGTCGGATACCTTTAATATGAAACCATCTCAAGTTAGAGCGTTGGGCATTAAAAATTAAACTTGTAAATTTGTAAATTCGGACTTATGTGCAATGAACTTTTCACTAGGAGTTAGTTTGTTAGCCAAAGTCAACACATATTGTTAGCAGAAATAATGGCCAAAAACACACATGAATGGTTTTTCATAATGACCAAATTTTCACCTCACCTGGCCTTTAATGAAGATGTGGGGTGCTTCTGCAGCTTGGAACAGTCAGTTAATTATTGTGACAATAGTGGTCACAACACAATATTGAAAACATCTCTAAGTTTACGAATTCCCTTTTTAAGTTACAGTAATACTCCGACTTACGTAAGACCGGAGTTACACAATTTTAAAATCACATCGATTCTTCTTTTGTTTGAGTGCTTCACAAATCGATTACTCATTCCCGCTTCCTGTTTAACTAACATGTTGTGACGTTTCACGTAAATTCAATGATGAGTGACAATAATTTATTTTGTGTTTAAGTCATGCCCAGTACAACTGGATTCCCAGTTGGTCAATCTTTCCGGAAAAATAAATCTAGAAGTGGATAGTTACGGTGTTTAAGAACTGCCGTATTCCCACAATAAAGAGCAGAAAATTGAGAAGCTCATACAAATGCCTGAGCAAGAGAAAGTCTTTAAAAAATCTTAAGACATTAGACACAGTTCAATCAGAAGATCGAATGGTGGTTGGGAATTTCAGGAAGGTCTCAGTTTAATTTAAAAGTGTTACACACACACAAATTTTAGAAAATATAGTCTAATGAAGAGCGTATTTTTTCAACTAAACAAGAAATAAAAAATTTATATGCATGCTACGAGGACATTTTTGCGTGTGAAAAAAAATCTTTTAGTCGGCAGTCTGCTTTTTGTTAGATTTCATGAAAGCTTAAGCTTTTACATCAAAATAACTTCGGTTTACAATTGTGTATTTGTATTATCTAAAATTTTATGAAACTTTTTAAATTATTATTTTCTTTCATCTCCAGCCTTCTCTTCTATGCATTTCAATGCGAATTTATGCCCCGACTTACGTTGTTATCATTTAGTCCCACCTATTGTTTAAGGTATCCGACTACGTTCGGAAGCGTGATTTTGAAAAAGCGTATAAATGGATAATATTTATGATATTTAGTGTCACTTAGATTATAAAATGTATATAAAATTGTTTTAAGTATAGTAATACAATAAAAATTATTTAAGTACAATATTTTGAAAAAAATGAACATAAAATGACCCATTTTCAAAATAGTCTCCTTTTGTGAAAACTGCTTCTTTTATAAGAATATTTTACCTGTATATAGCTCAGACCTGTGTACAGAGGCTCAACTAGAATTTCTGAAATATATCGCTTAGAAGTGTGTTTATCCATGCTTTACGACAACAGAGGGAAGAAATTTTAAGAAAAAAACGCCGATAATTATTTCAATTGGTTGTAACTCTGAAAATAATGTGAATTTTTCAAAACTCATAGTTGAGACTCTCTAGAGAGATCTGAGCTATATACAGTCAAAATATTATTATAATAGAAGCATTTTTCACAAAAGGAGAACATTTTGAAAAAAGATTATTCTAAGTTCATTTTTTTTTTGCCAAAATATTGCATTTAAATATTTTTTTTGTCAAGATGTCCTTAAAACAATTTTCAACATGCATTCTAATCCAAGTAACACTAAATATCCTGAAAATGATCCATTGATGTGCTTTTTTAAAATTACGGTTCCAAACGTAGTCGGATGCCTTAAGTCCAATGTATTAGAGTTTTTTTTCAAAAAAAATATGGTACATCCATCTAAATAAAATTATTTCGTTTTCGTGAAATTATTTTATAATTTTTAACTAAGAACTTGAAAATACATGTTTATAAATCAATTTATTTTTTTACATAAAAAATGAAATTTAAATTTTAATTAAAATAGAGAATACTTACATTGCTCCGAAAAATAAACCATAATTAATATAAAATTTAAGCAAAATTCGTTTATGCTATTAAATTGCATAATTCATTTTATAAAAAAATAATGAAATATTTCGTGCAAAGTTTACCAAAATACTTAGAAACAAATTGGATAAAATGCGTGCAATTGTCAAAGAAATCTCACATTTTTATTTCAGGAGTTATAAAACGGAATAATTATCGAATTGCATTTTTTCAAAATGAAAGTTTTTATAAAGTACAGTAAAATTCCAGAAATTCGAGATCATTAAAGGTACTTAGTGTTGTCTTTGCAATACTATTTGATAAGTATTACCTCTATCTATGCTGCTTAAGAAACATACAAGTAAAGCATGGGATATACATATGCACGTTTAAAGAAATGCATAAAAAGTTTCGTATATTTACAAAGTTTTGAAGGAAAGATATAATACAGCAAATAAAATTAATTTATTCGGAACATTAAGTATAAATTATTATGGTAAATATTTATTATTCATTTACGCTTCAAAACAGTTTCATTAATCATTTTATATAATTCGTTTATAAGTCGTAAAAAAATAATAAATTACTTCGAAGTACATAATGCGAAATGATAAATGTACTTTTCATATTTTAAATTCCGTTGTTTTTATTTAACTGCTGCAAAGTTATTCATAATAGCAATAAAAACACATATAGTAAATTATTTTGCATTAAAGGAAGTTATTTATCAATAGAAAATCAGGAAAAGGACAGTTCATTACTTTATCGAAATAAATATTGTATATCGAAGTATAAAACTTTGTAATTAAATTTATGAATGAGGTGAATATTTTTACAAAGAGTATTAAAACTACTGTCTGAGATCTACCTAGAGTTTCATTTAGGAACTTAAAAGATAAGAATATACGATTTCAAATTTAACATGTGCGGAAGATTGATTTTTCGTAAAAGACTCATATTCTGGTTCTTCCATTTCCTGGATTAGTTCATTTTTAACAGAATTTTTTTTTTACCTTCAGCACGATTTATAAGTGATAAAAAATGGTAATGAAACTTATTTTAGCTTCCCTTTTATTTATTAATTTATTTTTTGTTTTTAAATCTGAAACAAAATATTAATTTTAGTACTGTATTGAAAACTAAACAATATATCTGATACTTTACACCTGATACATTATTCTTGAATAAATGTGTTTTGTTTGGACAGATAACTTCAAAAGAGGATTCTTAGAAGCTATCATTTTTTTTAGTTCGTATAATTTAATGTAATATAAAATTCCGGAAACTGAGTTAAAATATAACGCAAATATTTGAATTTTAATGTAATGTTTGATTTACCCCGAACGTAAATAATATCTAGAAATCTTAGCGTATATTCACATGAATATATTAGGGGCATTGAAATAAATCTGCTTTTTTTTTTAAAATTCAAAGTTGTATTAAATAGTTCAAATTTTCCAGTTCTGGCAGTTAATATTTCAAAGGATAAAGTAAAGTATTTTTTTATACAAATTAAAATATCCAATCGAAGAACTGAATCAAATTAACTGTGCAATATCTTACTAAAATAAATAAAAAACATTAGAAAACTTGATTAGTTTTCTCCAAAATCGCAAATTTATTTAAAAGTATATTATCTGGAATAAATATCAGATTTTGTTAAAATTTTTATTAAAGGAAATATTTATGAATACTAGTATATTAGGGAAAAAAGTGATTCTTCTCCTTGATAAATTATATACGTATTGCGATGAAAAAGTACATATTTTTATTAATGTAATTTGATCTACAAATACGTAAAATGTTTGAAATGTATTTCCCTTATATTTTTTAACAATCTTTTGAAGTATTTTGCAGTAAAGTATCTATAATATATAAAATTAAAACTATTTTTTTTTTATTTTTTTCCTCGGGCTCTTTCTCTCGGCAATGGCATTTAAGAAAATTATCTCTCAAAGAAATTTTAACGATCTCAAAAACATAAATAAAAATGAGCAAAATACATTATTTTATTTATATCAGATACTGCATTAAACTAATTTTCATTTTTTGTCTAGTATTGTTAATTAAGTAATATTTTAAGGATTAAATATAATTGATGTTTTAATAAAAGAGTTTGATAAAACTCTCCAATATATAATGAAATTTTATTAAAAGGCATTACGTACATTTCTTGTGCGTGTATTTTGTACTGGTCATCAAAATCACAGAACAGTGTGAAAAGTTATTGTTGCAAATAATATCCAATGTAGAAATTATTTACCCCTATTATATACAATTGAACGCAAAATTGCACTTCCGCGCATGCATTAGCGCAAGAAATATGGTAATTCGGGGATTGGCAATGTGGTGCTTAATAGAAAATGTTGGAATTCTGTTCTGTAGCTCTTGTTAAAATATAATGTGGTTTCTGATAATTCAATATTCATTAGTTATGGCTCAAAGTCATCATTTAAATTAGGGATGGGCATTAAGTCAATCGTGATCGACTGGTGTACCGCCAATACATTTTTGGGTGTCCGCCTTTACTAAGACCTATGACTAGCATACTAAAAGAAACGTGCTTATGGAACACCGACGCCATCTAGAATAAAGAATCGACTTCTCACAACCGATGCGACTGTGTTTATATAAGTAAATGATTTAATGAATGTATACAAAACTCCATTAACCTTCATTGGAAGTGCGCGATGACGCTTAACACGTTCACTGACACAACAAAGAAAAAATCAAACATTACGAAAGAGATATATATACCAGTCTTATAAATTAATCTTTTCCCACACGCTGATTGAAGGGGAGAATAAATGTTGATGATCAGCTCTTTCCACGATAGAACGGGATTGGCTATAGAGACATCATCCTACCCCCACGCTTTCACAAGATTGGGTTCTCGTGTTGATTTCATGTCCCTTGATAGTGTGGGACTCGGCTGTGAACAAATAGTATATGCGTCTGTTCCAGATCATCTCTTCTAGTATGTTCGTTGCTTACTGCATTGAAAACATCCACTCTGTAGGAGTCTCTCATACCTGTTCAAGCATTCTTGAGCATTGTATTTTTGTAGTAAAAATAGTAATCTGGCATATTTTAAAGGAAGGATACAATGTCTAAACATGTGTGAAAAAACAAACAATTTTAATACAACATGACCACACCTACACCACTGGGTAGACCACAACCTTTTAAAAAAATTAGAAGTAGCCCGCTCCTTGGAAGAGTCCACCCCCTCCTGAATTAAGTGGTAAAAATGTTGAATTGGTAAAACCGATGGAGTTCAAACCAAAATTAAGATCATTCAATATTTGAATATTTCTCAGGATGTCATATCAAGAATTTATAACGGCTTTTTAAGTGCTAGATCAGTTGATAGTCATCGTATTCAAGGGCGACCAAGTGCAAAAATTGTATCCAAAGACCGCTTTCATTGTCAGCTTTCAGAAACAGTGAAGAATTGACTACAAGAGATTGGGAACTAGACCTTCAGGATGTAACAGGAAACGGAACTAGTTATGCTATTCCAGCACGAAGATTTAATGAGGTTGGACTGTTTGTGAGAAAACCGATGGTTTATTTCCCACTCACTCTATCTGCCAGAATTAACGATTTAAATTGGTTCCGTCTTCAGGTTCAAAGTTGTCTAGAAGCCACTCACCGAGTACTGTTTACTGATTAGATATGTAGTATGTGTTGACGCATACGCGCCAATATCATGCACACTAATGCAAATATTCTTCCTTGCCGCGCTGTGCCGGTAGATGAGAACTTTCTGTGGAACGAGCAAGACGAAAATTTTCTAGGTAATACTCTGACGTGAGCATTAACATAGCACTCTAATACTCGAAGCTCACAATAATAAATGAATTAAATTTTGCTGCGCGTGTAAATAGCTTATATATGTTGTGTGGTTCAATAAACAGTAAAAAAAAAGAACAAATACGCGTAGCTGGTCCGTCAATGAAATAAAACAACAAAATCAAAATAAATAAACAGTATGAATACTAATTCTAGACGTGTTTTGTTTTGGAGACAGAAAAAAATGCTCAACTTACTTTGAAAGTCCTTGAAATATTTTATTCCCGCAACCAAGGTTGGATGGTTGTAATGGGTTCTATCCGGGGTCATTCGATTAATCTTCTTGGATAAATTCTTTTTTAACTCTGGTTCAAGTTTAAAGCCTCCTTCCAAAAAGAAAACATGGTTTTATGTTAATTTAAATGCTATTGAAACCCTGGCAATGGGTGTGTTAGTGTTAGTCTTTAGTCCTTACGCTATCGTTTAAGTGAGTTGGAAGTATTGCCTTTCGAAAATGTGGAAGTAAAAGAGAAGAAGTATTTAAAGTGGATTATAGCGACCTAGTAGAGAACCGACATGTGCTCTACCATTGTATCTAAAGCAGAAAGGTTTTATCTGATTGACTTATAAGCTTAATGCAGGAAATTAGTTTAGATTGCTCTCTCGGTTTATTATCTTTAATTGATCACAACTGGATTAGTCTCAAATAAAAGTAATTATTTTTATAACAATGTCTGATTCTTCAGTGTCCTAAACCTACAGGTTGCGACATAGTTAGTAGAATTATGACAAATGACCGTAAACTGCATATCTTTCAAGGAGGTTCCGTAACTCCTCTGAGTTATGTAGAAGATGTATTCAAACCCCAATTTAGACAGTTTAGTGGTGCTTTTAGTGCAGAGTTTCTGTTAATGGATAACAATGCTTGGCCACTTTGAGCGTATGTGGTTCAGAACGCTTCCAAACAGAAGATGTCATTCGAATAGGCTGCCACCTTACTAACTCGTTATAAGCCCTATTGAGCAAGAGTGGGATGCCTTAGGGCACCTTTTTTCAGATCATCAAATTCCTTCCTTGACTTTTCAGGAGCTGAAAAGTATACTTTTAGAAAATTGGCCCGAAATTGCACAAGACGTTGATATAATTGCTTATGACATCAAAATATTACCTACGCATATCTGCCCGAGGTGAAAAAATACAGGCAATTTTCAACTTATTGTGGACGGACTATAGACTTTTGATGTGTTGCCTAGCTCTACAGGAAATTTTCAACTCATCGTGGACGAACTACAGACTTGATGTGTTGCCTAGCTCTACAGGAAATTTTCTACTCATCGTGGACGGACTACAGACTTTTGATGTGTTGCCTAGCTCTACAGGAAACTTTCTACTCATCGTGGACGGACTACAGACTTTTGATGTGTTGCCTAGCTCTACAGGAGATTCCTGTACTCATCGTGGACGGACTGTAGACCTTTTGACGTGTTGTCCCGCCGGAGCGCCTAACTTTCTTCGCAGTATCGATGCATCCGCTATTTTTCTGGTCGGGACACACATGATCACATTACTCTTCTCGTGATGGAACATTTTTTTCTCTATCTTGCTGGTTGTAATTTTTTTTGTGCTGTGTATTTGAGAGAGGGGAGGAGTGATGGGAGGCCAGAACACCCTAATTTAGAATTAGCCCTTGAGATGGCTTAGAATGTGTTTACGAGTCCCCTGACCGGATGTGGTTAAATTCCTTTTCGGTGGGGTGCGTCAAGAAAGTTTCCGAAACCCATAAATTGTGAGGTGGTGTAACACTGCGCTGGCCTCTGGACCAATCAGAGACAATTAAAGTGGACAAGAGAAAGAGTCCGCTCTAGGATTTTTGTGTGGAAAGTCGTAAAATAAAACGGGACGCATCCCGATTTTACGGGGAGACAGAGAGAGACAGAGCCGATCACAGAGCTGTAATTAATCACGAAAATACTCCGGAGACTCCGGGCATCAACCATGTCCATTCCCTTGCAATTTCCCTCTCTCAAGCTAAGCTAATTTTCGATCTTCTTGTAGTGAAGTAAATTTCCATATACTTGTGCTTAAAATAAATTTAATAATGTTTTAAAACTATACGATCAGTGTATGATTTAGTGTGAAATGAGTGTTTTAATTTTAGAATTAGTTAACTTAATTAATTGTCATGATGCGATGTGAAATTAGGAATCTGTGTTCAAAGATTTAATAAATTAAATAAGTTTAAAATAGCGTAGCATCAATATTAAAGGAACATAATTTCTATAAATGGCGATTTAAATTTCCTCTCATTTTCCAGTTTCCATAAATTCAATTTCAATTCAAATTAAGTAGCTGGCTGGCGTAGATGGTTTGTCGCTGGCCTTGTACGCTTAAGGCGGCATGTTCGAAACCGACCTAATTTGGGGGATTTTTATGATGAAGAAAATCAATCGAAAGTGTCCATGTTGTATGATTATACGGCATGTAAATGATACCTTGAGAGCATGTTTTTCTTCGGTGCTGTCTGCCAAATTAAACTCTTAATTAGGGTTTTGAACCGTCAGAGTTCAGGAGCCTCTTTCTGTGGAGGAAACTGCGCGTCAAAATTAAATTGCGGTGATTAATTACACCACCTATATGGCGCCGCGCATAAAATGATACCAGCTGCCGGGGAATGTACCAGATCTGCTATAGTAAAACACCAATCCGCAGCTACATCAGAAATACAAGAAAAGTTTCATTTTCAATATTTCGCGAATAATCAATCACCAAACATTGTAATATATGTTAACCGATGCTTTAATACAAAATTCTGTAAATAATTTTTCATTAAGTATCAGTTAAGTTTTATTTTTGCATGTCATTAACCATTAAGTTTGATGACACGTCTGAAAGCAAGACATTTTATGTGTTTTACTTTATTTTTAATACATTGCATTAACTGTTACTCATACTTTCTTTAGTAATATTTTGAATCAATTTTCGTAATTCATAAGAACTAAAAATAATTGCATTCTAGAAAAGAAAATCCAGAATTAAAATTAAGATATAAAAAAATGAAGAATGATCCCCATCACAAATATGAGCCTTTTTTTTTTTGAAAATCAAAAGAGCAGATGAATTTTTTTTTGTTACCTTCTTTTTCAGATTCATTTTTGCTGAGAATTTCATTGTTTCGTCCTTCGCAGAGATCATGACTTTAACTTTATTCCTTCCTTTCCCAAGACCTTTTCCTAGGTGATTACTTTTGTTTCATCCATTTCCCCTATTTCTTTTTCCTTTCTTTGTTTAGACTGTGAATTTTTCTTTCTCTGACCCGTCACAGACATCTGGCTCTGTTAACTGGAAAATTCCTCTTTTTTGTGCTAGGAATATAATGCTTTATTGCTACTTTGCCTTTTATACATTCTGTGATTTTGTGACATTTCATTTCGTGGTATTTGCTTTTTAGAGGCCTATTCATTATATATGTTTCTTTTTCAACTATGTGGGCTTGTTCAGGTTTATAATTTTATATTTCACATATAATATTGTATACATTTTTCTTATTCGATAGCCAGCTAAGCGGGAAACAAATTGTACTTCTTACATTATTTCAGTTCGTGAGCGTTGTTTTTAGACTAAGGTTCGCCTTAAGGCTTTCGGCCCCTCTAAGGCCAAGAAATAGGCTTTTCGGGGATTTTCTTTTTCAGAAATACTACAAAAGAAATCAAGAATACAAGAACTGGATGTTATTATACATATCAGTTACTGTTTACAATATTTATTTTTGGAATTTTAAAAGGGCATTTGTGCAGAGTTTTCGTGATGACGTCTCCGTTTTTTCAGGGTTCCCGGCCGGACTAACAGCTCCTGTAATTGTTTAATCATATTCCAATTATTTTTTTAATTATATATAATAACTACTATTCAAGAACGTAGGGATTTTGCGAAACATTGATTTTTGACTTAATTGAGCACTTCTAAAGTGGAAAGTGAAAAATTTTCCTAAACTATCGTCAGATAATTGTTAATAACAAATTATGCAATATTAAAATAATCCTATGCACTTCCACAGACAATGTAGTTTTCAAGATAAATTCAAAATTTCAAGTGAATCGATTAAAAATTGTATGAGTAATGAGTCTGTCCAACTTAAAGCGAAATTTTGAAATAAACGCGTTTGAAATTTTGAGTAGTAGAAAATCATGAAGAATTTTGCAATACCTTTAATCTACGATCCCTGAACCATACAATTGGCATTTCAGATTATCTACCTGCTCTTGCATTACTTTTCTGCTTGATCTTGAAGCGAGTCTTGCTTCTTTTACCTGTCAGATAGTGATCTCTCTGCAAGCTTCGTGCACTGTTTGTCGATCTCCAGGCAGATTTCGTAGCTGTTCGGGCCGATTTCCAAGTTCAATTACTTCATTATGTGCACAATTGAAGAAAACCTATAATTGAACCCACTAACTGCGATATATATATGGTACAAAAGGAACTCGCCATGGACCAGACGACCTTGTACTAAAATTCGAAAACCGAGTACATAGAGATTTTTCTCCGCCATAATCTTTTGGGATATCATTTTTGAGGTTATATATATGACACAAAAGGAACTCGCTGTGGACCAGACGACATTGTACTAAAATTGGAAAACCAAGTACATAGAGATTTTTATCAGCCATAATCTTTTGAGATATCATTTTTGAGTTCCTAGGGGACAATTTCTTTTAAAAAAAATAGTCGATTTTTCAAAATTTCTAACGTGGCTTAAGACATTAAAAGCATAAAATTCTTATTAGAATTGCATCATATTTAGCATTGTAAAAAGCAGTTTTTCTTACCCTCTACTTCCCCACCCGAACAGAGTGTAAAAACGGTCCGATTGAAAAAGCAAACTGAATGGTTGTGCTTAAACCCAACCTTCACAAATAACAAGTTATGTAGTATTATTTCAATACTACATAACTTTGATTACATAAATCAATAGTTTGAATAACTTCTCTCTTTTTAAATGTAAATATTGATTTAATATCTGTGGGTGTAAATAAATCAATCATTTAATTTCTCTACTCACACACTGCCATTAATTTTCCCAAACATCACACAACCGAGATCTGCCGTCTAAAAGTATCTTTAACAGTCTACAACAATACTTCTGAAACTCCACTATTCGCGACCCAATATTCTACACTGCTAGACAATTGCTAAGGACGGATAACACTATCATCCATAGCAACCACAAAATGAAAGGAAGCAAAATGTGGAAAATTAGAATAAGTGCGGGATATTAGTAAGAAGTATGAGTATGCAAATTTTTTTCCATGTCTGTTCATCACGTGATAGCGTTCATAAGAGCTTTAAAGGTTTTGAAGCGTGTGGACAGTTGTTGTTTCAAGTCAAAGTTTTACAGGAAAGATTTAAAAGACGAACTTAAAATTTTTGGCATGTCTTCCCGACATCACATAGATGATTTTATGCGCGGCCAAATTATTGGAAAGATCGCAGACGGTCGAAAAATAACAGATGTTGCCAGGGAGTTCGACATCGCTCCCAGCGTTGTTTCACGGCTGTGGAAGTCATTTAAAACTACTGGAATGTGTAGTAGATGGCACGGGGGAGGTCGTGTTAGAAGTACGACGCCTGCAGAAGACAGATATATCGTCCTATCAGCAAAAAGGAACAAGCGCACCACAGCTCAGCAGGTGGCAAATCAGTTTTTTGCTGCCTCAGGAAAGCAGATCTCCCGAAAAACTGTTGTTAGACGTTTGAGGGGAGGAGGACTATACGCACGCAGACCTGTTGTGTGTGTCCCATTGACAAGACAGCACCGTACTGCCCGTTTGCAATGGTGTCGTGAGCATCACAATTGGACTGAACAGGACTAGGCATGCGTACTACTCTCAGATGAGAGTAGGTTCAGTCTGTCATCGGATTGTAGACGCCAACTGATCTGGCGCGAGAGTGGTACTGCTTATCGTCCAGGAAAAGGATCGATATCCGACATGCAGTATCATGGTGTGGGCCGGCATCATGATCAATGGCCGAAAGCGCCTACATGTGGTTGCGAATGGGACTATTGCGGGCCAACGATACATTGATGAAGTTCTACTTCCTCATGTTCGTCTTTTCCGTGGTGATGTCCGTGATAAATTTGTTTTTATGGACGACAACGCAACATGTCATCGAACACTCTCTGTTCAGGATTGTCTAGACAGCGAGGGTATTCAACGTCTCGTATAGCCAGCGCGTTCTCCAGATCTAAACCCCATTGAAAATGTGTGGGATGCTTTGGGGAGGCAAGTTGCTGGTCGAAACTATCCTTCGACAATCAAGAACACCCTCATCCGTGCACTCACAGAGAAATGGGATAAATTGCCTCAACAGCTGCTGGATAATGTTGTGCAAAGTATGGTACGACGTGTGGAATGTTGTATCACACTCCACGGTGGACATATCCCGTACTGATACCTTTCTTTAAGGTGCCTGCTGACTTTTAGATGCATTGTTCCATTTCTCCGTACGCAGATCAAATGAACATTTTTTTTTCTTTCAGATGTTTCACAGCTTTTGTACTTTCCAGAACAATAAATATTCTTTATTCTAATGTCTGAACAGTGTGGCAACTATATTTTATCCTACTAGGCCTCATGTCTCGCTTAATGTTATGCTACATAGCAATTTGTGATCCGTCCTTAGCAATTGTCCAGCAGTGTATTATAATTTTCATCGCGCCCCCCTTCCTTACAATACAATAACATGATATTGGTTTTAATAATACTATACTTTGATGCTAAAGCTACAATACGACTTTAACCTCTTTAGTGCCTCCGGCGTATATAAACGTCTTGCTCACGCAAAGTGTTAACTTCCTCGGACGTATATATACGCCTTTCTAAAGTGCGGTCTTTTGTGTGCAACGTTATCCTTAAAATTATTCCAAAGGGTTCGGAATTCAACAAAAAGACCTTCAGTGTTTACGAAGGATTTACTTTATTTGAGAGGATTTGTTTATTTATTCTTTTTCTTCCCTCCCCAATATGTCATATACGCGTGCCTTACGTAAAAAAGAGTGGCATTAGGGAGCTAATCATGTAACTGTATATTTGCAGTTAAGGGATTAGTTATAAACCGTACAATTTATCAAGATAAGTGTTAATTTGTATATATAATTTAAGAAATGACAGGCTAGTATTGTTAAATTAATTATGAAATATATTGTGCAGTACTGATACATTTATAAGTGTGTTACATCAATGTAAATGTGTATTTTATTTTTCATTACGTCAGAATGTATTTTGTTTATTTTCAGTAGTTTTATGTCAGAAAGTATTTTGTTTATTTTCAGTAGTTTTATGTCAGAATGTATTTTGTTTATTTTCAGTAGTTTTATGTCAGAAAGTATTTTGTTTATTTTCAATTGTTTTATGTCAGAAAGTATTTTGTTTATTATCAGTAGTTTTATGTCAGAAAGTATTTTGTTTATTTTCAGTAGTTTTATGTCAGAAAGTATTTTGTTTATTTTCAGTAGTTTTATGTCAGAAAGTATTCTGTTTATTTTCAGTAGTTTTATGTCAGAAAGTATTTTGTTTATTTTCAGTAGTTTCATGTCAGAAAGTATTTTGTTTATTTTCAGTAGTTTTATGTCAGAAAATATTTTGTTTATTTTCATTAGTTTTATGTCAGAAAGTATTTTGTTTATTTTCAGTAGTTTTATGTCAGTAAGTATTTTGGTTTTTTTCAGTAGTTTTATGTCAGAAAGTAATTTGTTTAATTTCAGTAGTTTTATGTCAGAAAGTATTTTGTTTATTTTCAGTAGTTTTATGTCAGAAAGTATTTTGTTTATTTTCAGTAGTTTAATGTCAGAAAGTATTTTGTTTATTTTCAGTAGTTTTATGTCAGAAAATATTTTGTTTATTTTCATTAGTTTTATGTCAGAAAGTATTTTGTTTATTTTCAGTAGTTTTATGTCAGTAAGTATTTTGTTTTTTTCAGTAGTTTTATGTCAAAAAGTATTTTGTTTAATTTCAGCAAATTAAAAAAAATAATGATAAGATAATATATTTTGCTTACGACTTTTCAAAATGCTCGCCCCGCCCGGAATCTTTTCAAGCCCCCCTAGAAAGGCGCGCTCTCCAGTTTGATAAACGTTGGTCTAGATATAAATAAAATTATTTAGAGCTTTTATTATTACTTCAGTTTTTTACTCGCTCTGCTTTTAAAATCTAAAAAAAAAAATTATTTCCCCGCGATCGATGAACAAAAATGATGTATTAAACATAAACTCACTGCCATTGACAAGTTAGACCCTTTTTTACGCACCACAACAATCATTACCCTGTCGTTTCCCACTATCTCGGAAAAAAGCGTCTGTCTAAGCGAAAAGAAAGAAAGCGTTTCTATGAATGATGAGAAATATACCTGTCAAGCGCCACGGATTTTTTAGTAAGCTGCGCTAAGGGATCATCAGTCAAATAAAACTTTTATTCTCCCGGAAGATTGATACATTGAAAAAGATGGCCTCTCATCAGGATGTTTAAGAATTTAAAATGTTTTTTGAAATTTTTTTTAACTCACTTATAGATGACAAAACCAGTACTTTATCCAAGCAGTAGTTTCCCTGACTACCGATGTGATGACTGCTACTACTAATAATTTTTTTCACTATATTAATTACAGTCGTCATTTACTCTGTTGTGTATTTCAAACGTAAAGTTAAACAAAAAACTAACATAAAAAATTAAGTCAATTCCTACTTAGGTAGACAAATAAACAATATATTTCAGTTATTTTTTATTAAAAAGTTACAATTAATATAAATATATACAGTCAGACCTCCATATAACGAAGTCTCTAAATCCCCGGAAAAAGTTCGTTACATGGAAAATTCGTTATATATAGAGGTTAATCTTTTAATATACTTTATAAACTACATAAAACACTTCTTTTTATATAAATTCATGAACACTATATATTAAAAATAATTATTCACACTTTTTTTCAAAATAATATATGTTTATTTTATATATCTTACCCATCAAAAAAGAAAGAAAAACTGCTATGAAAACAAGAAAAAAAAATGTCGAAGAATATCACTGTATTTTCAATATTATTCACGGGGACACGGGATAACTCCACTGACGGTGAAAGAGTATATCGAAGATGTTTCTAGTGAATTGGGCAATGGGGGTTAAAGGTAGCATTTCTTGGAGGAAATATCTAGAACTCTATTGCTCTCAGCGAGTTAGGATGTAATAAAATCAGTACAAGATTTATGACTACCATAAAATGTGTTAAAGAGAGAATAACTTGAATTTTTTTCAGAAATACTTTGTAAAAAAAGGGAGAACAAAAATTGAATCACAAAAGTAAGAGTTCGTAATATAGAAAATGCACTTCGCTGTAGAGAGGTTATTTTTAGGAAGAAAATCGTAAAATGTTCAAGGCTCCAGGAAAAAATTCGGTATATAGAAAAATTCGCAGTATACAGGTTCGACTGTATATGTACGAGGGCTATTCAGAAAGTAAAGAACGTTTTGGGATTAAAAAAAAGGTATAAGTACAAGAAAAAATTTTTATATAGATCAGAAAGAGCGACTAATATTTTACTTTTCTACATAATCACCAAACAAATTGAGGCACTTATTATAGCGATGGACAAGCTTTGAAATTCCTTTGTCGTAGAATTCTGCCGCCTGCGATCTCAGCCACACAGTGACGCATACCCGCAGCTCCTTGTCGTCGTCAAAGCGCTGTGCCGCTAGCCAGTTCTTCATTTTTGGAAACAAGTGAAAATCACTTGGTGCAAGATCGGGACTATAGGGCGGATGGGGGAAAACTTCCCATTTGAATGAATTAAGGAGTTCTTGTGTGCAGTTTGCCGTGTGAGGTCGGGCGTTGTCATGCAAAAACAAAATTTTGGACGTCAACTTTCCTTGGCGCTTGTTTTGAACTGCTTTCCTAAGGTTGCGCAAAGTTTGACAGTATCGCTCAGAGTTTATTGTGGTACCACATTCGAGACAATCAATCAGAAGCACGCCATGCCTATCCCAAAACACACTCACCATAATCTTCTTTGGTGACAAGGTTTGCAAACATTTTCTTGGTCTTTTGGGGGAACTTGCGTGACCCCACTGCATGGACTGTAATTTTGTCTCGCAATTCACGTGTCTCACCCACGTCTCGTCACCAGTTACGATTCGATCTAATAATGAATCACCATGCCTGTCGTAGGTCTCCAGAAATGCCAAAGCTGTCCCCATTCGTTGACCTTTATGGTGGTCTGTATAAGCACACAATTTCGGCACCCATCTTGTACAAAATTTGTGGTAGCCTAGCTTTTGCATGACAATTTGAAACAACAAAGTCCGTGAAACTTGTGGAAAACTAAGTGTAAGTTTCGTTATTTTGAAACGGCGGTTTTCACGAATTTTTCATCAACTTTAGAGACCAGTTCGTCAGTCACAATGCTAGAGCGTCCACTCTTTTCTTCACCGTGAACGTTGGTTCGAACATTTTTAAACTGAATGTACCATTTTCGGATTGAACTTTCATTCATTACGTTGTTTCCGTACACTTAACACACTTGCCGATAAATTTCCATAGGTTTTAGGTTTTTTGCCAACAAAAACCGTATTACAGACTGCACCTTGCAACTGGCGGGGTTTTCAATTGCAACGCACATTTTAAATTCGAATATCGAAAAAACGGGCAGTGTGTAAATGTTCCCGTTGTGATGGCTGAACGCCGACTGAGATGCCGAGCACTCAGACACCAAAATGTACGCGATCGGCACGCGCCTTGCGACGTCAGACGCAAACGTTCCTTACTTTCTGAATAACCCTCGTATATGACAGAATCGCAATATTAAGCGACAAATCCCTTGCAATTTTTCATTTCCCTTTCCATATATGCTGTTGGGCTTTTGTTGCTTGTTTGTTACAATTTATGTTCATTAATTAGATTTAATTATTCTAATGAATTCGACCGCCCATGAGTGCCAAGGCCTACTATGCCCAACTCACTATTTACGGCCTTGGGCCCTGAGGTGCCTTTGCAGATGCTCCAGTCGGGTGATCAGTCTGACGTGAAACCCCCAGTGTTAAGTTCCCGAGCAAACTTGGTACTCATTTTATATATCCACTGAAGGGATGAAAGGCTAAGTCAACATTACTCAGTCCGGGGATCCAACCTCGGACGTGTAGTGTGGAAGCGCAATGCACTAACCACTCAGCCACCGGCTTCATTCTAATAAAATAGTATGGTGAAAAAAGGAATCTCATTCTCAGAAATTAGGCCATCCCAGATGGGATTCGAACCCACGACCTTTGGATAAGAAGTGAAACGGCCTATCCATTTCGCTACAAGGACACAACTGATGGTTTTCCTTTCTGTATATGCTGTTAGGCTAGTATTTTTGTTTGTTACTATTTATTCATTTTTTATTTTAATGAATGAATTAATATTTGAAAAACCCGTTTTAGTATCGTGTCATCCACTACAAGTTTAAAAAAAACGTATTTGAACTTGAATGGAGGAATATAAAGTATTTTTTATTAATGATTGAAGATTTGAACAAGATATATATATAAATAAATAAATATAGGGAGAGAAGTGAACGAAAAGAAGGAATTGAAAAAACATCGCATATCAGTAAAATGAAATAAATCCATGTCGTTCTCACTATATTTCATTTTAATTTTTGAAAAAAAAACAGTCATTTTACTTAATTTTCATTTAAAATTTCACTATTCATATAACTGATTTACTTATTTTTTTATCTATGATAATTATTATAGTTAGTTTAACAATAATAAAGTAATTCATTGTTTATCAGTTATCCCTGGTTCTTATTGCTTTTATTAATGACGATCCTGTAAGTAAAATGAGGTATAATGGCGAAGGACCTCAATTTTAATCTACAGGCAATTGACGAAGAAGACACTTCAGTTGGCACCCCTTTTCTATATTTCCACTCCAAGCCGAGGAGAGGATTTTGATATTCGACAAAGCTAACATGTAACAGTTTTTCTACTTGGCGAAACTTCAGTAGTACCAGTAATCTAACCTAGTGCATCTGAACCTTTTTATCACCGGGGATCGGTCCATGTTTCTTAAATCTACTGTGGGCCCCGGAGGGGTGGCGTGGATTGTTCATATTTTTGATTGTTATGATTTAATGATTTTAGTTTATTTGTATTTAAACATGCCTTCAGAAAAAAATACTGTTGCACTGAAAATGAATATGAAGCTGTGTTTAACAAGGAATATATTCCATAAAAAGTCGCGCAAACCCTGAAAAAATACACCACAGTAACCAAATAAAATTTTAATATTCTTAGTGTGGCTCAATCTACTTGATCCGCAGCCCGGGGGTTGAGGACCACTGTTCTTACCCACTGTAATATGAATAGCAATGAAAGCATTGAAGACTTTTTTATAGGTTCACCGAGGAGTATATTTTGTAATACAATATTCCCCAAAACGATGCAGTGTGCATTTCTTAGAAATGACTTGCGTGTCCGAGTGAAGGATGGTGCGATAAAATAGCTGCGAATTTCCTACAGGGTACAAACTTCGGTCTATAGAACTCAGGAATGAAGTTACAAATGCTAAGATTGTGAAATCCTTGAAAAATGAATTTTATAGCACAAAACAGAGCGCTAGTTATTGGGAACACAAAGCTCACACGAAGTATGCCACGGATGCAACCAGAGTTTTATGATTATTCGGGGTGTTCGAAAAACTGGGACAAAATCCCCATTATTGAAGTTTGTTTCTTCGCATAAGTAGAAAAATTCTTGTGGAACTTCCAGTAAGGCAATTATAAGGGCATCCAGAATAATAATCAAAAACGGCGTAATAAATTTGGATTTCAGAGATTGGAACTTTAGTGAGTCAAGTAATGTGCAGGATACAGATTCTGTGTCAAATTTTAAGGTATCCGACTATGTTCGGAACTGTGAATTTAAAAAAGCGCATAAATGGATAATTTCCATGATATTTAGTGTGTGTCACAGATTAGAATATATATATATATAATGGTTTTAAGAACATTATGACAAAAAAACTTATTTAAATATAATATTTTGGCGAAATATGAACTTAGAATAATTTTTTTTAAAACATTCTCCTTTTATAGAAAATGCTTCTATAATAATAATACTTTGCTTATACAAAGTAAAGACTTCTCCAGAGAGTCTGAGCTAGAATTTTTGAAAAATTCACATTATTTTCAGAGTTACGACCAATTGAAATAATTATCGACATTATTTTCTTAAAATGTCTCCCCTCTGTTGTAGTAAAATGTGGATAAATCCACTTCTAAGTTGCATATTTCAAACATTCTAGTTCAGCCTCCGTACAAAGGTCTGAGCTATATACAGGCAAAATATTATAATAGAATCATTTTTCATAAAAGGAGAATGTTTTGAAAATTGGTCATTCTGTGTTCATTTTTTGTCAAAATAACATACTTAAATAATTTTTTATTGGAATAATATTCTTAAAACAACTTTATATATGTTTCCTAATCTAAGTGACACTAAATATGATAAATATTATCCATTTATACTCTTTTGCAAAATCACGGCTCCGAACGTAGTCGGATGCCTTAAGAAGCAGGCTGCCAATTTCCGTCAGTACTCAGCGGAAATTTCACTAATCGTAGTGAGAAGATACATCTGTTGAGAAGGTAGCGATTGGCAGTGTGAAAATTTTAATTTTAAAAATGAGGTTAACTCATCAGTACTTCGTTTCCTAAAAAACAGGTACTTTTTGTGGCTTTGATAACGAAGTCAATTTTGGAAAGTTCTCAGAGAAGTATTTTGGAACAGAGGAACGTAGCAAGACTTTTTGAGTCCTGGGCACATATACAAAAGTAAGGGCCACCTTTATACCTGAAAAGTAGAAACTGTATTGCATACGTTGTCAAATATTTGTACAAATGGCAACCAGAAACAAAGAAATGTTTATGACTTACAATCACACAAGCCGGCTCGACCGACTGCGCCTTTAGGCTACAGGAGTAAGGATGATATATGGTGATAAACCTAGACATAGACATGGACATCACGGTCATCCCATATTAATGCAGTCTTTCCATTGTTGTCAGTTGTTTTATAGTTCAAAAATCCCACTTTTTCGAAGAATACATTTCGGAATAAAGTTCGACGACAAAAAATATTCGAATCAGGATCTTATTGAGGTAGAATCGAGAACAAGACTTGGTCCCTCACCGAGGTTGAGGCCCGGACCCAGTTGGCCCATGCCTTAAGTCGCCCCTGATTTGAGGCATCATCTTAAACACGGAAGTTTCTGTCATTTTGTGGAAATTACAGTACTGAATGTTTGCAAATATTTCGGGTAAATTTAAGTGTTTTAAGTACTACCTAATTTTTCCATTTAATTATTCAATAGAGACGGTGTAATAAATTCATGAATCTGATAAAATGGTGTTTGTAATTATTTCCTTGAATTTTTTGTCAGGTTTTCTCTAATAGTGGACCCTTTGAGTTAATCAATACACTATGACTCGATGAAAGAAACCGGCATGTTCGTGACCGTGATCATTAGATTACCGCGATTCTAATTATTAGATATTAAATTAACATATGGAGTTGAATGCACTTTCCTTTCTGAAATCGTAAATACAAGTCTATAATATACAGCTTTAAATTTTTAAATTATAGCTTACAGGGATATGATTTTAGAAATGAAACAAAATTAGCAGAAATTTACTCAAAGAAATGGAAGTATTTCGTTTTCAAAAATAAAATTATTCAAAAGTATTCAATTATTGTCACTCTCCATTAAGGTATCCGACTACGTTCGGAACCGTGATTTTTCAAAAGCGTATAAACGGATTTTATTTATGAGATTTAGTGTCAATTAGATTAAAAAATGCGTATAAAATTGTTTTAAGAATATTATTATAAAAAAAAAATATTTAAGTACAATATTTTGAATTGAAAAAGAACATAGAATGACCCATTTTCAAAACATTCTTTGTTTGTGGAAAATGCTTCTATTATAATAATATTTTGCTTGTCTATAGCTTAGACCTCTCTACAGAGGCTCAACTAGGATTTTTGAAATATATAACTTAAAAGTGGGTTTATCCATGTTTTACGACAACAGAGGGGGAAAAATTTAAGAAAAAAAACGCCGACAATTATTTCAATTGGTTGTAACTCTGAAAATAAAGTGAATGTTTCCAAAATCATAATTGAGCCCCTGTACAGAGGTCTGAGCTATATACAGGCAAAATATTATTATAAAAGGAGCATTTTCACAAAAAGGAGAACATTTTGAAAAAAGGTTATTCTAAGTTAATTGTTTGCCTAAATATTGTATTTAAATACTTTTTTGTCAAAATGTCCTTCAAACAGTTTTATACATGTATTTTAAACTAAGTGACACTAAATATCATGAAAATTATCCATTTATGCACCCGAACGTATATTCGGATACCTTAATATATTTTAATTTTACAAAGATTAAGACATCTTACAAATATAGATATATTTTCTCCATCGATGTCATCGATCGCATGAAACTATACATCGTTGGATGGAAAAAATAAAACAAAATTCTACTTTTGCCTTTATATTATTCAATTTGCTTCATTTTTTCCTTCTTAACATTCTCAATTTATTTTCCTTGAGCAGAACGTTTCTTTTCTAAATGCACATACAAGATAAATTTCAAATAACTTCCCACATTTTGAAATTTAGTAACAATCTTTTAATTTAGCTCTCTTGATGTTATCCAAAAGTATAAAATCTTCTTTTTCAGTATTAGTTATGCAAATATAAATCTTACGTTCAAAATATGCCATTCAAGAGATTTTCCTCTATTTTTTAAAAAATTTCATTTGAGAGAAAATGCAGCTTAATCTCTTCGTTACTGGATCTATTTGTGTCAATTATCCAAAAGGCTGCATTTTTGCGAGTTGAACAATAAATAAGACCAACATTATAAAAACGAAATGAGGTTCTTGGTTGCTTTGACAAGATAAAATTAAAAATCTAACATGAATTTCGTTATTTAGAAGAAATCTTTAATCCATTGATGTAGCTATAATTTTATGTCTACATATCAGTTAAAAAAATGTTTTATATACAAAAATAACAAAAATAATTTTTAAAACTATTTATTTTGTCAAATATCTTCCAGAATTTAAATTAAGCTCATTCTCTGTGTAAGAGAATGAGAAGGATTAAAATAATTTAAGAATATTTTTTTTGTTTTTGTTTTGTTTATTTCGTTTGTCTCTGTGTGTGTGAAACAACCATAAATATCGTTTTTTTAAATAAAGTGCTATTTGTATACACAAAAATCGTTTGAAAGGACTAATTAAAAATTCAAGAGGTGATATTTTTACTATGTCAACATAATAGTAGTCAAAGGGCTTGATATCAGAAATGAAAAGTATTTAAATAAAAAAGAAAGTACCTGAATTAAAAATGGTATATACATTTTGAACATTTAATTTAAATATTAATTCGAAACATTTATTAAAATTCCGAACAATATATTTATAAATAAAATCCATTTTAAATATTTGTTATATAAAATAATTATTTAACCAATTATGGTTACATTAATATACATAAAAATTCATGTGTGATAAATTTATTTAGGAACAAGGTTCACACACGAAAAAAAGCAAGGTTTTGTTGATACTTTTAAAAAAATATGTATGACATTCATATTATTAAAATTAAGAAAACACTTAAAGAGAAAAATTATATACTTCTTAAAATTTAGAATTTCTACAAGTGGTCACTATGAAATAATCGGAAAGAGTCCCTAAATAAATAATACGAAATCCTAGCCATAGTTCATCGTTTCTAAAATACTGTTTTTAAAATACTGATGTGATTTGCTTCTAAATTTTAATTAGACCTCTTCATATACAATTTGTATTAAAAAACAGAAATCATTTAATACCCAAGTGAACATAAATTTGGAAATTCCATGGACAACACAAATTTTAGTAAAATATATTAGCTATTAATAGACTAATGAGTCAGTCACACATGAAAACTTTATAATGAAATATAGTATAATATATTTGTTTTTTATGTTAAGAATTTAAGGTAACCAAACACGTTCGAAATGACCAAATTCGGCCAAGACAGATATTTGTGTTTCTTATTTTATTGAAAGTGTAGAAACATACTTTGTTTTGTTTCTACACTACCTAGAGGCCAAGCTAAAATCCATTTTATAAAGTTAGAAAAACCGGAAGTGGGTCTTGGATCTATCAAAAAGGGGCATTTAATTTGTTCAAAATCTATCATGTCGAATCCGTTTACTAAAAATATTACAAATATATTTCTATACATTTTTTGAATCTGATATTGATGTTATTTTCTAGAAAATATACCAAACTATTTCTTATTGTATAAATGTTTTTTCAGTTAGATCTTGTTTAAATAATTGTCTCAAAAAATGTAACAAGTCTTGTAATGTTTACCGAATCCGCTCTAAAAGTTTCAATTTGTAATAAAATATTAAAATATTACTACATAACTCTAGATAAATGCATCTAATTTGTTTTGGTTATACTTTTACTGAAATAAGTTTATTACTTTTTTCTCTAATTGCTTTGAAGTTTTACAAAAATATTGCTAAAATTTCACTTATAATTGTGATTTTTGTGAAATTTAGGCAATTTAGTTTAAATACTGTTAGTTGAATATTAGTATTTATTGCTATTGAGTCTTAAAAAAAGGATTCATAGTGTTTAAATATGTTAATTTGATCAAAAGTACTCCGAACGTGTTCGGATACCTTAAAAAAAGACAAAATTTAGAATGGTTCACACATAGAGAATTGTATTGTATTCATTCTAAGAACTGGATTTGAACTTTTTTCGTACATGTTATGATTTTGAAAATAAATAAACAACTGACGCTCAAAAGTGGAAACTTATTTTTTTTCATAAACGAAGAGTATTGTTTGATATTCTTTCCAAAGTGTAATTCACATTAATGTCACAATAATCACGAGTGTGTTATATAAATGTCACACTATACAGCAATAGGAAAACAATTGGCCGCAGATCTCGTAATTTAGAGCCTCCCTCAAGTAAGGAGGACGGTCGATTCCGCATCCGTTCACCAAACTACAACACCACGCCACGTCATGCTGTCTACATTTCGGTGCCACGTCCGTATTACGAATCTAATATTGTTGAAAGGAAATATGTAAACATTAAAAACGAATATACGAAACACTCTGCGTCTCATTTTAAACTAGTACATGCATGGATTACAGGCGAATTTTCAGTTATATAATTGTGTATAATAAAAGTTATAAATACTTCATGTTTTATTTCAAACTATTTATCATAAAGAAAAAATAATGTATCGAATTTTATTCACATATTCACAATTTTGCAATAGTGAATTTAGATATATAATAAGCTAATTATTTTGTTGTAAATTAAATTCAGCATGTGTTCGACCACTTTGCTCTTGTTAGATATATTTCTCTCTCTCTCTTTCTCTTAATTATATATATATATTCTGATTCTCTATTAAAGTTTATTATAAGAAATAAAAGGAATGCAAATGAACTAGAAACTGAAAGTTAATGAGTTCCCAAAGGAAATTTCACTGTTCTTTTATTCTGCACCTCAAAGTTCAAAGAAAAAGTTACATTCCAGCATTGTAATATGCTACAGTCTCGTCGAAGAATTATAGGTCCCTTGTGTATAATGTACCATTCGGGTCCAATCAAACATTGTATTACAGAGGTTTTTCTTCATGTAAGTATTCTACTTGATGGAAAGCACTCCATATTTTACCATTCTTCAATCATTCTTCATCATTGTCGAGCACCTTACGGTTTTTTAAATCGTTATATTTAATATGATCTATATATATTTTACTAATGATATATTATTATTATTGATATATAATATATCATACTGAAAACACTTTTTTCTGGTTAACCTTTATGATGATCTATAAAACTTTAAATCCCTTAATACGTGATAATATTCATTAGTGTAAAAATGTAAATAAACACACACATAAATTACGTAAATTGGAAATAAATACATTTATCTTAAATTTTCAATACTTGCTTTAATTTTAGGCATTTTCTTAATAAAGAATTTTTATTGCTGTTTATATTCTAATAATATACTAGTATTATATTTTTGAATGTGTTATTTCAATTCAGTTAATGCAAATTACTGATAAGAGGTTAACCATAAAGTGCAACAATTTGAAAAATTTGCGGAAATGGTACCTTTTTGTCTCCCAGATGACATGCGTTTTTGCATTCTTAAAACAAAGTTTTAAAAATTATACTACCTGCAAATGAGATTTCAGGGTATCCAATCTTATGTAAGCAAGAAAGTGAAATTTATTTATTTTCAAAGCAGTTTTTACACATATCAACATGATGCGTTCCGCACATTGCTCTAAAATATAATAAACAAATTTGTGACGGGGTTTTACGGAGTTTTACTAATTCTTTTGGGGAATCTTTGGGGCCATCACTTGAATTATTTCACAGCCATCCCTCTCAAGAGGAAACATTGATATGTAGATTAGTTTGTAGATATATAGTGGAGGTTTAGTATTCAAAAAAGTAGGAGGAAAGGAAGCTGAGTTGCGGTTACGGTAAGTATCTGAACTTGGACGCGTAATTATAGAGTGGGTCTTAGCAACTCAAATAAATTAAGGAAGTTTAGCTTCATTGCATAATTTGCGGTTAATTTTACACTTATTAAAGATATTGAGCTACGATATATACTCTTGATTTTATTTTAGGCGAATTATTCACATAAGATATTGAGCTACGATATAATACTCTTTGCCAAAAAGTTTGGGGGTCCCTAGACTATAGTCAACAGATTTCCCGTGCTTCGAAATTAAATTATATTGGATAAGGCAATATTCCGCTCTAGGATTTTTGATGAAAATTTCAAATAAAATGGATCAGATTTTGAGACAGAGAGAGGGCATCAATCAAAAATACACTTATCCCATGTCAACAGCTTCATCCCTCTCTCAAGCTAAGTTAAATTTTAGGTCGAATAGATGAAGAGATGTTTTAAAACTATACGATCATTGTATAACCCAGGATGAATGGAATTAGTTAACTTAATTAATTGTCACGATGAGAATAGGAATTGGGTGTCATTAAAATATAGCGTCGCATTTCAATAGTAAATTGTCTTCGAAAAAATCACAAATGTTGGGGCATCAATTTTTAACCCCAACAGAATTTCGAATAGATGAAGAGATGGCTTCCCAGGTGGGAATATTAGAGTGTCATTTTCCAATTTACATGCAAAAAATCATAAATTCTACAGATAATTTTCCTTGTTGATCAGGGCAAATTTAATACATTTAGACGTTTCTTCAACCATGGCGCAAGAAGATCTTCACTTAGCTTTATTGTAAACTTTCTTCCAGATAAAATTTTTTCAGATTTGTGAATTTATCATGCAATCCGCAAAATCGTGATCTTATACTTCAATAAAAACCCTAATCCTAACCAAAATTTTTCTCTGTGAAGGGTTTGAATACCCTATAGCAGTACTACTGTAATACAAAGTCTCGTACCCTAATGAATTCCCTTAGTCGAGCCCTCCCCTTGTAATACAGATTCTCAATTCTAAGCGTTACTGCTACTCAATCGTCTCTCAGACTAACATTGTTCTAAAAATACTACATGCAAATACATTTTGAGAAAAAGAAATATCCTTATCTGTAGTAACCAAGGTCATACGAAGGTACTGAGCGCATATTACAGTTCCTTTTCATTTTTAGGGCGGGGGGGGCAGTACAAGATTATTAGTTATAGGCGATATCTGTTAGACGGAATGGTAGCATTCTAGGGTTAAGATCTTAGACATAGAATTAGTTCAGATTTATAAAACCATTTTTAACCGTGATAGGGAATCGTGATACCTAACGAGCGAAACAATCGAGTGTGAAAATTCCTAATTAATTGTCTTAACAATAATATTTGAGTTAAATTTCGCAATTACATGATTAAACATTAAGACATTATTGGTTGAAAAAATAAAAACAGAGTATTACTTTATCACTTTATATTATTATGTAAATTTTCAAGTTAAATTAAAATTAAAAGTGCTAGTTTGCATTATATAATTAATAATCTCTCTTTCTCAAGCAGCTAGTTTTAATTCAATTTCATTGTACATAATATCTATTCTCCCATATCTAATAAATTAAAATTCATAGCTGTGATTAAAAATATGCAGGCGTTTTGCTAACAAAAAAAAGTGATGTTTGAAAAATAAGTAAGATTTATTATTAAGAAACGATATGCAAAAATTTTAAGTTCGTCTATTAAATCTTTCCTGTAAAATACTGTCCACACGCGTCAAAATATATGAATATCACGCGATGAACAGATGGAAAAAAAATTTATACTCATATACTAATATCCCGCATATAATTTTCCACATTTGGCTTCCTTTCATTTTGTGGTTGCTATGGATGATAGTGTTTTCCGTCCTTAGCAATTGTCCATCTGTGTATATATATAATTTAATATATATAATTAATAAAAAATTCGGAGTATATATATTATATAGTAACTTAATATATATATATATAGATCTCTTAAATCCTAAACCTTGAAGGAAGTGTATTAAATCCTAAAAAGACAAAGACTAAGTATTGAAAAATAAAAACTCAAACTGATTTATACAAATAATTTTATTTAAATGGAAATTGCGGGTACAGGAATTTAGAATGTGGCACGTTGAAAAAGAAATCTCAAATATCAACATCATGATTATCAAGCTTTCTAATACTACAGAAAGTAAAATCTCTGTTGGTGACATTTACTACAGAGAGTTGATATAAAAATAACTTCATTCCTCATTTTTGAGGAATCTTATTTCCCCCGAGATCTTCGGATTGCGTGTTACCAAGCCATGAAGAGAAGATGGAAACTAAATATAAAAGTAGAGCTACAATTAGCGACCGCCTCTTCCAATAGGCTGTGTCCATCTCGGGAAACCCGGATGTAATCTTGCACCCTAATGAGACGGGACTCGTAAACACCCACCGTTCACCCCCTATTCCTCGGAACAATGGTCAATTAAGATCTTCTGCCGCTCGATGGATACAGAAACGGATGAACGCGCCTTTGGGAATGACAAATACGACGAAAGGAAAGAGATTTAGAGAATGAAAGCTCTCCCTTCCCATGATTTTTTTTGGTCTGCTTGACCACGAAGTGATGTCAGAATTTTTTATGTCCTTCTTTAGGTTTAATTGAAAAGCAATCAGATACTCTTGTTGCTATTTGGTTTCTTTCAACACTTTTTACACGATCATAAACCAAAATTTCGGTTGGGGTTTTTAAATATTTCACGTGTGATGCGTGAGATGATTGGTTAAATTTTTGCTATCACTTTGGTTCTCCTAGCTTTTAGTTAGACATTTAATAATGGAATATTGTTTTAAATTAAAAATTAATGAGATCCAAGGTGTTCCAAAAAAAGACATTGTTGATGATGAACATGTTTTAAAAGGGAAGGTTTGTCCGAAAATTAAACTGGGCGATGATACAGCGAAGTGCCCGGTGTATAATAAAGGTAATAAATGTCATTAAAAAACAAATTTAAATATTCAGTCGAAGAAAAAAATTACGTTTATACGGGATAATTATTCACGTTGAAGAATTAAGGTAGTATGAACAATCCAATTAAATAGTTAATTGTAAAACTAGTCCACGTATTTATGGTAAAGCGTTGTTAATTTGCATATGTACGTGTATTCCTGGGATTGCCACACTTCTATACATGCTGTGTAAGACGAGAGCGTTACCATGTAAAAAAATTTATCGAGAAACATATTTTGCGATGGAAATTATATCTGTAGGATACGTTCCCTTAAATATAAACATGCGAATACAGTGCATTGGGGATAATTCGTTTACACCAATGCATATATTATTTGAATGATTTAAGAGCGTACAATACACGCATAATCATGGAACACGGTGCACCAAAGTCATGTTCGATAGCTCTGATACTTATTCATGGGTTCCTCTAAATTTCCCGTGGCAAAGTTTCCTCAATAGAAAAAGTGCATGTAGTACATTGTCGACCAATACTGCTGCTTAGTCAAGAAAAAAAATCCGGCTTCACTTAATATTTGGTGGGATTGTGGAAACAAAAAATAGATGACTTGACTCCATCTATTTTGGAAGCACTCTCAATACTTTCATCCTCTGGATTTTCCATTTCCATTAACGGCCACGTAAACATAATGTATATTGGTCAGTTCATTACTGTGCCAATGCACCAATCTTCTGCAGCGTTCTCCTCTGGAATGCTCCCGCTTCATGTGATGCATAGGTATCCCATACATGTACTGAAAAGATAATGTGAAATATTTGTATATATTTCATATATATCTTAACGCACATACAAAAATACATATGGAATAAATACATAGTCACACACTCAAGTATATTGTTACAGTATCTGTGTGCGATTCAAGTTGACTTAAATTAATTTGCTTCCGTTTTGTTTGTATAATTAATTTTGAATTATAAAAAAATCCATTTCAGATAAATTAGCTAATTTAATGCAGATGCATTGGAAACTGTTTTTATTCCTTCATGAAAATTTTCATTATCACTAAGCAAACCATAACGGGCCAAATGACCCATTTTGAACTTTTGCATTGGAAATGCACGTATCATCTTATTGATTTTGCACATTTGACTTCATGACTTTTTCTAAGTACAGTTATTATACTATTTTTGTTTTGTTTTGTTTATTTTTAGTAATACTTGTCGTATACCGTTATCTACAACAACAGGTCATTTAACCCGGAGAGCATTTTTTTGTTTTATAAGCTTACCGAGTCATATTGCTTATCGTATTGTAGTCGGTTAGTTGCACGTTTCTGCAAAGACTGTTGCGTAAAGTAGTTCATTCAAAATAGCTGAGAATAATTTCAAGAAAAGTCTAAGTTCTAAGTCTTGCAGATGGCCCCTCCAAGTGTTTCTCAATATCCTTGATTTACCTAGCATAAATTCCTGAATTTTGTACAAGAAAACGAAAGGAGAAAACATCTCAAGGCAAGATTTTTTACTCAAGCTAGCAGTAGAACTTGGCACCGATTTTCGAGAAGCCCGTGAACAACCCAAAGAAAAAATACGAAAGGTTCGATGCCTATGTCTACTACAGGTGCTTATCAACGTAAGAGATGTCAAATAGGATACTGTCAAGAAAATAAAACCAACAAAATTTGCTCTAAATGTGAAAAATATGTTTGCGGAAAATGTACAATGGACACACACATAAATGTAAGAAAATGTGATGAGCAATGAATTAAAAATTCTAATTTTTTGCTTTTGTAATAGAAATGGTCAATTTACCATTTTGTTTTATTATAATAAATTTAATTTTTATTATTATTTCCTTTCTAACATCCATATTTCATACATTCAAGCATAAAACATAAAGTCGGGTCACTTGACCCGCTAAGGTAGAAATAGGTATCTATTGAGTGTAGGTATGATTAGTGTTAAGTACCACACAACTTTAGTTGCTAGCGACTTTCTACAATATTTTGCATTCTGTTCAGAGATAACGGAAGAATATTTATATTAAATATTTTGTTTATCGTAAATGGTAAAAATATTTATCAAAACAAATATTTTTACATCATATTCCCCGCGTAGTTTCTTCATTTTCCAAAATGGCCTTTTTTCTCCTCAATGTTTTTGCCCAAACTTTTATATTAAATTTATCATTTTACATTATACACATTGTTTGAAATATGCATTCTAATATATTAATTTTGGGGGAACACTTATTTGCCTTAGCTGTCAATCATTAAAATGCACTCAATCTCAGATGCACATACTTATAAAATATATATATGAGTATAAATTGAATTCCCAGTTGGGAAGGCAAATGCCATTTAAGAATGTAACTGATCCGCAATTATTTTCAGATAGTCTACAGTTTTAATGATCTGTTCTACCACAATGAAGAATCTCACAGCCGTCCATGAAAATGTCCCCCGATGCATAATACCACCAAACTGTGAATGACCTGCTGTACATGGAGGGAGCAACTGTTCGCCTGGGCGCATACTGGCACGACCATGAGTGTTTTAAATGAAAAACATCTATTTATCAGATCAGGACTGGACTATGGACCCCTTATCTATAGTCCAGTCTCGATATTACAGGGTTCAGTCCTAGGAGAGCCCACGCCCTTGGCGCAAATTATTTTAGTTGGCGATAATTGCGCCATCTTGGTAATCCTACTTTGATACACTAGATAGGGTAACCCTAACTGTTTCTGGAATTTTCATATTTTGACGGCGGGCATTTCGAATTTCATTTTACTCCGGGCTGGAATTATGGCTGCATGTGTGAAGGAATATACTTTAGAACTTTTTATTTTGTTGAATGCGAAAGGTACGAAAGAATTGATTGAATGATGTATGAAGGAAGGATTGATTGCTTCGAGTTATGAATGTCCTAAATGTAATGATCGGCATGATGTAACATGGTCGGCAATAAAACGCTTTCTTCGAAATCGTATCAGCCACACCGAAGGTATGTTCGGGCGCGACCATTACCTCACAGAATAAATATGGCGGCGCTCACACGATCAAATCGCTTAGCGATGAGGCCTTTAATGCTTTTTTTAAAATCTGTTGTTACGCTGTATCCTCTACTCGGAAAAGTTCAGCAGTAAGAAAGTAAGGGCTGTTTTTATATTTTTATCTTAAATGTTTAATTTCTGTATTGTTTACATATATTTTCATTACGCCTCCACCTTATCCCGCTATATTCACTTGCCACCGTTGTCGGCTTCCATTGGCGTCATCTTGTTCTGGCTTGGCGCTTTTTTCCGGTTTGTCGCCAAGGGTGCGAGCTCTCCTAGGATTTTACCCCAATCCCATACCCAACAATGTTTGCCGATATGTGTGTTATGAAACACTTGCAACTAGACCCACATTGTATTAAGTTGTCAATTAAGTCATTGTCTTGAGCCGAGTTTACTTTACTAAGAAGGACAGTATCCAACGTCGTTTACTTTGATGACGCAAACACATCCAATAACTTGATGTCTACTCTGCTGGCTTTTTTTTCACCTAGTCTTTCATTTTGCATAAATACTAACAATGACAGGTCTTGAATAACATAATAGTCTTGCAGTTTCGGAGATACTCATTCCAAATCTTCGGGTCATTACTCAACCTAATTCGCATAGGGCAGTAGCTTTTCCCATTACTCACAAAAGTGCAAGGATGATTCATTTCCTTCTCCAGCAGCAGTTAAGTACTATCCCAACTTAAGAAAGTTCTTCACCATTTAAAAATATGGTGGTTGCTCAGAATGTTTTGTCTGGTCACGGTATAATTTATTCGTATTCAATAATGTATGGAAACATGTGTGATAGATTGAAATTGTACAAAATATTCATTTGTATTTTTTTTTATCTTTTCAATACTTAACGAGGGATATTAACAGAACAGCTCCTATTAAAATAATTCCAATAACTTTTTTTCTCGTTTAGACCATGGTATTCCTTACTTCAAATAGAATTTAGTACATACTTTAGTTATTAAATAAATATTTACAGTTTGAAAAAAATGTCCCAAAATTATAAAACGATGCTCGATCCCATCACAAAGGTGAGGACATCGTGATTAGTATACTACTGTTAATCCAGCAACATTATTATTGGCAATCAAACTTGCCATTTTCGAAATTTATCATTTCTGGAGAAAAATTATCGCTACATCTATGAACCTCATTCACGATATCCTTCTTGGTATTAAAGTAGGAGGATTTCTGCAGACTGATAAATCCTTTTTGACAGTCAATGGGAGAAGGATTTTCCCTCAAAACCTATCTATCAAATATATAAAGAAAGAAGATACTTCGTAAGAAAGAAGGGAAGACGAATTGATCTCCCTACATGGACGTGATAGTGCATTTAAGAATACTGTTGTGACATGACTTTAGAGGAAAGGCTGGTTGGTGTTATGGGATAGCATCTTTTTTTTCCTTTTCAGGTTAAATAATGTAGTTTAATAAAGAAAGGTACTACATTCTAGGTATTATCTACTCGTTTTTTTTCTAAGGGTTCAGCACAAATTTTGAAAGCTGCAATGACAGTTAATATCTATTTTGAGAAGAGACAATTTAATAAATAATACATCAATGTAGCAATAATAAAATAATCCAATTGTCTAAGAATAATTTTAGGAATAACATAATTATATAAGAAATCAAAAAGTTTAATTTCGAAGATTCCACCATATTTACTTACACAATTAAAGTAATACATTCATCGAATAATTAAAGTATAATAATTTCGCAGTTTTTACACGCATATAATATAATGTAATGTAATAAATCATTCTCTCTCTCTCTCTCTCTCTTAAGCTTTATTTAATTAGATTGTATTATAATTATGCATTATTAGTAAACTTTTATTACATTTATTATGTTTGTAACTTTTATTAAATTTACAAGGTTATATAACATTTCACTTTGCAATTTTTAGCAAAGTTATTCAAGTAAAACAAGTTGTTTTGTTCCTGATGAAATTTAAATGTACATTTGTACATAGATTTAAAAAAATTCAAAAAATATAGTAATCATATAAACATGTAAAATTACCAAAGCTACTAATAAAAGTTATTTTTATAGCAATTGGGTAGCAATAAAAAATAAAATCACTTTTAATAAGGAATTAACAAACATTTCTATACTTAATAATATACGAATATTTTAATGTCTAATCAATTTATTAAATATATTACAATATTTGAGCATAAATCATGGGAGAAAATTTCGGGAAAATTCCATAAGACTACTTACTTTATTATCAAATCAAAACATCCAAGAGATAAAAATGAAAGACGTTTCTAAAGTTAGTTTATGTAAGAAGAATAAACTTAAAATTATTAAATCATACTTAAAATAAATATTAAAACTTTGAGCTCGAGAATACTTTGAGATTTTTCTATTAAGAACTTATTACACGTTATCTCGCGAGTTTTATTTCTTGAAACTAACTTCAGCTTATCTGGTTTTCTTTTATGTTGCCATTGTCGTACAGAAGTAGCATGATATGCTAATGCGATCTATTACACAAACTGAATTTACATAATGAGTGTGAGATGTGAACAGTGAAAACACGTTGTGACTCTTAGTTAACAGTTCTTAGTGATCCTTTAGAAAAATTCTAGTAGTCAATTACATTAAAGATTTAGTATGTCTGCATTGAGAAGCATCTGTGATCTAATTAGAATTCATCATTTTTGTTTTCAAGAGATACTCTTCCATTCCCTTAAATTAGTCATTTAAGAAAGTTTTCCGAGCATTAATTATTTGATTAACCATTTGTTGTTATCGTGTCCTTTCCGAAAGGAAGGAATGCAAGTTGTCAGAGCCTGAGACAGGTTAGACTTCTTTACATAAGAGGGCGACACCACCTACCTCCACCTCCTAAATTTAAGCATAAAACTGCAGGGGAGGGAAATATTCTCCAGCCCCCTGCACTCGTAGTTTCTGCTGCGATCGCCCACAAGACTTTCGAACCCACTGATTTAACGAGATCTTGTGGTTTGTTATAGTTATACAGTTAAAACAACGATGAGTTCATAACTGGATACGATAGGAATGGAACCTTAGGAGTTACAATTTTTGGGTTCCTTTACAATGACACCCAACTTTTTTGGACTGGGTGGTAGAATATTATCAAGCAAATTTGTTTGTGTTGCAAAAGAAGTAAAGGCAATGCCCTAAAAAAGGAGATTTTAAAACAAAAGACCATAATTTAATGATACTTTAACAATATACAGAAGGCTGTAAAAATAGTTATAGAAAATTTTGAAATGTTCTGATGCTTAACGAACATTTTATATCGATTTACAACTTTAATTAAATTAACTTTAATAATAAACAAAACATAAATCTTTCAATATTAAAACATTATTGGAGCCGTAAGAGGTGTTTAAAGCTACCTTTGTGAAATGAATTGAAAATTTACCAGCAATTTGCCTAAACCTTTTACAAGATATTTGTCAGACTTCATAAAAACTCGTTCAAATGTATAGTTATAGCAATATGTAGTCTAAAGAAACCCCATTTCATGTACAAAGCTCTTTTATAATTCTAGAGGAAAATTCATTTTGAAGGCTATCGAAGAGTGATCGTAATGTTTGCGAATTCTGGCAATGAAAATAGTTTAAAAGTAAAAAATTTAGTAAAACACCTACAATATTTTCATTAAATAATTAAGGTTCTTTCAATATCTTCATACGGAGTCAGAGCGTTACAATAGAAAAAACAAATTTTATTAATTCCGACCCCTTAATGGTAAGCTTTTACCATTTTTCTATACTTACTCAGTATGTATTTAATTAGAAAATGGAAAATTGCTTCAAGTGTTTCAACTTAACATTAATTATTTAAAATGAAGCAAAAGAGTTCGGAAATAAATGATTCTGAGACTCTGCGTAGAACTATCTAATATTTAAATACTCAATAAACATGGAAGTATTTTATAAAAAGGAACTAAATGAGAACTGAGTAAAGTGTGTTGCGTTATATCATTTATCTTAGCGTTTCATATTTTTGAAAAAAAATAATTACGTTTGAAGAAATTGGATTCTTTAAGTTATTTTAATGTATATGCAGTTCAACAAATTTTCTTTTACGTGTGATAAATTCATTTCATACGCATCATTAATAACAAGCTAATTCTGTACCACAACCAATTTTTAATTTAAGAAATGTAACTTGCAATTAAGTTACTTTTTTTTTACTTTCTTTGCCATATTTAAAAATTTAGAATGTTTTATCAAAATTATTTTACGTGACCAAAAAGCATTTTTTTCTCTTGTTTCAAATAATTATTCGCATTAAAAAGTTTAAAAATATTACTAACGGTTAATTCGTTTATCGTATTGATCAGTTTAGTTTTAGCAATTATTTCAATTCGAGAAATAACTTGCGGCGGGTTTTGTCAAAGGACTGATTTACTTTTGGGGAACTAGTGACTTCTCAACGGTCACGTAGTTTCGTGTGGGACATACCCAAGACAATAAAATATCAACAATTAAGGTATCCAACTACGTTCGGAACCGTGATTTAAAAAAAAAACGCAGAAATCAGCACTTCTCAAACTGTGGAGCGCGCCCCCTTGGGGGGGCACGATAACTCTACAAGGTGGGCGCGAGCATTTTGAAAAGTCGAAAACCAAAGGTTATTTAAGAAAAATCAGTAGGGTTATAACCTTTTAAAAATCGATTTTGAGTTTTTGATATTTCTAAAATCTCCAAATCGCAACCTATCCAATGGTATAACATACAAGCCATTATATGAATTAGAAGTACTTTAAAATGATTATCAAAAAATAATAAGCTTATGAACCACGCCCATTTGACAGATAGAAATGTAAACATTGTCTTTTTAAATCTGGGCCAAAGTTGCAAAGCCTCAATTTATTTTTATTCATATGCATTAGATACCTGTATAGTAACTACAAATTTAACTGTGTTGGATATGCAAAAATTGGAAGCTTGGTTTTAATTTGAATGCTATATTTAATATTTAGTGATTTTACCTAAATTTATGTCTGTTCTTCACTTTAAATTTATCTTTAATTTGTTATTACTACTGATTATTTAAACTCGCTTAAGACTTTGTAAAGAGTTAAAAAATATTTTAGAAATACTTGAAGTTACAATAATGTGCTGATTTAAGAAAAAATTTGGATTGAAAAGGTACAAAAGATTACAAAGTTAAGATTTTTTATAATAATTTCTGTTTTCTAAAATTTATATTTTTAAAATTGTGTAAATATACTGTATGTATTCTTAAAATTTATGTTTTTAAAATTGTGTAAATTTCCTGTGTTTATGTTTATTAAATGCAATTGTGTATACTGAAGTGACATTTTTGAAATATTCTTAAAATATTTAAATATAAAGCAGTTATCAAAACAAAAAAATGACAATTTTTAATAAATTTATAATTGTTCGATGAACTAAAAGTTTGTCTTTAAAAAAAACTAATTATTATATTTAAAAACATTTCACTTCAGTATAAATATAATGTCTAATTCATATAAATAAAAATTTGAGTCTTTATGATTAATAGTTTCTGAGAAAAAGGTATGAGATTATACATTAAATGTGATGTCTGTTATCTTTGCGAGAAGCTTGTTACATACATAAAAATACATAAATTTCATGTTTAAGAACAAAAAAACAGTTTTATTTTGTCTGTTTTAGAAATCATTTGTTCAGTTTGAGTAACTTTTGAAGTTTAAAACTTAGAAACTGTCTGCAACAACAAGACCTAACGATAATGTTACGAAAACCTAACAAAAACTGACGAAAAGTATAATCAGGTATTTTTAAATACCATCTCAAATTCACACCAAAATTATATTGATACATTTTCACATTATATTTGTGATGCTTTCTGTTCAAATTTTATATCTGTAATTCATGTAGTGCCTGTTCACACTAAAAATGCAATTTTCTCAAAATGATTGTTTTCAAGCTGCGTGTACCTTTATCACAGAAAATACTGAATGAATGTACTTGCAATTTTTACTGCTCATAAAAAATATGTAACAATATATAATGAAGCTACTTTCTTGGAGATTTTCCTAAAATATTTTGCTGAAAAGCAGTTAACGTAAAAGAAAAATGACTATTTTCCAAAATTTCAAAGCGATACTTTTACTATGATTTTTTTTTGAAAAAGTAAACAATATATTTGAAACATTTTACCATTATTTAAATATAAAAGCCTAATTAATACACAGATAAAATTTCAAATTTTTATCCTTAACAGTTTCTGAGAAACAGGTTCCTAAAATAGCTCAATTTAACATTGTCGGTATAGGGGTACCGACAATTTAAAAAAAATTATTAATTTACTGAAAGTAAACAAACAAAATAATTTCTGATGTAATAAAAATATATAATACACTTATAAATGTATCAATACTGTACAATGTATATTTTAGTATTAATTTAACAATACTAAGCTAAGAACAAGTTTGATGATTACCATTCACCCCATGGATTTGTATTAACACATATATTGATAATGTGTACGGTTTATAAATAATTCCTTAACTGCCGATTAAAAGTTACGTGATTCGCTCCCCATTGTTTACCACGTAGACGAGCGTATTTTGATCTTTTTTGAAGGGGAGAAAAGAATTAAAAAAGCAAATCCACTGAAATAAATAAATTCTTCGCAAACATTATGAAGGTTCTTTTATAGCATTCCAATGCCGTCGGAATAATTTTATGGATACACTGCACAGAAAAGATCGTACTTCGGAAAGACGTATATATACACGTCAAGAAAATTAATGCTTTGGCTGAGTGAGACTTTTTTATACGTCGGTGGCACATAAGAAGTTAAAGTCGAATATTGTAGCTTTAGTGTCAAAGTATAGTATTATTGTATTCAATACATTGTTATTATATAGAGGGGGTGCGATGAAAAAGATGATTGAATAGTGTGTCGCGTATATTGAAAGTTGGAGAAGTACTGGCATAAATGGATAATTTTCATGATATTTAGTGTCACTTAGATTAGAATACATGTATAAAATTGTTTTAAGAATATTCTGACAAAAATATTATTTAAATACAATATTTCGACAAAAAAATTAACTTAGAATACCTTTATTTTCAAAATGTTCTCCTTTTGGGAAAAATACTTTTATTATTATAATGTTTTGCCTGTATACAGCTCAGACCTCTGTACAGAGGCTCAACACACAATGAGTTTTGAAAAATTCACATTATTTTCAGAGTTACAATCATTTGAAGTAATTATTGGCGTTTTTTTCTTAAAATTTCTCCCCCTCTGTTGTCGTAAAACATGGACACGTCCACTTCTAAATTATATATTTCAAACATTCTAGTTGAGCCTCTGTACAGAAGTCTGAGCTATATATACAGGCGAAATATTATTATAATAGAAGCCTTTTTCACAAAAGGAGAATATTTTGAAAATGGGTCACATTCTATGTTCATTTTTTGTCAAAATGTTTTACTTAAATAATTTTTTATTGTGATACTATTCTTAAAACAAATGTATATACATTTCTAATCTAAGTGACACTAAATATCATAAATATTATCGATTTATACTCTTTTATAAAATCACGCTTCCAAACGTAGTCGGATACCTTAATTTATAGGGCAAGCCAACGTTTGACCTTTCTTTATCCAGCCGACAAAGGAGTGGACGGTGTAGTTCCCACGCTAATCTCCGTCTTCAAAGCCCACCGCACGAGAGGTGACAAGGACCAATGGATGAATAGTATAATGCCGGCTACTTTCAAACAGAAATGATTCTGCGTCACAAGTCTATTTTGAAGGTGGGACATATTTAAAGAGAAAAGAAAAGAAGAAACCCAGACTCCCAGACTTTCCCTCAGCTAGATTTCCGAATTGGCTTGTACGCTCTCACACTTACAATGACTCATCAAAGCTCCTGATAACGAACATCACAATGCGTATTACGTAGCCTTCACATGAGTAATCCGGCCTTAACAGCCTTTCATCACTCATATACATAGATAATATAACAAAAATATGTAAAAACATTTGATATTCCACCAATTTCACACTTATGTATTAAATTTATTCCAGTTTAAAATGAATATTTTAATGAATTAATGAATATGACAATGCAATATTTACTATGGATCAGTGTCGCTTTATCCATTGGGTGCTTGGGGCTGGTTCCCAGGGGCTCGGGGTCTGGAAGGGCAAAAAAGGGCCCGGATAATCTAACCAAGTTTTCTGGTAATAAATTTCGATTTGACAGTGTGAAGGGTCCCGTATATCTTCTGCGTCCAGGGCCCAAAATGAGCTTAAATTTTCACTGCTAAGGATGGAATATAGGCACTTTCTCTCGAATACGGGAATCTCGAAGTTTGAAAGTCAGGCTTTTGGGGAATCGTTACAATTCATCACAAAATGCTGCATGCTCACATGTTCGTATCCAGAAAGGCATTACCTTTGAATAAAAATAACACACATTTATAACAATCTAATGAAGCTAAACTCTCACAAAACTTAGTCCTGTTAAAAGCTGCAGCATTTGGGAATTTTTAATAAAACCTAATTATTGATAAATTTCACTTTTAAGTGTTTCTAAATTTTTATAAAACTTTTTATTCAAGTGAATAAATATTCCAGATAGATTTAAGCTTAGGCTCGCGAGGCCCGGGTCTTAGGCTGTAAGGACGCCGTCCTCGGGTGCCCTTCTCCTTCATTATCAGCGTGAGGTAGAGATGTAGGAATAAGTGAACAACTAGAAGTTGCCATGATCTTAATATGACTTTATTAAGAGCTTAAACTTAAACATCTAAGAGACAAGATAATAATATGACATGTGAAAGAATCTTCGGTGGCTAAACACACACACAATATATATAATACCGAAATAACACAACCCGGACCTCTAACAATAACTAACTCGCCTAAGCTCAATTTCAATGCTATCAGAGATCTGAATATTAAATAGTCACTCCTACCTTAATGCCGAATGAAGTAGTGATCAATCTGATCCTAGATGAAGTTGCAGTTCACCGGAGCACAATGGTATGCATCTTGACCTAAGGGCTCTGTCACGGGTAACTTCTGTTTGTTGTCGCTTAACCTCTCAAAAACTCTTCACACTTGAATCACGTACTATCATATCATTCACAAAATGCCACACCGCTTACTCTAAACTTCTGTCATTTAAAAGCTTCCTAATTTGCATCTTTCCTTCACGCTTCACTTCTTGGTTGGAAAAGAGTTGCCATTAATTCTGGCCCCAAAAAACCCAAAAGGACATGTTAATGAAAAGACGCGTGAGCCCGTCACAAAGCGGCACATGTTTAGGGACACTAAACTTTTCGGGGTGGAAGTTTTGAAATCGATTTTGTTGTTTTTTTCAACTGGAAGAAATTGTACTGCTTTTTTTCTTGCTTTGACAACTTTAAGAAATTAATATTAAAAAAGGGTAGAATTATTTTTAAAAATAATTAATCGTATAGGTAAAAAACTTTAACAAATAGTTACTTAAAAGATTTTCGTTTTGTATAATACAGTTAGATTTTTCATAAATTTTTCTTAAAAAATATCTAAATGTAGCGTTTATTTGATCATCATTATAACAAAAAATATTAATTCACCATATTTAATTATAGCTTTCTCCTGTTACTCAAAAACTTTATTATTATTATTATTTTTACTCTCGATTAAAAAGTTAATAGTTTTACGCTACCTTAAGCGTAATGCTTAAATTTAATATTTAAGTTTTATTCTAATCTATTATTACTATTCGTATTATTGTTATTATTATACATAAGGGCATCACATTAACTTGGGCCAAAGGCACCATCGAACCTAAATCCATCTCCGAACTGTTTTGCTAAAAAATGCATCTCCTAAGTTATTCATAAAAATTACATTTTAATGAATAATGCTTTGTCCATTACTTTTCTTTTCTAAGACTACCTTTACTTTGATATACAACATCTAATGAAATAGATTATATGAATGAAGTAAACTCACTACAAAAATGTGTAGTAGAGTTTCTACTTGAATGAATTTAAAATAAGGTTTTTGTTTCCACATATATTTGAATACATTCATTAATAACATTAGATATAACAATTTATTGTTAAGTTATCCGACTACGTTCGGAACCGTGATTTTTAGAAAAAAGCACATAAATGGATAATTTTCATGATATTTAGTGTCACTCAGATTAGAATACATGCATAAAATGGGTTTAAGGACATTTTGTCAAAAAACAAATTATTTAAACATTATATTTTGGCAAAAAATTAACTTAGAATCATCTTTTTTTCGAAATATTCTCCTTTTGTCGTAAATGGTTCTATTATAATAATATTTTGCCTGTATATAGCTCAGACCTCTCTATAGAGGCTCAACTAGAATTTTTGAAAACTTCACATTATTTTCAGAGTTACCACGCATTGGAATAATTATTCGCGGTTTTTTATTAAATTGCTCCCCTCTGTTGTGGTAAAATATGAATAAATCCACTTATGAGTTAGATATTTCAAAAATTCTACTTGAGCCTCTAAACAGATTGTCTGAGCTATATACAGGCAAAATATTATTCTAATAGAAGCATTCTTCACAAAATGAGAACATTTGGAATAAAGATTATTCGAAGTTGATTTTTTGCCAAAATATTATATTTAAATAAATTGTTTTTGTCAAAATGTCCTTAAAACAATTTTATGTATATATTCTAATCTAAGTGACACTATATATCATGAAAATTATCCATTTAAGTGTTTCTGAAAATCACGGTTCCGAACGTAGTCAACCTTAAGTTATCCCGACTACGTTCTGAACTCTTATTTTGTAAAAACGTATAAATGGATAATTCTTATGATATTTAGTGTCATTTAGATAAAAATACGTGTACAAAATTGTTTTAGTAATATTATTTCAGCAAAATATTATTTAGATGAAATATTTTGTACAAAAATGTACGTAGAGTGACATACATTCAAAACATTCTCCATTAATGGCAAATGCGTCTATAATAATGTTATTTTGCCTGTACATCAGCATTTCTCAAACTGTGGGGTTTGCCCTCCCCATTGGGTGCGTGACAACTGTAAAACGTGGGCGCGAGCTTATTGAAAAGTCAAAAACAAAAGATTATTTTTAAAAAATTGTTAATTTACTAAAACTAAGCAAACAAAATACAATCTTACATAAAAAATAAAACACAGATTTATACTGAGTATTGCATTTATAAATAAAACTGTGCTAAACAATGTATTTTATAATTTATTTACCAATAATAAGTTAAGAAACAAGTTTAATAATTACCTATGGAATTGTCATATATAAAATTACATACAAAAACTAACACCTATCTAGATAATATGTACGGTTTATAATAAAACCTTTAACTGCCGATTAAAAGTTACGGTAGATAAGAAATAAATACACACACATTATATATATATATATATATATATATATATATATATATATATATATATATATATATATATATATATATATATATATATATATACACTATTATTCATTAACAAATCGTATTCTCACCTTTAATCCATCCCAATTAGGATTCGAACTTAGGACATTTGGATTAGAAGACGAACGCGCTATGCATTGTAATACAGGGACACTACGAGCGATTTTTCTTTATATATATGCTATTGGACTATTATTTTTGTTTGTTACTATTTATTCCTTTTTTAATTTAATGAAGGAAGTAATATTTTTAAAAAAACTGTAAAATTATCAAGTGTCCTCCACCACAAGTTTTAAAAAATGTATTTGAACCTGAATGGATGAATAAAAAGTATTTTATTAATGATTGAAAGCTTGAACAATATATATATATATAGGGAGATTGTGAATTAACAGTAGGAAGTGTGTGTGAAAAACAATTTGTTAAACCAGTAATCTCAAAATATAATAAGTGAGATATAAAAATTTGAAACGAACAATGGCTAAATAAGAATCAAGAAATAAAAATTTGTGACAAGTAATCTCTATAAACAATAAATTAGAAAAATTAGAAACCCCATTGCAAAAGAGTTATTTGGATTTTTACTCTGAATAATATTTTTAAACTCAAATTCTATTGTTTACTTTAAATATGTGATTAAAATATTTTTTTCTTTGAGGCTTTAAATACAAAAGCCCGAATACGTCTTAAGCCAAGGATTAAGATTGTTTTAACAATTAATGAGCTAACTTTCTTTTCAACTATTTAATATTAATCTTCTTTTCAATTAAAAATTAATTTCAGCACTTAATTTTTAAGGATTCTATATTAAAAGAATTTATTTCATTATCACGCAGATAACCACTACGGTATTAGCATTTGCTTTTTAATTCGCAAAAAAGCAAGGATACCCATTATAATTTATATTTTCCAAAAGCTTTAAGAAATAAAATCTGTCCCTTATTAAATTTTTAATCCGATGCAAAAAGAGTCTATGTTATTTGTTTTTAATAATGTATTAACATCTTAAGGACACATGTTGAAATTTAAAAAAATATCCACTCAAAATACATTACAGCACAAAACTTGCATGACACATTATGTCCCTAACTTAAATGTCGTAAAATATAAATGCAGTGTGTGAGCCAAATATGAAAAGCAAGAGGCGTCACAAAAAAGCAAATTGTAAGAATTTTAAGCTTCAAGAATGGATGGTAAATTTTATAATTATAACATAATAGAAAATGAAATTGAATCGAAAAAGATGAGATTAAGTCACACACACACACACATGAAAGAAATAGCAAACAAATTGTGTCAGTGAAAACATTTAAAAATTACTTAATCTTCAAAAAAAAAATATGTACTAGATTGTCCACCTACCAGCATGTGATAGCTATGATTGACTAACTTATTTTAGTTGCTTTTTTAAATATAAAGAGTGTTTTTTTCCAGGTATAGAAGTTTAAGTTGGCATTACTTTCCAAGATGGCGACCGATTTTACAGCTGTCAAGTGATTTTTTCACAGTTTGGTTTGGCAATTCATCAAAACGATCATCAAGCAAGGCGTAGATTCGTCGAAGGGCCCAAAGCGAGATTGCCGTTGTTCCCGATTTTCATAAGCGAATTTTGTTTAGCGATGAAGCGCACTTCTGGTTGAATGGCTACGTCAACAAACAAAACTGCCGCATTTAGAGTGAAGCTAATCCCCAAGTGTATGTCGAAACACCGTTAAATCCAGAAAAACTCACTGTTTGGTGCGCTTTATGGGCTGGTGAAATCCTTCTTCAAAAACGATGAAGGCCACAACGTTACAGTCAATGGTAATCGGTATAGAGCCATGATTACTAACTTTTTCATTCCTGAATTGAACAATCATGATGTCCAGGAGCTGTGGTTCCAACAAGACGGCGCAACATGTCACACAGCTCGTGCCACAATCGATTTATTGAAAGACACGCCTGGTGACCGCCTAATTTCACGTTTTGGACCTGTGAATTGGCCTCCAAGATCTTGTGATTTAACACCGCTAGACTATTTTCTGTGGGGCTATGTAAAGTCATTGGTCTATGCGGATAAGCCACAAACGCTTGACCATTTGGAAGACAACATTCGCCGTGTTATTACCGATATACGGCCACAAATGTTGGAAAAAGTCATCGAAAATTGGACGTCCAGATTGGACTACATCCGAGCCAGCCGTGGCAGTCCTATGCCAGAAATCATATTTAAAATGTAATGCCACAAGATTATCTTTCGAATAAAAAAAATTCATGTCAATCGAATAATACATCGTTGTTTTATTGCAATTTAAAGTTCTATACCTCTCAAAAAACACCCTTTACCATAAAATTTGGCCTATGACGCACACGTTTAACACAAAATATAAAATCGAAATTCGGGGGTGCACGTTATATTTCGGGTATAACAATGAGAGGTTTAAAATTAAAAAATAATGATCTTAGAAAAAAAATTAGACTTCTACATACATTGAAATACTGTTTATTGAAAAGAAACGACATTCTTTACGAACTTAAAGGGTTTTATTTTAAGAACCGTAGTATTTTTCTTTCTAAAGCTTAGACTAATACCTCAAATAAATGATTTCAAAACATAAGAGCATTGGGCAAGTACATTTCAAGTTTCTTCTTAAAAAGAGAGTGCGTGTTATACGAAAAATAAACCTAAAAATTCGAAAAGTGCAGCTTGAAAGTATAGGTGAGCGTTATACGGTTGTGCGCATAAACGCCGTATTTTGTGGTAAGTAAAAATGTTTTAATTATTTCAAAAAGAGAACTTTATATAAAAACTTATTAAGTAGAAAAGGATTTCCCCCAGAATTTTGTATTATTCACTGGAGAAGAAATTTACAATAATTTTCATACTTAGTCGGATTTCTGAAGTACTAAATGAAAAAGAAATCTAGCGCTTAAAAAACAAAGTAGTAAATTTTTCATATCGATTATGTAAGTACACACGCGAATGGTAAGCAGTTAGAGGGAAATTAAAAGTGCTTATGCCAATTTTAGCACTTTGTTAGTTCTCTCATGGCTTTCTTTTGGTAATATTCAGTGAGATCCTCGATAGCAAACAATTTCAATAACAAATATCCAGCTTTTTAATAACTAAACGGGGTGGCAAATAATTGGAGTTCTTAAGCATGTTAGTTTCAGCATTCTCGTGAATTTCAATAGCGACAGAAACCCAAGCTTCAGGGATTACTACTTCCAGAAAGCTACATAACGGGTTTATTCGAGAAGAATTCTGCTTTCCACTCATTTCTGCGTACACATGAGGCCCCTTTAAACATTCTACTGAAAAAATAAACATTGGTTCAAATTGGCTTTTATTAACATCCCGTTTTGAAGTTACTCTAGGTCTATTGGTGACACATCGTCATTTCGAACCAATCGTCTAGAGATGAGGACGACACCTGAGCTCACAACTCACACTCCAAGTTTCCTCAAATCGCCAACGAGGTGTAACAGTTGTAATGCGCTTCTTCATTGGTAACAGGATTCGATCTCGCGAAACGATAGGGTCATCCACCAATCCGCAACCATGACTACTTGGATACTGCGGCCTAAAATTGACATTGGAACATGGATCAATGTCTGATCCTCTGATGTGATAAGATTCAATCCCCCCCCCTCCTAAATCCTTTTGTCATGTAGAAGGTACCTAGGGTTGGGGGTAGCCTAGTGGTTAAGTTTCAGACTCCAGACTGGAAGGCCTGGGTTCGATGTCCGATACCCTCAAATACACTCCGAGTACACACGGAGTACGTGCTCGTTAAATCAGTAGGTCCGAAAGTCTTGAAGGCCGAATCACGGGTGCAGGGGACTAGATAATATGTCTCTACCCTTTAGTTCCATGTCTAAATTGTGGAGGGAGAGATAGATGTCTTGGACATCTATCGTCCCGTCAAGGAATTTTGCTGAGCTAATTCGTACGGTCACCTATATAGTGCTCAAGGCCAATGACAGGCTTACTTCTAGCCCCTTGCCACGATGAATTTCATGGGCCTCGGTCTGACTATGTCAGACAGGCGGCATTAGCCACAACAGCAACAACAACTGAAGGTACCTAGGATCCACGACATTTCTTCTAATAACGGATGACAATGGTCGTCCACAAGGACTTATTTGCCCAACTAGTTTCTAGAAAGTAAAGATATTCACAAAATTGAATGGCCAAACAGTCGTTAACTACATAGATACAAGAAAGGCAAATTATGGCCACCGAGATTTCCTATCCAGTCTGCAACAGATTTAAAAAAAAAATAGTTCAAACAAATTTAATATTTTCTAAGAATTAAATAATAAGAATGTTTTACTTTTGCCCATGAGAAAATGTTTTAAATACTTGAATGTTTTCGCATATGTAAAATATAGTTGCAAAAATTGTATAAAAAACTTATTTAATTTATTTTTTTTTTTTGCAATCTAGGATTTTCAGTGAGTAGATTATGCACATAACTATAACAAAGTCTATAAGAAGCTCCCTATCTTACAAAATAGATCTTCGAGAAGTAGCTCAGAAGCAAAATAAATCTAGAATACAATTACTTTTTAATTTAAAGTTTCTTTACCTCTAAGGATACATATAAATCCTTCAAATGAATATTAAAGACCAACCAGAGTAAATTAGACTTTCTAAAAAAAGCGTAAAAGTCATATTATAAAACAGTTTTGGGTATCTTTCTTTCAACAATTTCAAAAATATAACAGAATTCATTTTAAATTCAACATGTGCGGACGTTTCTTTTTTTCTTAAAGGCACATTACCTTTTTACGACATGGTTCTTCCATTTTCTGTGACGAATCACCTCAGAGAGTAAATTTGCTTTGTATGAAATTAGAATAAACAAATAAAATAAAAAACCGCTTCCAAGATATTTCTTTTTACGCTGTGTGATTATTTTATTTAGAGTTATGTTGAAACAAGCATTGATTTTAACGCTTCTTAAATATTCAATTCATTACACTTGATTTAGTATATGCATGGTGAATTGAAGGATATAATATGTTTGTGAACAAAATGTAAAAATTATAATTGATAAGTATCTTCTGAAATTCGTTATTTATTATTAATATTTTATGTTTATTTTCCGTGGTACTTTAATGTAATATGACATCCCAAAACCATGAAACTTCCCAGTTCCAAATAAGACATTTCCCTTAAACTGTTTTTTTTTCTATAATTGCACACTTTACATAATGGAAGGAGTTAAGAGATTGCGTGTACCATTTTTTGATGAAAACATAATTTAAACTAATGAGTTAATCATTAAAATCAACGCTAATAACCTTAATCATTCTGGTTGCTTGGTACCGCTATGTCTAAAAACAGGTATCTCCTGTATTTTCTTTTAATTTCTACATTTAAATTTTCATTTGGTGAAAAGGAATTTCCAAAAGAAAATGGAAATTATGTAACTTTTATGATTCGTCAGTTGCTTTTCGAATCCTACCGGGATTTTTTTAAAAGTTTAATATGCTGCTGTGTGTGTGTTAAATTTACATGGACGCAATACTATCGTGAAAAAGAGTACAGAAATGAAAAATAACGTTGTAATTGTATAAAGAGTTTTCAACTTAAATTCTTTTTTTCCCTTACTTTAACACTGCTCATTTTTGAGATTACTGAAAAAAGATTGCTTAATTAAAAAAATTTTATGATAAAATCTTAAAAATAGTTAATTTAAATTTATTTTAATGCAATATTCTAAGCAATAAGTGTTTATATCTGCATAATTTTTTTTTCCTTTGTAACTCAGTATATATTATTTTAATTTTAAAAAATTTCTTTTTTGCGGCTCTTAACTAGGGATGGCGATTTATTTCTGAAAATATCAATTTTTAAATCGATTCGAATCGCAACCTGACGAATCGATTCACAAAAAAATCGAAGTCTAAAAGATGGATTGCTAAAATATCAACCAAGGGAATAAGACAGGGGGAAGTTTTAGTTCAGGGAATTCGACGATTACAATTTTTTTAGTACCATATCAAATTACCAGGTATAAAAGAAGACATTTATTTTCTAAATGTATTTGTTACATTAAAAAGTTTAGAAAATAAACAATACAACTTATACCCAATGCTTGGTATCTAAGCTTTTTAAAAACAATAGTCTTTTAAATCTACTGGGTTCCAAGTGGTCCCGCTCATCACCTGCGAGGTTGCCGGCAGTCGATAAAAGACGCTTACAACGAACAAATGATCCCACGGTACTTGCAGTGATTTATTTACCCTCAATTACTTATTACTCCGTAAAATACATTGCATAAAAGTAAATGGAGTGTGCATTATACAGCGAACATACCTAACAATTAAAAATTGCAGCTTGCATTTTACGGCGGTGCACATTATATGCCGGATTTTAAGGTATATCAGATATTCTGATTCACACACAAATTATTTTAAGTAGGTTGATTTACTAAAATAATACTTTAAAAACTTTAGTCGAAGAATTAATTATTTGTATTTGAATTTAATAAATATTATAAATAAAAATAGTTTAAATGTGCTGTAATATATATTTTTTTTATTTCATTGGCAATCAGTAAATTTGAGGCTAAACAGAAAATTAATTCCTTGAAATTTAAGCATTTACTAAATGCAAATTGTGTAGTTTATTCATATATTTGATGGGCAGACGATTTATTTCTCTTTATGGATGCTATTGCTATTTAAGATATCTGATTACTTGCGACAACTTTTTTTGAAAAAATAGAGATATGGGGATTTCTTTTGCAGTTATTTAAAGAAACAGTGATTATATTCGGAAAAAAAACTGTAAATGTTATAACAAAACAGTGATTGATAAATCTGAAGGTTAAAACACATCTATTATACAGAACGTACACAAAAATTTCAGCAAATTTTAAAAACTTTTTCTGCCATCGTTGTCCCCGTTTCAGCTTTTAAAAAAACACATTTGGAGTAAAACGCATTTTAATGTTTGACAACTTATGTAAAGTTATGGCATCTGCTTTTACTAAAACATTTATTATTTTTGTTCTAGTGAATGGAAAATAAAACACTTGGTATTTTTATAAAGGTAATAAGATGACTTATAAAATAAAATCACAAAAAAAGTAATCACTTTTTATGAAAAATCACGATTTCAGGGTAGTCGGATAGCTTAAAAAATCAAAATAGTTCAAATTATGTATTACTTCGTAGATACTAAACGTGCAATATTTTTTTTATAAAAGTATTTTGTCTGTTTTCCAAATGCACTAAATAAACGCTAGAATACTTCTTGAAACTAAAATATTTTTTTCTTCTGTTGATTTGTACAACTTAAAAAATATTTTTTCAAATATATTGTATCATCAACTTATATTTAGCTACTAAAGTTTTACTATTAGAAATTTTTCCGCCAGATAAAATTGTAGCGAAGATCGTTTTTAAATCCATAACAGATAAAGAAAGAAACCCAGATTGTTTCAAGGAGAAAAAAATCACATTTCAAATTTAGAAGTAAAAAAAAGATCCATCAAAATGCACTTTCTCTGGAAACACGAAAAAAAATGATGTTTCACTTTCATTTTTTATTCATTTTGCTCCGGGAAGAATTTCCATTATTTCACAATTTCCTACAAAATTACTACTTTATTCTTTCACATTTACTATCTTTTCTAGAGTGATATTTTCATATTTATGCTTTTTCTATTCATTTTTCTACATGAATCTCCCTTTCTTCGACATATCAGAATATGGATTTTATCATTTAAAAATTTCGTCATTATCTATGTATACATATGTAAATAATTTCACACACAGATTTTCCTTTTTATTTCAATAGTATTTGTTACTTTTAGCACCTTTCCACTCTTTTACAAAATTGCGTGATTTATTTAAAAATATTTTGTCTATATATCAATACTTAAAATGTATATTTATTAATTGGAAATGATGACGAGTCATATATAATGACTGATGAAGTTAAAAAAAAAAATTTGTAAAGATATTGTTGAATCTAAAAAATATTACATAAAGTTTCACAAACCGAAGCAGTTTTATTGATACACAATCAGAAAAAATTACCGTCTTTGATTAAAATAACTCCATTGTTAAGGTATTAAAAGTGAGAATCGACAGATATAAAGTGCATCAACTTTCTACATGGTAGATTATCGGCGGCATTCGAATACTCGACTCCACAAAAACAAATTCACAAACGAATTCACCATCCGAAATAAAAAATGTGTGATGTATGATCATCATATAGGTTTCATCAAAATAATGTTTTTCATTACAATTTTTGTGAGAAATCCCAAATATATTAAAAGATCTTGACCTTAAGATATCCGACTATTGCGACCACTTCTTTTTTAAAAAAATGGAGATTTTTTTGCGGCTTTTAGATTTATTTAGTACATTTTAAGAAAAAAAGGCTAAAATTGCAAAGAGAAAAATAAATTATTACTACTAACATTGGAAAAATGGGATACAAATGGATAAAAATTGATAAAAAATTATGTAAACGGGGCCCGCTCTGTACAAATAATAAATGAAGAATACCTCAATTTTTCAATTTCGATGTGTATTACTTTGCTATTCCTTTTTAAAATGACCTTTAAGATAAGATACATTTTAGCTTTTAAAAAACTAGAGCACGTTTTATCTTAGTTATTTTATGATGAAATTGCTTAAAAAAACAATGATTATATTCACACAAGAAAATGTAAATTTTGTAATAAAACAGTGATTGATAAATCTGAATGTTAAAATACTTCTACTGTTATACAGAACACACACACAGAAAGTTTCAGCAAATTATTTAAAAAACTTTTTGAGCAATCGCTGTTCCCGTTCGAACTTTTAAAAAAAAAAAAAACTCATTTCGAGTAAAACGCAATTTAATAGTTTGACATCTTATGTAAAGTTATGGCGTCTGCTTTAACGAAAACACTTGTTGTTTTTGTTCTAGTGAATAGAAAATTAAAAAAAATGGTATTTTTAGAATGCTAATAAGAAAAATAACCTATATAAAATAAAATCATGAAAAAAATTGCATTTTTTAGAAAAGAATCGTGATTTGGGGGTAGTCGGATACCTTAAAATAACGTATTGATAAAATCATAACTATTTCACAGAGATAGCTATAGTTACAGATACTTATAATTATATAATTAAAAAATGAAATCAGTTTAATATACATAGAAAATTATTTTACACGAAACTGAGAGGATTGAAATATTTTTCGTGTTAAAATATATTGCAAAAAAAAAAAATCATATATTCATCAAAAAAAGTTTATTACACATTTTATTTACATAGATAGATATGCATGTATTTTATAATGAAATAAAAGCATTCACAAGAAATTATTGATATTTAATACAAAATAATCGTGTTTTAAAAAAAATATTTATGGAGTTTTTGGAAAATAATCTGATATTTTTCTTTCAATAGTCGTTCAATAGTTAGCATCATATTGTCAACAAATTGTTCGTCCATTTTGTCATTCATTCCACCTTTAAAATGTGCGTCTATATATAACTGCGCAGACTTTTCATGATGTTCCTCATTTCGGAGGACGTGGAGACAGGAGCTGCGTTTTTCTCCTTTTCGTTGTCTGAATCTGCATCAATGATATTTTTGAGCTTTGTAAACATGCCAAAATGTCAATGACTGCCATAATCGGGGGTGTACTCCCATTATCATCATCTACGGCAACGAATTCTCTCAATGATCCAATAGGACAACTCAATAATACAGAAACTGTCTCAAACATTTCATTAAGTGAATGGAAATAGTTTCATGTTAACAGAAAAACATGCATGAACATACACAGTAGTAGGTCGGGGTCGTTGTATTATTTCGTGTTGACCGATAGTTCGTCTTAAGATATCCGACTACGTTCGGAACCGTGATTTTAAAAAGGCGCATAAATAGATAATTTTCATGATATTTAGTGCCACTTAGATTAGAATCATGAATAAAATTGTTTTAAGGACAGTTCGGCAAAAAAAATTTATTTAAATACAATATTTTGGCAAAAAATTAACATAGAATAATCTTTTTTTTTCTCAAAATGTTCTCCTTTTGTTAAAAATGCTTCTATTATAGTAATATTTTGCCTGTATATAGCTCTGACCTCTGTACAGAGGCTCAAATATTATTTTTGAAAAATTCACATTGTTTTCAGAGTTACCACCCATTGAAAGAATTATCGGCGTTTTTCTCTTAAAATTTCCCTCCTCTGTGGTCGTAAAATATGGATAAACTCACTTCTAAGTTATATATTTCAAAAATTCTAGTTGAGCCTCTGTACAGAGGTCTGAGCTATATACAGGCAAAATATTATTACAATAAAGACATTTTTCACAAAAGGAGAATGTTTTGAAAATTGTTCATTCTATGTTCATTTTTTTTTGTCAAAATATTTACTTGAATAATTCTTTTATTGTAATAATATTCTTAAAACAATTTTATATACATTTTCTAATCTAAATCTAAGTGACACTAAATATCATAGATGTTATCCATTTATACGCTTTTGCAAAATCACGGTTCCGAACGTAGTAGGATACCTTAACCGTTTTCGCGTTAAACGTATTTCACTCTATACGTTTTAAGTGTGCGTGGGTGATTGATTGATTGAATATTAACTCGCACTGTTCAGCTACACGAGGGCTTTTGGCGACGGACCACGTAATTTTGAACCATGGTCAAGTGACGTGGTCGACACCTGAGCTGGCGCCCCCTCTCCTAACTTCCACGCCACACCAACGGGAGGACGTTCCAGCTCTCAACAGATTTAACATGCATCGCTGCCCTACACGGCGGATCTTTAGTGGTACTGGTCTTGAACTCGTGACAAGGCTAGCCACTGTCCGATACCTATACCACTCGGCTACCGCGGCCACTTAAGTTGCGTGGATATTGCCATCATCAGTAATTTTTTTTTCTGATTAAGAAACAGGTTTTGCAAACATAAACACTTTAACAAATATTCCTCACAAATGTTTGTCCTCATTCAAAAAGAGGATAAACATTTTTAATTTATACCCCTTTTTTGTAACATCTGTTCAATGTAATGTAACTGCTGACACGTAAACCATAATTAACTTAGAGAGAACTCATATCCAATTCTAGTTAATTTTCTAGCTTATTATATTTTTCTCTAATGTCCCACATACACCTTTTAGCAAAGCTACAGCATTAAAACAAATTAGAGTTACATTTAGTAGTGACTCGTAATTTTTGGTGGTTAAAGTTGCTTAGTTAAAATGTACATACAGCGCAGAGATACCAGAGAAAGTGAAATATTATCGTACATGAAAAATTAGTACAGCAAAAATTAGTTTTTTTTAGTGTTAATGGGAAAAATAGTTACGACAACATCAAAAACTGTACATTTTTACTATATTTAAATACATTTGCTTACTAAAAATTTGTTGCTTCTGTTAAAGTATTATCTTATACAATTTATTAATAATAATTATATTCAATGATTTGAATAAAACTACTTGCTTGTATATAGTTATTTAACATTCTAACGCTTTAACTGGCTATTTATTTCTAGTAAAATTATATTAAAATATTTGTGGAATTGAGATTGATTTAAAAAGAGAAACTCATTTAACTTAGTAGATAAAATTAATTTGATTTTCAACGCCATCGTTTTGATAGTAAATAAAGGGTGTTTTTTTTCGAGGTATAGAATTTTAAATTGTAATAAAACAACGATTCGATTGACATGAATTTTTTTTTATTCAAAAGATAATCTTATGGCATTACATTTAAAATATGTTTTCTGGCAAAGGACTGCCACGGCTGGGCTCGGATGTAGTCCAATCTGGACGTCCAATTTTCGATGACTTTTTCCAACATTTGTGGCCGTATATCGGCAATAACACGGCGAATGTTGTCTTCCAAATGGCCAAGCGTTTATGGCTTATCCGCATAGACCAATGACTTTACATAGCCCCACAGAAAATAGTCTAGCGGTGTTGAATCGCAAGATCTTGGAAGGCAATTCACAGGGCCAAAACGGGAAAGTAGATGGTCACCAAACGTGTCTTTCAATAAATCGATTGTGGCACGAGCTGTGTGACATGTTGCGCCGTCTTGTTGGAACCACAGCTCCTGGACATCATGATTGTTCAATTCAGGAATGAAAAAGTTAGTAATCCCCTGGCTCTATACCGATCACCATTGACTGTAACGTTGTGGCCTTCATCGTTTTTGAAGAAGGATTCCACCAGCCCATAAAGCGCACCAAACAGTCAGTTTTTCTGGATGTAACGGTGTTTCGACATACACTTGTGGATTAGCTTCACTACAAATGCGGCAGTTTTGTTTGTTGACGTAGCCATTCAACCAAAAGTGCGCTTCATCACTAAACAAAATTCGCTTATGAAAATCGGGAACAACGGCAATCTCGTTTTGGGCCCATTCGACGAATCTACGCCTTACTTGATGATCGTTTTGATGAATTGCCAAACCAAACTGAGAATAAATCACTTGACAGCTGTTAAATCGGTCGCCATCTTGGAAAGTAATGCCAACTTAAACTTCTATACCTGGAAAAAAAACACTCTTTATATTTACCACTGCCCATTGGGTCCTATTAAAAAGTAGGATATTAATGCTTTTTATTTCTTTTTTGTTTTATCTTTATAAAATTGATTTTGTAAATACTGGAAACTGGAAAAAGAATTGTTTGTTATGTAAAACTGTTTTCTTATTCATAGAAGAGAAATTACAATATTTTTCATGAAATTGCCAAATCAATGAGGGAGTGTGTAATTCTGTTGCTATGTGAGGGAGGGGGTTGGTAACAAATTATGTAAGAGTTTATAATTTTCTTAATTTTCCGAAGTTATTAATGGATGACAGCACAAATAAAATATAATAAAATAACTTACTATGGACATTTAAAAATTAATACAATATGGGGTTAGTATACTTACCACGGCCTTGGAACGAGTTAACCAACTTAATTAAGTTTTTTAAAGCAATATACAACCAGATGATAGAAATCGAATCGCGTAACCCGAAATGTAAAAATGTAACCGGAATTAAAATTTAACTTACATATATATACTGGGATAAGTGAGAAGAGCAGAAGATATTTTTGTTAGTTTTATTTTATACTGAGAGAGAGATGGGTTCATCTTTCAATAGATAATGCTTGAAAAATAAATGCAACTAAATATACCAAAAAGTAACGCTCATTATTCCTACAACATATTTATAATATATCAGTTTCCTCAAAAATCAAACTCACGAATTATGGTTTTCAATTTTATCCTCCTAACATTTCACATTTTAATGAATATCGTTATGACAGTAAAAATGATTTGGTGCGTGTAATCATTCACGTGTGTTAAGTTTGTAGATATGAAAAATTAAAAAAAATCTATAGAAGGAGGGGGGGGATTTGTTCTATGCGGAATATTCCAATATTTTTTTTTTTTGATTTTTGAGACGTTTAAGCTTAAGCATAACCGCAAATAAATTCGTATTAATACTTAACTGTTCATTAATCTTTAAATGCTATTTTAAATTTCTTCTTTATTAAAGAAAGGAGAAAATTATAATTTTTTTTTCTTTGTTTTGTTTTAATCCCCAAAATTTACTGGAACTCATATGATTTTATTATAGTTTTTCAGTATAGGGATATATATAATAATGTGAATGTAGATCAGAAAAATGGATAGCATTATAACTATAAGAAATGTATTTTTGAAAAATACAACCACTTAACCAAGTGAAAAATCTTACCGAAATTAAATTAATATAGTGAAGTTTTGTAACAAGAGATAAGTGGTTCCATGTAGTCTTCATTTGACAACATTGTCTTATTTTTCAAAAGAAAAAAAAGTAAAAAACAAGCATTTGTGAACATTATAAGAAGATTTGGTACCCCTAAAATCACAAACCTATCGTTTTTTTTATTTTCATTTAATCTTATTCTTTGCATTATTATCTTTCCATTGATATATCACTTGTGCATGTCGGAAAGTTAGAAGCTGAGTAAAACTTCATTTGAAAACAAATTAGGCGATTCAGCCACACCCCCTTTTTAGAAAAAAAAGCTAAAAAAAAAGCGTTTTGATAAAAAAAAATCTAAATTATAAAGAGAAATAATAACATTAAAAGAACAATGCGCAATATATAAAGCAGAATATTTCGGAGGCAATGCATACAATCATTTTTTTTTTTCTTTGTGAAATGTGTGCATGTAACATTTTTAAATTAAGGCATTTTATATTAATAATTTTATAATTTTAGTTCTTGTTCCTGATATATTTTTCATACAAATTAATACTTTAATATTATAAGAAGAAAACAGCTAAAATTTCTTTCGTGATAAAAAAAAAATTTTAACGTTTTTCTTGAGTTTTCTTGTGCAATTTTTTAGTACTCTCTAAAAGTTGATCATTTATAAAAATGTGTGCATTCAAAAAATAAAAAAATATAATTATTTTAAAGAAAAATGTATAACTAATATCTTAAAGGGGTATTTTAAGTTTAATTAAGCTTATAATAATTATTTTTTCAGAATTATAAACTTTAAAGCGGTTTTTCTCAGTTTGTGTTTTTCGAAACCTTAGTGCATTCAAAATGCTACTCCTTCGACATTTATTTTCCAATCACTTCCATTTTTTCCTGCGCGTTAAAAAGAAAGCATGTAAGAAAATTAGGGATCCGTTTTGCTATAAACTGAATACTTTTTTAAAAAAAAAATGAAGTGTAAGACATGTTGGCTTTTTCGTTGATTTTTAGCCTGTATATCAACATTTTATTTTTTCTCGAATACTAATTCAGTTATTCTAAAACCAATCCCTAAAGTTGTTTAGAACATCCATAAGAATATTATAAAAAAATTCAGGTCAAAAAATTAATTTTTGCATTTAAAATGTTCCCAATTTTCTTCAAAAAATTTAAATTTTAAAAAATTGTGTGAATACTATATGAAAATTTTCATCTGGTATCATTTTCTTGAATAGAAACATTTTTTTAAATTCTAAAATATAATTTTTAAATAAGTAAATAAAGAAATTTGCTCAAAGGGTACCAAGTCACCTTAAGTACTAAAACTCAATGCTGTAAAGAAGAAAATTTAAATTCTGTGCACCTCTTGCAATTATACTTTGTCTGCCTGGGTTATATACTTTGCCAGAACCCATTAAAATATTTCAGCAAAAACATTATCTTTAAAATTTAAATGTAACAAGGAAAAAATATATTTGCTGTGGTAATCAGGTTTGAGAAAGGTATCTTGTCTAACTATACATATTTATACATTTTTTTGTAATCATTAAAATATTTTATAAAATTTTCTTTAGTTCAGAATTTTAGATTTTAATTTCATTCCAACAGATATTTTTTGTAAGATAATGATACATTTATCGTTCAACATTTTTTTAGAATTTTTTTTTATATTGATAAGCGAGTAATGAGAGTTATAAAGGGTGTTTTTTAGAAGTATAGAACTTTAAATTGCAATAAAACAACGATGTATTATTTGATTGACATGAATTTTTTTTATTCGAAAGATAATCTTGTGGCATTACATTTTAAATATGATTTCTGGCATATGACTGCCACGGCTAGCTCGGATGTAGTCCAATCTGGACGTCCAATTTTCGATGACGTTTTCCAACATTTGTGGCCGTATATCGGCAATAACACGGCGAATGTTGTCTTCCAAACGGTCAAGCGTTTGTGGCTTATCCGCATAGACCAATGACTTTACACAGCCCCACAGAAAATAGTCTAGCGGAGTTAAATCACAAGATCTTGGAGGCCAATTCACAGGTCCAAAACGTGAAATTAGGTGGTCACCCAACGTGTCTTTCAATAAATCGATTGTGGTACGAGCTGTGTGACATGTTGCGCCGTCTTGTTGGAACCACAGCTCCTGGACATCATGATTGTTCAATTCAGGAATAAAAAAGTTAGTAATCATGGCTCTATACCGATCACCATTGACTGTAACGTTGTGGCCTTCATCGTTTTTGAAGAAGGATCCCACCAGCTCATAAAGCGCACCAAACAGTCAGTTTTTCTGGATGTAACGGTGTTTCGACATACACTTGTGGATTAGCTTCTCTCCAAATGCGGCAGTTTGGTTTGTTGACGTAGCCATTCAACGAGAAGTGCGCTTCATCTCTAAACAAAATTCACTTATGATTTCGGGAATATCGGCAATCTCGTTTTGGGCCCATTCGACGAATATACGCCTTACTTGATGATCGTTTTGATGAATTGCCAAACCAAACTGAGAATAAATCACTTGACAGCTGTTAAATCGGTCGCCATCTTTGAAAGTAATGCCAACTTAAACTTCTATACCTGGAAAAAAAACACTCTTTATTAAAGCTGCACGTAGGCTATTGACAATGGACCCCAGTAATTTTGAGCTTCGATCAAGTGACGAGGACGACACATATTGTGATGCACCTCCCCTTGGAAATACATCCCTTAAAGTATCAGCGTGAGGTAGAGATGTAGGGTTAACGAAAGAACTCGGATCAAACATTATGTTAATATGACTTTATTAAGATATTCAACTTAAACCTTTAACAAATATAATTATAATAATTAATATGAGAGAATCTACGATGACTTAATACGCAACACACACAATATATATATATATATATATATATATATATATATATATATATATATATATATATATATATATATATATTTGTAATATGATCAAATCTAATTCGGACCAATCTCAATAAGCGAACCGCCTAATCTTCAATTCTAATAAAGTGTAATCAATCCTACCTTATATTATTCCGTAATGCTTCTTGTCTTTATCTGCAATGGTATGCAGCTTGACGGTTAACTTCTAGTCGAACACCAATATGTTTAACCAGGACACGTAGAACTTAATCAATCTTGAACTACGAACTGCAATAATCATCAACTGCCGCAACGCACATCAATTGTCTAACATTCCTTTACACTGCCATCCCGCTTACTCCAAGATCCTATATTTAAAGTCCGTTTATTTGCATCTCTTCTTCACATCTCGTTTCTTGGATTTGGTTGGAAAATAGTTGCCAATAATTCTGGCCCAAAGGACTTGTTAAAGAAAAGACGCATAAGACGTCACGACATAAGCACACCTCTCTCCAAAATACACCACCACGCTAATGGGAGGACTTTGCTTGGCAGATTTAATGTGCATCAGTCCCCACTTCACGGTAGATCTTTAAAGATTAAGGAAATAATGTTAAGAATTAAAATATGCATATTTTTATTAACATATAGATTCTGTCTGTATTTTTTTTATTTCTATGTATTCTGAAAAATGAAATTTTATTTTTTTGCTCTAAAGACCTTACCAAGTAATATTAATTGATTTTAGCAATCTGTAAGCCCTACAATATTATTCGAGTTCAATTTACATCTAAATTTCTTACATTTTCACATGTGTGTTGATTGTTTTTTATCTCTGGGAATGCAATTATTTATTAATAATTGTGGAAGTCACATAATTAATTTTTAAAGAAATATTAAAATTATAATCGACCAAGTGAAAAATAAAGGTTTTTAAAATAAAATTAATGAATAAATTATAACTTCTGAAGAAAAAGTAACAAATTGCAGAAAGAAAAAAATTAATTTTGTTTACTTATTAAGATCACGTGATCACACTTCGGATTGATTGATTGAATATTAACGTCGCACTGTTTAGCTACACGAGGGCTTTTGGCGACGGACCACGTAATTTTGATCTATAGTCAAGTGACGTGGACGACATCTGAGCTGGTACCCCCTCTCCTAATTACCATACCACACCAACGGGAGCACGATCACACTCTAGAAAGAGAAAATTACTTTGTGTGTGCGCACAAACACTTATCCCCTCTTGCCTTTATGATGCATTCAATGTATTGAAAACATTTTTAAAAATATTTTAAAAATTCCTATGATATATAGAAAGTGCTTGGAATTATCAAAATTTCTCTTTGTTGATTTTTCAATTAAGTAATACAATAAGTAATAAAGTAAAGTTTAACAAGTAATAAAGTAAAGTGCCGTAAAATCCACTTTTAACACAACAAAAAAAAAGATCAAAATTTACGGGTGCGCGTAATACGCTGGGTAAAAACAAACAGCTTCAAATTTTTAAAAAAGGAATGGGCATAAAAAAAATTAGACTTCTACATTGATCGGAACACTGTTTGTTTAAAAGAAATGGCATACCTAATTGCAGAAGTATACCATTTTTTAAAAATCTTGGTATAATACCTCCAATAAATGACTTCAAAACCTAATTGAATTGCACACGTACATTTTTGGTTCTTTGTAAAAGAGGGTGCGCATTATACAGCAAATATACCTAAAAATTAAAAAAAAATGTATTACAGGTAAAAGTACAGGCGCTCGCTATTCGCCAGATTTTACGGTAATTAAAGTACATCTATCTGTTTTTTTCTTAATGATTAAGATCGAAAGAAATTACAAGGCGTGCATTAATTAACATTTTATTTTAGGATGTTTTGTAATTATACCTTTTTACATTTTCTTACGCCCAGCACAACAAGAAAAATCTGAAGTTTTGAATTTTCAACAATAATATTTTGGGGCACTTCCGTGATTAAAATTATCTAAATAAACTTAAAACCACTTAATATATTCATATTTCTGTAACAACAATCTTGAAATCATATGTAATATATAAAAACTACATTTTGTATTACGCCTTAATTAGAAACATTTGAGTCCTCAAAAATAAATTGTGCAGTTTATTTTAACATAAAAATCTTAGCTTACATGTTAATATTTTGCTGTACTGATAGGAATACATAAATGGTAATTTTTATAAATAAATTACGTAAGTTATAAACTAATTTAAAAAATACAGTTACATACTTCATGAATAAACTATAGGTTATTGAAAATTATCCAAGCAGTAAATATGTGGGGATTTTTAACTACATATATATATAGTAAGAGATCAATAAAGTTAGGAATACATACACAATACTATCTTCAAAAATTCAATAAACTTCATAGTCTTTCTTTTAGAAGAAATTTACCCCAAACAAGCCTTTTCTGGATAATATATCCTATTCTACTTGAATTCAAATCAAAAGTTTAAAAGTGTGGCAACACAAAATTTGGTATTGCAAAGCCAGAATGCTTCCGAATATAAAATGTAAAGACATCACGTACTACGCATTGTTGACAGCCTTAACAAGCATCCTTTATTAAAATTACAATGTAGTAAGCACAAGTCACGAAATTTCTCTCCCCCCGGGAGAAAAAGGTCTCTTTATATTCGTACTTCATCCAGGCTGTCCTTGTGCTAAACCAAGGAATTCTTCCCTGCTGATAAATCCCTTTTGACAGTCAATGGAAGAGGGATTTTTTCCGGAAACTATCTATCATACGCATAAAAATGCCGCCAAGAAAGAAGTAAAGCCAATTTGATCTCCATACATCGAGCTGGTAGTATAAGGTACATTTAAGAAATGTGCATGCGTTGCATCTTAAATATCAATAAAAAAAACTCAAGGTAAAAGAACTTTGTGAATTTTTTTAAAAATTATAATCTATCAAAGATTTTGTCAAAAAAGATCCGCATGAAAATGGTGAAAATCTTGAATATATTGAGTCAAAATCTTATGTTCTTGTTATTTGATATTTTTAAAAATCAAACTAGTTTTCTAAATCTTTGTTTCATTTGTGTTAAATTAGACAATATATATATATATAGAAAAAAGGTGATTGAAATACTACTGTGATTTACACAACACATACCTTTGTTAAGGTATCCGACTACGTTCGGAACCGTTAATTTTAAAAAAGCGCATAAATGGATAATTTTCGTGATATTTAGTGTCACTCAGATTAGAACACATGCATAAAATTATTTTAAGATTTTGACCAAAAAAATTTAACTAAATACAATATTTTGGCAAAAAATTAACTTAGAATAATCTTTTTTTCCAAATGTTCTCCTTTTGTGAAAAGGGTTCTATTATAATAATATTTTGTCTGTATATAGCTCAGAACTATCTACAGAGGCTCAACTAGAATATTTGAAAAATTCACATTATATTCAGAGTTACCACCCATTGAAATAATTATTGGCGTTTTTTTCTTAAAATTGCTCCCTTCTATTGTCGTATAACATGGATAAACCCACTTCTAAGCTATATATTTCAAAAATTCTAATTGAGCCTCTGTAGAGAGGTCTAAGCTATATACACACAAAACATTATTATAATAGAAGCATTTTTCACAAAAGGAGATGATTTGGAAAAAATATTGTTTTAAGTTAATTTTTTGCCAAAATATTATATTTAAATAATTTGTTTTTGTCAAAAGGTCCTTAAAACAATTTTATGTATATATTCTAATTTAAGTGACACTAAATATCATGAAAGTTATCAATTTATGCGCTTTGCAAAATCACGGTTCCAAACGTAGTCCCATACCTTAAAGTAATTAAAGGCATTTTCCTCAAGACAACATTTTTACAAAGTTAATATCTCAAATGCGATAGCTCAAAAGCTAATGTATAGATATTTCAGCGTGAATTTTTTTTACACGAACCTTTGTTGTGGTATTATTTAGAGTTAAAATTAACACCATTATGAAACTAAATTAATTCTAATAAAGTTATTGTTAGATTTTTTCCCATGTAAAGTATTAAAAAAAAGCTATTGATTATTCCTAACCTAGACTGTCGGTAGGTTATAACCTTTAAAATAAAATTGTGTAATAGTGAAAAACATGTGTAACAGCAATGACGTGGCTGAAATATATTTTAACTATTCTTTGAAGTAAAACAGTTGAAAAATTCAAAAATTTAGTTAAAATTTAAAAATATTTTAGAAAACAATTTAATACATATGTAATTTTAAATGCTATTGTTATTAAGTGACTGTAACATTGAAATTGGGAATGTAAAAAGTGGATTTAATTTTCAGAAAAATTTAAGAAAACCATATACGGCATGTTTTCAGAATGAGTAAGAATTAAGGCATATATATATATATATTTATATATATTCAGAATCAGTAAGAATTAAAGTCTAATCAGAATGAGTAAGAATTAAAATATACTTAGATGTGTTAAGCACACACAACACATCCAATTTTCTCGATTACGCTTATATTTAAGGTAATAATTTACGATGAAAATCATTTTATACCTTGTGTATCTCTTTGATTGAATTATTCAATAAATAGATGCAGACACAGTATTTACAGTATTTAGAATCAACAACGAAGGAAAAATCTCTGAATATTGCAAAGATATTCCTTAATAATTCTCCGTTTGAGAGACGTATATAAGTTTTAATTTAAAAGAGTATTGATATTAAAGTAGTGTTGGGAAGGAAGTTATTGTATTTTTTTTTCTTGCTGAGAAATTGAAGTTGCTGTTAGTTCGTATAGATTGGGAATTATTTATAAGACCTAAGAGAATACTTACTAATTGTAAAAGTTTTGTAAGCGGTTAAACTTTTTACATTTTAGCGAATACACATCTGTTATTTTGCAAGATATTTAGCTTATAAGGAATCATATTTGCCTAATTAAATCTTTTTAATCATTACGCACAAAATATAGTTTCACTTAAAATTTAAAATTACTGTTACTGATCCGTTGAGGCGAAACTTCTTTTATTATAAATAACACTTCTTTTAAGAATCTTAATAGTTACTAAATGCACATGAACTAAATTTCTCTTTCTAGTAACTTCATATTTAAAATTTGTGGTGGAATGAAAATTTGAATGGAGCAGCCCTTATATGTATTTGGCTATGCTATGTTGTTTACGAATAAAAGAACAAAATTGATATAATTTGGTCGATGCTTGATTGCTTGTAAAAGTTTACATTTCATTGATTAATTGAAAAAATAGAGAAAATACTCCAATATAGAAATAAATGTAGACTCCAAGATGCAGAGTTTCCAACCAAGATATACAGATCTGGTGTTTAAACCAAAATATGTATATCTTGATTAGAATGTCACGTATGTTTCTATATATATATCCATATATTGTTGATTGCTAATAACTTTGTTTACAAATAGAGATAAAAATGCATTACCTGAAAGAAAAAATCATTAACATTCTTTTCTTTAGCATTTATTTTTAAAAAAATATTTTGTTTAATAAATTGGCATTATGAGACACGTTTCAAGACAATTGTACGAATTATAATCAAGATGCATCGTACACATGTTTGTTTAAGGAATAAAAATTCCTACCAGAATTTTGCTTAAAAATAATTAAATCTTGAACTTTTGAGGTCACTGAGCATCATGTCTATAATTGTTACATACCATATTGTAACTATCTCTTTTCTTTGTTAAAATGAAAATTAATTTTTTCTAAATTATCGACATAATTAAAATTCCAGAGCAAACAAATGTATCTATCTACGTGAGACTATCCTTCCATGAACCGCTGAAAACCAAAAGTACTAAAAAAGGGAAAATAATCAAAGTATTAGTTTTAACCATTTAAATTCCGAAAGTAAAATTAAAAACAATAAAATAAATGAGCATCTTTTCTTTGAAATGCCATTTATCATGCACAGACTCCAAAGGATAGCAGGAGAAACATGTTTAACATTTCAGTGTCGTTTTACAATTATCCCCTTTTGCACCGAATTATTAAAGTCGGAAAAAATAATTTAGAGTGAACTAAACTATTCAATTCGCCAGAACACTGTGAAAAACTTCCCAACAAAATAGCAATATTTTGTATTGTTTTTCCTTCAAATAATTCTATTTTGTCGGATGGAATGTTTGAATTGACTTGTAACTCCTACTCATCAGCGCTATCAAACAAGTTTACGATCCGGGGAAAAGCACGCTTTGCTCTTTGCTCAAACAATTTAAAAAATCAAATTTCCCAATTTTTTTTTTACAATCATTTAAAAATTACTCAAAATTGGAATTTAACATTTAGCAACTTCGTGGTTTCCAAAAGCAATCGCATGAAACATTTTCTCTTTGTGGTGGATAGCAATCTGTTTCAGTATAACAAAAAATGTCCCTGTATAATTGTATTATTAAATATAAACTTTTAAAATATATATAAAAACAGAGTTGATATTTTTTTAGAACTATTAAATCTTATACAGTTTTAAACATGTTAGAGACTATGAAATAAAATCACTGGGATGTGAAAATTTTTCGTTTTTTTTTTAATTGAAAGTAAATTTAATATTGACTAATTTTCACATGACTGTTTATTTAAAAAATCGTATTAACGTATTGGGGAAATGATGTGGTATAAAGCTTCTGAATAAAAACTTCACCAATAAGGGTTTAATAGAAATTCCTTTAAGGTAAAATTTCAGATGGAATCCTAAGCAACATTGACATGTAAATGAATGATTTCTTAATGCTAAAAATTTAGGAGTTTTTTTTTTAAATCTGAATAATCTATTTTTTTTTTAAATTCTGCAGTTCCCATTTTTTTTCTTAATTTAAAAATAATACATGTAATTTTTCGAGAATTAAGCATGAACTTTTTACATTCCTAAAAAAGTGTTATTCTGTGTAGGGTTAGTCAGTATTTCTCTTTCGAAGTTGTTTTTTGTTTCTTACGTCTTAAATAATTCATTAAGTTGAGTCTTACAGATTGTACTTTTTATCTTCTCAACAAATATGTACAGAAAAAGCTTCAAAAGTAGTTATCCATTACTACTAAGCAACGTTTTAATTAAGACTTTTCGAAGCCCTTAACACCATTGCGTGTTATAACACCGCATCAATTATAAAAGTTTTATTTGCACAAGGTGCTTTGTGTGTCTTAATAAAAAAAATTAGCTTCAAAAAATTAGTCTAGTTTTTTTTAACTTAATATAAAAATAAGTATGTTTCTTGAATACTTTGTAAAAATGACTTATTTTTTTGAAACCATAAAAATATTTGATTTAAGTATGAAGAAAAGAAGTTATATCTCTAAAAAAAATCCAACTAATGCATGCACTATAAATGCCCTTTAAGAGAGTTTTGGGATATTAATTATTAAAAGTATTATACCATAAGAATCACACAGAGTAGTACTAAAGAATATATACTGATGACCCCAGTAGCGCACACAGGAATCTTTCAAGGGGATCCGGGGTCGAAAGTTCACCATTTTTGTATCATGCTCCTTTTGATTTTGTTGATTTTCGGGAACAAAACACAATAAAAAACTAATTATTGAATAAATAATTAGCATTAATTAATAAAATTAATCATTAATAACAAATATTTAATTAAATTTTTCGTACTATATACTTAGAATTATAATCAATCGGAAAAAATATCGAGGGCTTTCGGGAGGGTCCTGACCCCCAGGGCCCTCCCCTTGTGTGCGCCACTGGATGTCCCTCATATAACACTGTTAATTCTTACCCTGTTATAACGAAACCGTGTTATAAGAGACATTTTTATTTATTTAAATTACCGTAAAATCCGGCTCATAACGCGTACCGCTGTATAACGCGCACCTGTAATTTCAAGCTGCATTTTTTAATTTTAAGGTATATTCGCCGTATAACACGTCCACCCCCTTTTTTAGGAATGAATCTGAAATGTAATGTTGAATGCTGTTATGTTTTGAAGTCATTTATTCCAGGTATATTATCCCTGGATTTTGAAAAAAATAGTATACTTCTAGAAGTACAACCTTTTAAATTCGTTTGGTATGCCATTTATTTTAAAGAAACAGAACTCCGATCTATGTAGAGAAGTCTAATTTTTTTTTATTCTCATCTCTTCTCTGTATTTTTGAAGCTATCATCTTCATACCCGGCGTATAACGCTGTAATTTTTGTAAATACCCGTAATACCCGTAAATTTTCGTAAATACCCGTAAATTTCGATCGCATTTTTAGTGTTAAAAGTGCGCGTTATACGCCGGATTTTACGGTATTTTATTTATATATATCTTTTTTTATTTACATAATATAAATCAAGGCAATATGTACCGTGTGAAATCGAAATCAAGCCTTATGTGGAATTTTATGATAGCTGAAATTTGTTCCAAAGAAACATACAAATGAAAAAGTAAGCTAACCTCAAGAGTTTGTATTTCATACTTTTTTTTATTAAAACATTTTATATACAGCAAAAATAAATTCAGAAAAATTATTAATAATACGATTAAATAAATAGAAATGGATGGCAAAATTAGTTTTTATCAGCACTCTCATCAGAAATTACAGCTAATCTATTTTTTATCAAATTTGGTTTTGAAACTCTTATTAACTAATTATTTTTTCATCATTACAGAAGTTATATAACGTAGTCATAATTATCTGACTGTTTCGCGATTTGGAAATTCTTTCAGAATTTTTCTCTATAGGAAGCTAAAGAACATTGCAAACCTCTTAAATTTTCCCCTATGTACTACCGAAGGATCTTTTTCTAGATAAAAAAATTCTCTAAATTTTTTAGCTAATGCTATTCCTTTTTGTAGATTAAATAATTTAAATCAGCAACCGATGCAAGATTCCAATGTTTTCAGAATCATCAGCGTAATTGGAGGTGAAAATATTTAGTGCTTCAATTAGTTTTTTCCCCACTAAAAGTTTGTTCTTCAAAGAGTTCCTGAACATTATCCATGTTTATATATTCATAAAAAAAATCCAATTGCAAATTCCTTTTATTAAACACGAAAATGATAGTCATTTTTTTTAAAAAAAATCGTGTTATATCAAAACCGTGCAGTATTAAAGATTTGTGCCATGTTACATCAAGTTCGTATAATAATAATCGCAAATTCCGTACCATGTACACAGTGCGTCAAATAAGTTTTAAGTTTAGGTCTGTAAAAATAAATGGGAACAAGAAATCAATTCCAGTTTTAGTTTTTTTTTTAAAAAAAAATAGCGTCCTCCGGTTTCAATGCACTTGTTACAGCGATTTCTTAATGAATCGAACGCCTGTTGTAAATCACTTTGCAGAATGGCCTGAAAAGCAACCGTCGAAGATACTTGTATGGTCAAAATATCCTTAAAATAACACCCTTTTAATTTTATTTTTGGTAAGGAGTAGTAACAGGGTGCTAAATCAAGAATACAAAGGATGGTTCAACATACAGACATTATTCAGTGCCAAAAATCGACGAACAATAAGAGAGGTGTAACTGGTTGCATTGTCATGCAACAAATACCAACTGATTTTAGTCCGATAGTCTAGACGAATGCGATGAATTTTGGCCATTAAACGATTTTAAACAGCTAAGTAATACTGACCTGTAACTGTTACTACAGTTGGAACAAATATTTTGTGGGAAATAAATACCATTACTATCGAAGAATGAAATGAGCCTTGTTTTGACTTTGGTTGGAACTTTCCTTGATGTTTTGACTTTGGATGGAACTTTTCTTAATGGTTTAGCTTGCAGTGAATTTTGTGGCTTCCCTTCCGCACTTCGTCGCTTTGTTTCAGAATCATATTGGAAAAATATCAGGATTCATCACCTGTTACAATGACTTCAAGAAGTTTTGATAGTTTTCAGCGGCTGAAATGATGTCTCTGCAATGTGCATTTCTCATTGATTTTTGTTCAGGGGTTAAAGTGAGTGGAATAAACTTAGCTCACATTTTCATTTTGGCCAAATCTTCATGCATGATGATTCGAATCGTTTCTTTGTTGGTGCTTAAAGAATCTTCCATCAATCTCAGTGACGTACAGTGATTGTTTGTTTAGATTTTTTATTTTTACTTTCTCAATAATTTCAGGTGTCTTACATGAAATTGGTATTCAGCTTCTCTCTCTCTCTCTCGTTGATCCTCTTCTACCGTATCTCCGCGGTCCAAAAAACGTTCGAACCCCACAAAAAACATTTGATCACCTTAAACAACAGTCAACGTTAACTTGTTTCATGAGTTGGTATGTTTCCGAAGCATTTTTTTGTTACCAAGTTTTGCGTTAAATTTAATCACAGCTCTTTTCTCCATCTTAAAAAGTCAAAATGAAAATATTCACTCCTGTAATGAACGCTCGTCTTCTCTCAACTGTTTAACTAAATGCGCACAGCTTGTTGGCAGTGTGTCAGTGAACCATGGACGTCATGACGCATGCGCATTTGCACTCATGGTACCATTAGAACCTGTGCTCTGGGACGAGTCTTAAAAGTTATTTGACGCACTGTGTAAAATTAAAACAGTGTTTTACAAGTACAATGTTATACGAGGGATGTGTGTCTGCACATTTCCTTTGATCGGGTAGCTTATTATTTATTTCCAACCAGAAAACGAATCAATGCTTAAAAACGATTAAGTAAGTGTTAATATAGAATAATGTCTTATCATTTTTCTTAAAAGATGAAAATACTACGACAAAAAAGGAGAAATTGACATTTCGAAACTGATACTTAAGTATATCAATTAAAGGATTTTGAAACTTTCTCAACTTCAACTTAAGAGGACTTGGTACCTTAAAAATGACAAACCTATCGTTTATTTTTATTTTTATTTAATCTTATTCTTTGCATTATTATCTTTCGATTGATATATCCCTTGTGCATCTCGAAAAGTCGGAAATTGAATAAAGCTTCATTTGAAAACAAATTAGGCAATTCGGCCACGCCTTCTTTTTAGAAAAAAAGCTAAAAAAAGCGTCATGATGAAAAAACCTATTTTATAAAGGGAAATAATAGCTATAAAAAATAATGTGTAATATATAAAGATGAATATTTTCGAGGCAATAAAATAATGTAATTTTTCTTTGTGAAATGTGTGCATGCAAAATTTTTGAATTAAGACATTTTATATTAATAATTTCGTAATTTCAGTTCTTATTCCTGATGTATTTTTCATACAAATGTAATACTTCAGTATTATGTGAAGAAAAATTTAAACTTTCTGTCATGACAGAAAAAAAAATTTAACATTGTTCTTGAATTTTCTTGTGCAATTAATAGCTTCTTAAAATTGATCATTTATAAAAATTTACGGGTTGAAGAAAAATATATAATTAATATCTTAAAGAGGTATTTTAAGTTTATTTAAGCTTATTATATTTTTTTTCAGAATTATAAACTATAAAGTGGTTTTTCTCAGTTTGTGTTTTTCGAAACATTAGTGCATTCAAAATGCTACTCCTTCCACAAATATTTACCAATCACTTCTATTTTTCCTTGTCTTGCATATAAAGCATGTAACAAAATTAGGGATCCATTTTGCTTTAAATTGAATATTTTTTTTAAAAAAAAATTAAAATGTAAGACATATAGTCTTTTTCATTGATTTTTAGCATGCATATCAACTTTTTTTTTCTCAAAAATGAATTAAGTTATTGTAAAATCGCTCCCTAAAGTTGCTTAGAACATCCATAAGAATATTACAAAAAAACCAGGTCAAAAATTAATAATTACAAAAAGAGTAGAATTTTAAAATTTTACAAATGTACTTCAAAAAATTTTAATTTTTTAAAATTGTGTGCATAGTATGTGAAAAATTTAATCTCGTATCATTTTCTTGGATAGAAACATTATATAAAACGCTAAAATATAATTTTTAAATACAAAAAGAAAGAAAGTAGCTCAAAGGGTACCAAGTTTTCTTAAGTGACAGCCCGATTACATTTTAAATACTAATGACATCCTTAACTATAAGAACAACTCATATTTCTGTATGTAATCGGATTGCCTGTTACTAGACAATGAAAAGAACTTAAAAGCTAAAGCTAAAAGGATACCCACAATTAGGGACCTAGTCTTCCAGTAGACCATATAATTCGGAAGTAATCTTACAACCTAATGAGGCCGGACTCGTAAACACCTCTTCCTTCCCCCAATCCTTCGGAACTAGGGTCAATTAGGATCTTTTGCCACTTTATGGACAAAGAAGCGGTGAAACGTGTCTTCAACAACAAAGGAAGGGAGATGAGGAGATTAATCGGAGATTAAAAGTAGAGCTGCTTTACTTTCGTTTCTTTGAATAACTATGAGTCCAGGCTCTAAAAGGAACTAATTTGAATTATTATATTGCGGGCTTTTGTTTTTTACTGCTGTGTGTATGGTGTCTCTACTTTATCATTATTAATTTTTTTATAATCTAGTTCTATAAGTTGTTTCAAACAAAGATGAAATTTTGATATTTTAACTGTACCTTTTTTTCCGGTTGTTGAATACGATCTAATCACATCAAATCGAATATCTTAATAAGCTAGCATTTGTATAGCTATTGTACATTTATTTATTTATTATAAAGCGTTTCTTAAGCTATATTCAAAAAGTACGTTTGCCTTTTATTTAACATGTGCAACATTTCTGTATTTATTTAATATTAATTAATTTCGAAATTACATTGTAGCAAACGATAAAGAAACGTGCTTCATGCCAAAAAACATTTATTCAAAAAGAAAAGGAAAAGTAAAACAATTTCAGTTCCATGGTCATTTAAATATATAAAATAATTGCTGGAGAAGTTTTTTACATTTATGTAAGTGCTTAGAACTATTCTTTAAGGCTGTTTTCGCGATATGCACAATAGCATTAACTTAACGCGGAGCACATTTTCGGACTGAAAAAAATACCTCAATTTTTATAAAAATTTGTGATATCGTAAATTATATATTTGTTTATAATATAGTGTTTTTAAAATTTCAAAATAGTTCATAAATAATCCGTTTTTCATTTTAATATGAACAAGGATAGCTCATTTAGCATTACGGTATAGGAGAAAAAAATGCAAAACGCATTTTATAAAAGAAAAATGTGTAAACTTGGATAAAAACGAGAAGTATGATAAAATAAGTGTTTCTCTACAGGATAGAGAAGCCAGAATATAATAGTAATTTTTGAGTACTTTTATATACAAAAAATATTCCGATTTTGAGTCATATTCTTTTACATTAGCCGAAAGCAGCCTTAAACAGATGATAACTGACATACTTAACTGAAATCGACCGGTGAATGTGATATTTATTTCTTTTGATGATCTTAAGACAAGTGATTAGCAGATTTGAATACGAGTTCTCAAGCTCAGTTTTTCAAATATACTATCGTAAGACATCTGAGTACATAATTCATTAGTTTTTTGCCAGTTTTTTCCATTTGTATTCAATTACAAAAATTGTCGGAAGATTGATTTTCCTAGATTCTTACATATTTTCATTTTAGGCAACTGTTAATAAATATACTCACTTAGAAACACATATTTTTCATTTCCCAAAAAGAAAATACTTGTTATATACTCTAAAACTAACTCTTCTTTTTGTATTATTTTGTCTAACGAAAAACAAAATTATAAACTTTTATATTACTCTTCCTAATCAGTTCCTGTTAATATAAACACACACATATTAAATTGCACCCCGTTATTTTAGTTTTCTTTAAATGTCTTTATAATATCACACAAATGTATGTTTCAATTGTGTGTTTGTGTGAAAATGTTTCCCAATTTTGAACAATAACTGCAAAATATTAAATGTATTTCCTGTATCTGTACAATTTAACTTATTGCATTAGGTATATAAGAATAAATACATAAAAAATAACTTTTACGCAACACACCTCGTTAAAATTTAGCAATATTTTGAAAATTGTCTTTTTATGTCTGAAAATTTTAACTTTGTAAAAGTCTTTTTTTTTTTAACTTAAAAAAAAATTTAACTCTGAAATTCGAACGACTCATAAAATTTGAGAATTTATAATTACATTCGCCTTTGAAACCTACAGAAATCAATTTAATTTGCGCAACGTTTTCATACCTCAAATTATTTCATAACTATATGTATATAATTTCAGAGAATTTCCCCATGTAATTTATTCTTGTTTTAACGAGAACCATCTAAACTGCGTAACGACCTATTTTGAAACTTTTTTCTAGAAATTATTAATAATTACAGTCAATGATTCTAAATCTTGTAATAATTTTTCAGTGAAGAGTTCACACACACACACAATCAAAAGTACTTATATGATATTCATACCTATTTGAAATAGTCAAGTTTCCTATTGATGGTTGAATACTGAAAATCAATAAATAGAGAGACTTTTTTGATGGTATTATTGTATTTGTTATACAAATAAGAAATTCTTAAAACAATACTTTATTTACGATAACAACTGCTATAACTTTGTTAAGAAAAATAAGTTCCAAAATTGGGTTCCAAGAGTATATAACGAAAACAAAAATAAATGATAGAAATAACGGTTTATAAAAAAAAAATCTACAAATTATTGAAATTCTCTATGTAAGAGTAGGATAAAATATTGGCTTAAACACACTTTTTCTGGAGAAAACAAATTATAACATATAAAAATTGCACCTCCAAAAGAAACATGGGCGTCACATAAATATTAAATACATCTCCTAGCATATGAGGTAATTCCCTTATTTTAGGATTTATTACGTAAAATATATTATATCGGCTACGTGAGAAATTTCACTTTGCCATACAAAAAAGTCGCTTCTCTTTGAAAAGTGTACCGTGTGTGTTGCATAGTGTTAAAAGTAATTAAATTTTTCTTTTATGAATTTCTATTTAAAATTTTTGCACTTGAATGCTAAAATGATTTCCGAACATAGTGAAATGAATGCGTAATAAGTGAAAAATAGAAATTTATTGAATGTATATATATTTATCAAAAATATTATTACTTAAGTTCGTAGTACGATCCAAAAATTCGGAGAATGCTGCCATTGCAGACGACGAAAGCAAGTACCTAAATTTAAACCACTTGAAATGGATTCTTCCAACCCTCTCTTGCCAGACCAGCTTGGTTTCGTCTCGTCGTGTGACCGAACTGCACGCGCAGCTGTTACCTTCCAAAGCTAGTTAGTTTTAATCCTTGTTGAAAAATATGGCTTTTCTTGAACAGCGTTGGAAATTAAGTTCGCTTAACACGCTTAGGTAAAACACCAATGGAGATTTTGGAAATGCTAAATAAGGTGTATAGTGTACCTATCATGATGAGATACAAGGTTTACGCATGGTATCGTCGTTTTAAAGAGGCCTGAGAATCCATCGAAGACATTAGATGCGATGGCCGATTTTCGACTTCATGGAACGCAGAAAATGTTGCGTTGGTGTCTGAATGTGTTCGAAAAGATTGTCGACAAACATCTGCACAAATTGCTGAGGCTTCACACTTCTCGGAGTCGTCGTTTGAGGGAATCCATTCGTCGTAAACGGCCTAACTTCTGGCAGAGTGGCGACTGGTATCGTTTGCAATACAATCCATTAGCACATCGATCCCAATTGGTTAAAGAGCTCCTCCCCAAAACTCACACTAACGTACTTCCACTTCCTCCCTATTAGCCAGATATAGCCCCGTGTGGCTTTTACCTGTTCCCATCAATGAAAAAAAACATTTATAGGGGGATGCCGTTTTGTGTCATCAGATGAGGTAAAATGAGCATCATAGGAGGCCTTACGAGAGGTTGCGAAAAATGGTTCTATCAGTGCTTCCAGAAGTTATACGAACTTTGACAGTAGTGTATCGTCACCTAAGGGGACTAATTTGAAGATGATGTGCTTCGGTACCGTGAACTATTCAAGGTTTGGTTTTATACACCTTGTCCTCGAACTTTTGGATCATTCTATGCATTCCATATAATATAAGTTTATAATGTCACATTTCCGATTCCTAAATATAACAATATATATATAATCATATTATAAAATAAATTATATAATCTAATTTTTCTGTATTAAATTCCATTTTCTAAAATTTCTAATCCTAATCATAAAAAGTTTTCAGCTTTATGATAAAAAATTATATTTTTTATACACATCTATGTATAATAATATTAGTGCTTACTTCTTGCATTTCTTTTATTGCGTTTATTTTCACTACAACATATTAACCTCTAAGAAAAGCTATTGCGACACATTTGATACTATGTTTCATCTTATCGAAAAAATTAAAAAAAATGCCAATTTAAGTGAAATATCTTAAAAATACCTTAAAGAATTTTTCCAACCACTAAGTTTTCCGTTTTCAAGGTGCTGTGCATAATTCCGAACAAAATAACCATAATATTAATGAATTTTTACAGCTAAATGCTGTTTGAAAAGAAAGTCCCGAGAAATATTCTTTTGCTTGTGTTTCTAGTTCAAACAACATTATCTCTAGAGTGAGAATAATGTATGAAAGGAAATGTTATGAGAGTACAGTAAGAAATATATGCGCCCTACGTGACTGCATTCCGAAAGAACAAAAACGTTGCCACGAAATACACACGAAGAAAAGGAAACTAGCAAATATCCTGTAAAGAAAAAGGGACAATTCGGGAAAAAAATGGACATTTTTCACTTATTCAGGTCACGTGACAGCCCCATTGGAAAAGTTCAAACCTTTGTCATGTGCCATCCCATATTTAGAGAAACTTGCACAAAGAAATGAAACGAGAAGAAATTTTAAGAAAAGAAGCTCGCGCGTGATTGGATGATTTCCGTACGATTCCTGTTTCTTCAGCTATGTTCAACTTGATAAAAAAAAATACTTATTTTTAAATCGATGAGTTTTATCTCTTTTGTTATTACATGAAAACGAATAGTTTACAATTTTGGGGAAAGGAAGTGAACAAGCAAGTTGGAATAGCTCACTATTGTATAAGTTTCATAACTGAAAACCATGCAAATATAGAATGGTTAGAGGATCATTGACATTGTAATGAAGTCAAATCTAATATGAGAAGGAATTTTATGTCTTATAGTGTAACAAAAAAATGTATTGACTTTACTGTATTTATAATCTGTTTCACATTTTTACTGGAAACTCCATCGTTTTCTCCTCGTTGTGTAATTTTATGGCTTAAAGATAGTAATAAATATGTGCCATTAAGTGTGCAATTAAAAATTCATAAGATGAAAATAAAATTACGAATATTACGATTATTTAGTAAGTAATATTTCTATAACTATTCGTAATCATATATCAAGTAATCATATATTTGTAAAATATATCAAATTATGCACAAAAAATAAAAAATGGTTTAAATTTCTTATATTTTAGAAAACCGAAAGCTAAAAACTTCATCTGAAAATTTAAAATTGAGAAAGAACGCAGTGAGAAATTTTTTTTTCGCTTGGTTCTGCAGAATTACAAGCACACATAAAAGATTGCTTAGAAAATTATATTTTTCTAAAGTAAAATATCTATAATTTGTTATTTATTTTAAAAAAAAGATGTTCGAATTACGAGTCGGTACAGTTTAGACCGAACGAAATTATAAAAATAGTTTGTAATAACTATTTAACTTGCTATTAAATGTACGCTTTTTTCATTCGTTAATTAGTTTTAATTTGTACTAATAACCTTCAATGAAGGAACAAATTCATATTAAGGAAACGCTACGTTTTTAATATACGAAGTAACTCCGATATTGATATAGACGCGCTGAGCAAAAAGCGAGAATTAGTGATCCACAACTATTCAATCTTTCATGTATCTTCATTTAACACGCTTTGCCTAGATGTTGATCATACGGAGATATTGATCGACACTTTTTTTCCCTTCATTATCAACCAAAAATTTGCAGCTTTAGAGCCTTTGTAACGTAAATGTAATTACAGGAAATATGAAATCGTTGAGCTCAAAGATCACTAGCTTTTGCCATGCATAGTAGTATATAAGAAAATCGACAAATATAAATATGAACAAGTTAAAAAAATTAAATTCTATTATCACTTACTCACTTTACAGACGTCTTTTGAAATTTTACTTGAATTTAATTTCTTACAAATAATTGAACATCTTTATAACCAGTCCAAATGAAAGCATCGTCCTTTCTGTCATGTTCATTATTTTTGTTTTCAGTTCCTATACATTTAAAATAAATAACTATTGTGACAAAATTGTAAATAATAAAACCTAATTCTTATACTGCATTTTTATGCTTAAGCAAGCCTTTATTCGGGTAATGCCACCATCGATTTTTTTTTAAATCGGATGTTTATTTTAAAGAAATAAGAATATCTGAATCTTAAATATCGAAAATAATCTTTTCTGCGACACGCCGACACACATTTATGCAAGCTAAAATCTTATTTTTTTGACAATTTGAGAGTTTTACATTTTGAAAATTGTTTGTGGTTTTAACTTTTCTAAAAATATCCTACTTTAACTTCTAGGGTAATTAGAAGCCCTTAAAACCTATTTTTAAATAATCATTGAAACTGGGCTACGCCCATTTGATTGGCGAAAAATGTAAACAAAGTACTTTGTTTTTGATTAATAGTTGAATGTCTGATATAGCCCAAATATTTATCTTTTATTGTAAATTGAGCTTTATTTTCCTAGCCGATTAGAAGTCTAACTGTATACAATAAAATCAATTTATCTCAAAGTGTAAATTTCGATGTTTGATGTACTTTTTCTGAGAAACTACTGTTCACAGGTATGTAATTTTTTATGATAAATTTATAATTTTTTTGTAAAAAACACAAAAATTTATTTTTTTAAAAATTTATAATTTTTTTGTAAAAAACACAAAATTTTTTTTTAAAAAAAATAATTTTATGTGCAAAATGGGTCTAATTTCACTATGTTTGATAAAATATTTTATAAATTATGAAAAAATTCAAAATTAACTAAAAGCTCTTTTCGTATGAGAAAGGTGTACTTTGAATATATGAACATGCTTGAAATTTTTCATACAACATATTTTGAGAAAAATTACGTCGAAAACAGCCAATTTAACATTGTCGGTAAAGAGGTTTACTGTTGTTCTTTCTAATGCCACCTGTCTGACATTGTCAGATCAAGGCCCACGAAATGCATCATGGCAAAGGGTTAGAAGTACGCCTGTCGTTGGACAAAACACCATACAGGTGACAGTATGATTTAGCTCGGCGAAATTCTCCGAAGGGACGATAGATGATGACACCACCTATGTCCACCTCCACAATTTCTGCAATGAACAGAAGGGAAGGGAAATATTCTCCAGTACCTGCGCTCGTGACTCAGCCCACAAGACTTCAGACCCACTGATTTAACGAGCACGTACTCCGTGTGTACTGGGAGGGTATTTGGTGGCATCGGGCATCGAACCTAGGCCTTCCGGTGTGGAGTCCGATGCTCTAACCATTAGGCTACCCACGGCCCTAGAGGTTTCCTACTCCTCTTAACGTCACATTAAAAAGCAATCCGAGGGTGGCTATGGGCGACGGATTTCGTAATTTTGAACCATGGTCAAATGACGAGAACAATACGTTAACAGGCATCCATCTTTCCGAACTTCCATACCACACAAACGGAAGGACTTCCAGACATAACATATTTAATGTACCTTTTTAATCATCGTGTCTTCAGTGGCACACTGGAACTCATGACTAGTCGGCCGCAAGTCTGTTACCTTGAAAACTAGTCTACCGTGGCAGCTAAGGTATTTGAGGAATGAAAATTTTAAATTGATATTTTCTCACGTAGGACTATGGAAGTAGTGAAATGTTTATTAAAATTCAACAACATATTATTTGTAGACCTGTGCACAGAGACTAGCTCTATGATGTGTAGTATTTTTTTTTAAAAAAGCTTTGAATAAAAATTCATACGAAGTTTGGTGCGTTTAAAAATATAAATAAAAATAAGTAAATAGCGTTAGCAGAAAAACACCGAGCACACTTATGTGCAGTATTTTATAAAAAATTCGAAAAAAAATTTTTTAATTTGCATTTATGAAAACACCTTAAAAATTTTCAAAGCGTAAAAAAAAAAATAATAATTTATAAGATTTATATATATATAACTGTAAATTCTGATTTTTTTTGCGGGTGGCATAGTTTAATAAGCTCACATAAAACAAATATAAAATATAATCCCAAGCAATAAAAATTAAAATATATGGTACCTTATAGTTTTATCCGAGTCGCAAAAGTAATATATTTGCATTCACACACATGTATCGATATCTATTATTTTCTTAACATAGCCTATACATTTTTTATAGCAAAATGTTTTTTCGAGGGGGGTCATCGCGCGTGTGTGTAGGCATTCTTTTTATCAAAAACTATTCTATATATTTTGGAGAAGTAATACTGTCAAATTTGCTTTTCGGTGTCTTTTAAGCGATTTGTGATATTTGACATGGTTCGACTTCAAAATTCCACATAAGATTATATAGATCTTATAATTTAGAATCTTGTGTATTCTGTCGGTGAGTATGTACAGATCGAATCAGCCAATTTCCCAAAGCATTAAATATTTATTTATAATATTTTCATTTTAAAAGGTATTTGATGGGTTAAATATGCTATTTTATACCTCAAGTAACTGTATTTGAGATGCCGCCTATCCAGCATTGGGGTTAGTGACGCTGACTTCGGAATTTCGGTGTTCGAATCCCGGAGAATCATGGATGTTTATAAATGTATAGTGCCTTCGTGACATGGGGGTACTCTAAACAGCCGTCGAACCGCACGTCCTATCGTGAGGTTGTTGGAAGGAGAAGAGAGGGTGGAGGACCCTGATCACTCCCAGGGTGTACTCCCTCAAAATCGGGGTGGAACCGAGCAAAATTGA
>BMAU01015401.1:0-70814 GCA_019973935.1 Trichonephila clavipes
GCATCTTGAAATATAAAGAGAGGCTTAAAAAGGTGTTTTTGGATCGATAAAACAAATGCTTTCTGACAAAATAAAAATACACATTTACACTGATATAAATTATATGTATCATCTGGTTTTCCACTTTCAAAAGATTCCACTTCAAACGCTCATTAGCTATCTTTGATCCCAAAACCAAATAAAAAAAGATATTTTGTTTGCTTTGCTGTAATCCCGCGATGAGATTTTTTTATTACGTTTCTTGTAACCTCTAGAATAGTACTTTGATTATCATCTCTTTGACCTTCAAACTTACTGGTATGCTTAACCGTCTACTTTTCTTTTGGGAAAGTTGTAAATAATATTTTTCTGTTGCTTTTCCCCATGTAAATGAGTTTTATGATGTATGGATAAGCATATTGAGCACTTTGAAGGATTAATTCGCCAAGATGTATTTTATGAGTAATCTGAAATTGCATTATAAAAAACGTTTTACACAATTATTTTTTTATAACTGACATCGATGTTTTTGTATCGAATACATTTTTTCATGGGAGCGGTCGCATGAGGCGCTGAATCACTCCAAATTCTGGTAAAACTGTTTATTCGTTAACAGTTTCTTGACAGTATCCTCCGATATGACAGTCTTAATGGAAACTAAAATGAATTTGTTACATTTATGCCTCTTTTTTTTTGAGAGTGGCAAACGGTGTTTTACAATCAAGGTACTTGTTTTGATCGAGTTCCCTTCACGACCACTTTTGTTCAGAAATATTTTCTATGAATATGCTATACTTTCCCTACGATTAACTTTGTGGTTTTAATTGCTGTGTTGTACAACTTATTATGGTTTATAAATGTAAATGAGCAGAATATAAAAAAATGGGCATCTGTGATCTCTCTATTGAAGGAAGATGAAACTGATCAGCAATTGAAGAACCTGAAGAAATAATGCATATTAATCGTGATAGCGAAAGTAAATATGACAAAAAGTGATAGACATGAAACGTTTGAGTTGAACTGTGTAATTTTCAAATGCTGCCTAAAGAACTCTATCAAGAAAATTAAGATATCAAGAAAACTAAGAAGCCATAAATGTAACACTTCGCCTTGTCAAAAAGACACAAGCTGTGAAAAGGTTACACGTGCTATTTGTAGATCATCAAAAGAATAGAAAATTACAATAACGTGAGCAAAATATGACAGTTTTGATTGCAAATAACGTTCTTGTATTGTTAGTGAAAAGTGTCTGTGATTTATGTTCTTTATTAAGGTCACGCACATTTGGAACGGTTTTTCTTTAGTTTTATTGGATTTTTCTCAAATCATCAAAGAAAAATTAAAAAAGTCCTTTAAAGTAGGTAAGTATATTTTCTTTAGTTAAATTATTCACTGCAATTGTGATTTTTATCGAGCACAGAAAAAATAATTATAAAAAAAAGGATTGGGGTGACTTGGTGAAGTGATCGCGCGACCATTAACGTTAGTGTGGAGTGGGCGCCTGCTTCCGGGTTAAAACATTTTGAAAGTTTCTCGCTTTAAATATTAAAAATAACACAATTATTCTTCATTAGAATTTTTCATTCGTTTTCCTTATTTAATATTAATTCTAAATGCTAATTCTGTGAGGCTTAAAATTACAGTTCGTTTTAAACTATTTATAATAGGAGCATTCATTTAAAAAATCATTTTATATTTTTGTATGCATTGTTGTGCACTTGGTTTTTACTCTTCTTACAATTAAGCTATTATATCAAGAATAATGTATTATTTTTAAAAAAATAACGCAGAACGGTACTTCATCCAGTGTACTTATAAATGTATCAGTACTGCACAATGTATTTTATAACTAATTTATTAATACTAATTTAAGAGCAAGTTTAATTATTATTAGTGACTTCCATGGGCTTGTCTTGCAGAGCAAAGGTTTTCAAATGAAGGCTTAATATTAGAAATTGACACTCTAGTTCTTTCTATATTTAGCTGAGATCTATATTTTGTTTCAAAGCAGCCACCGCAGAAAATCCGGTTTCACAAAGGTACGATGTTGAAAACGGTAAAAGTATACGAAATGCTTTTGTTTTCAGTTCAGAAAATTCATCATCTACTTTGCCCCAAAATTGAAAGAGAGTTTTATTACAAAATTGTCTTTTAATTTCGTCACTAGATGTGAAATCTATGAAACTTTCTTCTTCGGTAGTGGAGAGCCCTTCTGGGGTATTTTTGAAATGGATCTCTCACCCATTCGTAACTTGCTATCAAGTTGTCCTCAGCAAAAAAAATATTTTTAAAATTTTTTGCTAACATAACTAAATGATATTCAATAGTTTTATAAACAACTTCCACATGTTGTTCTTCAGTTTTGTAAGTTTTACACATTTATCCGCATTTTCAAACATTTCTAGGTTTTTGCTTTAAATTTCGGCTCCATAATTCTAATTTTCTACAAAAAGCATTAATTTTATCACTCGTGTAAAACATATGTACATTTGATCCTTGAAGTTGAAGATTCAATATATTTAATTTCTCAAATATATCGACTAAGTAGCTCAACTTCATCAGAAATAAACCATCTCGAAATTTCTCAGCTTCCGGTAGGTTTTCCTCTTCTAGAAAAATGGTAATTTCATTTCTTAATTCATAAACACGTTGTAAAAATTTCCCGCGTGATAACCATCTTGCTTCACAATAAAATAGCAACGATGAATGCACTGCGCCCATGTCTTTGCAAAGTCCAGAAAAGATTCTTGATTTTAGGGGTCTCATTTTTATGTAATTTACAACAGTCACAACTGTCGTAGCACAATATTCAGGCCCAGGACTAATTTCTTTGGAAGTCAGAGATTCTCTGTGGATCATACAATGTGTCCAGATGCACAGTGGAGATTTTGTTTCACAAGTGCTTGTATACTTTTAAATCTTCCTGACATTGTACGAGCACACCATCGGTGCATATTCCTACACAATTTTTCCACTCTATATTTGCCTCGTTTATAAAATTATTTAAAATATCAAATAATGCTATTGCTGTTGCTTTTAAGTTTTATTGGTTTACAAAAAGTAGTTCTTCTACCGCTGACATACCATCCCAAAATCGAACATACGCAATGAAATGAGCATCTTTATTTGCTATCTGTTGCCTCGTCAAGCTGAATTGAAAACAATTTATCACGCAACTTACCGAAAAGCTGTTGCTCTACATCTTCAGCGATATCATCAATTCGACGGGAAACAGTATCATTTGACAGGGGTATGGACTGCAACTCTTTGTAAAAAATTGTCTCCAAACATAGTTTCTACAATCTCAATTGCTGCAGGCAAAATAAGCTCTTCGGCAATAGTGTGAGGCTTTTACATCTGGCTATTTTATATGATACTTTGTAAGAAGTAAGTAAAGCTTTTTCATTCACTGACGAAGTTTTTTTTTAAAAAATGTTTTTGTTTTCCATATGATTTTAATTTTGATTCAAAGAACTCTCGAGGTTTGTTAATGTACTCACCATGAAGCGTTTCGAAATGTCTTTTAAGTTTATTAGGTTTCATACTGTCTGCTGCCAATATTTTTGAGCAAATAACACACAGGGGCTTTTCTTCTCCATTTACTTCAGTAATGGTAAATCCAAAATTCAAGTATTCTTGAGAATATTTCCTTGATTTAATTTTTCGAACTATGCTCGTCTGTGCACTTGTTGATGCTTTATTATCGTCGAATGTTCGCTTACGACTTAAAAATTTATCCATGATTTTTTTGTTCCAATTTTCTGCAGTAATACTTAATAGTGTGAATTACAACTAACGCGCAAATTATAAAATGTACATTCAAGATAGATTTGGTAGCTATAGAAGCATCGAATGGACCAAGACTGATTGAATTGTACGAGGTACAGCATTATTACATGTTTTGCGCAGACGTCCGATATTTTGGCCAGACTCACGCAGACGCTCGCGAGAATGCCAGATGTGATGGATAGGAGAGAGCGCAACATAAAGTAGACTATTTTTCAATTTCTACTATAAGTTCACTCTCTCATATATATCTTGTTCAAATTTTCAATCGTTGATAAAATACTTTCTATTCATTCATTCAAGTTCAAATACATTTTTTTTTTTAAAACTTTTTAGTGGGTGACACTTCATGTTAATACAGTTCTTTCAAATTTTAATTCATTAATTAAATTAAAAAATGAATAAATAGTAACAAACAAAAATTATAGTCCAAAAGCATTTATAGAAAGGAAAACTTTTCGTGCTGTCCCCTGTAACGCAATGGATAGCGCGCTGGGCTTCTAATCTGAAGGACGGTAGTTCGAATTCCATCCAAGATGGCCTAATTTCTAAGAATGTGTGTAATTTCTTCTTTACTTTTACTATTTTCTCTACACTAATTAATTTAATTAATGAATAAATAGTAGCGAAAAAAAGAATATTCCAATACCCCATATATAGAAAAGAAAAGGAAAAAATTGCAAGGAAAATCGCTTTCTCTTTTGTCACTTAACATTGTGATTCTGTCATATGTATTACATATTTGTATTAATTGAAACTATTTAATAGAAAGTAACTAAAATAAGTTTTTCTTTGTTAGCCTAAGTAGGAAAATTGACTTAAAATTTATTTTTTATATTACTTTTAGAAATGCATGATGGACGAAATAAATTTTTAATTAAATGTCATTTTGCAATCTGTCCCAATTTAAAAATGAGAAAGGAAAATAACATAACATTATAATTATTACTTAAAAGTAATTTGCTTAAAATATATTATATAAAAGTAACGTATACAAAATTTAATACTCAAAGTGCATTATTATTGCATTCAATACATTATTATTGAGGGGGGCGATGAAAATTATGATTGAAAATTGGGTCGCCAGTAGTGAAAGTTTGAGAAGCACTGTCTTACTTACTTAATTTATTTATTTTGCAAAAAGGAGTATACAAACTGTAATACTTATGTTATTAATTTGTATGGTTTATAATTAAGATCGCGTATAGTAGATTTAGCGTCAAAGTGCATTATTATTACATTCAGTACATTATTAATGTATAAGGGGGCGCGATAAAAATCGTGATTGAAAAGGGGGCGCCAGTATTGAAAGTTTGAGAAGCACTGGACTATGGTATGAAAACGTTTATTTCGGTATTTATAATGCTATGTATCCTTACGGATTGAATGTAATATGGAATAATAAAAATTTAATACAGGCAGTGAAACAAAATGATAAAGAATCTATTTATAATAGGAGAAATAATAGTAATAAGAGAAAAAGGGTTGGTAAGGGTGGGCGCAAAAAGAGAGAAAATAGAGATATAGATACAGTTAAAAAAGAAGTAAATAATTTATTACAAGACTTTGAGAATAGTTTTAGTGTTGGAAAAATAAAGTATTTTTTATTTGGACTTAATAAACAGGAAATAATAATAGTTTTAAATTTATTAAAAAAGAATTAGATTAAAAGATAATCATGGATCACACTTGGTAATGGATTTACGCAAATATATTACAAATAGATTAAAAATAAAAATAGACTCTAAGGAGGTTTATAATATAGAATATTGTACTTTGCTATACATGAATAAATCATATAATGGGATACAGTTTTCTGAAATATTTGGGAAACACATGGATTTATTCCCGATGAAAAATGTGTCAATAAAACGAGCGTTCAAGTATAATAAAAAAATTAGTAGATCAATTTTTAACTATAATAGTATTAGGGAATTGGTAGATAAAAAAGAATGTGGTTGCAATGAATACAAGAATTACGTAGACGAATATCATGGGCACGTAATAACTGGCAACTTAGAAATAGTACAGGATCACAGAAATTAAGAGAAATTATGAGCAAAGGTACTGGTTATCGATTGACTATTTCAAACAACAATTTAAATGTGAGAAAACAACTATCAGAAGATATTAATAAATTTATTCTAAATGTTGCAATTAAATATAATTTACCTACTCAGGCTTTTAAAGAATATGGTTTTCATGTCCTCGAGGACTTAATGAATTTTAATTTTAGAACAAAAAATGAAGATTGTTATAGAAAAATTAAGGGACCAATAGAAAACTTACAAAAACACTTTGTGATTGTTTATGTTGATAAAGTCCCAGGAAATTATGCAATTATGTGTAAATATTATTATAGTAAATTAATAAATGATCATATACAAAATAATAATGCATATGATGTAAGTAAATTTAGTATGAAAGAAATTAACAACAGATTATTGGCATTTGGTAAACAATTAAATATTTCTAGCAATAAAATTATATATCCCCATATATTTCTGACTCCTAAATTTCATAAGAATCCAATCAAATTCCGCAGTGTAACAAATGGGTTCAATACTTATATATCAAAATCGGGAAGAATTTTACAGACCATATTGAAATTTACAATAGACAAATTTAAGGATACTTCTATTATAAAAAACAGCCATGATGTAATAAAGAAAGTTGATCATAAAGAGGTATTTTCTGTGAATGGGTTCGATTTCGAAGATTTATTTAACTCCATTAAAATAGAAGATATAATTCAGGTACTTTCAGATGCATATGAGAAATATGATTTGAATAATTACATTAGTTTTGAAAAGTTCAATACACTTATTCGTTTTGTAATACAGGAGAACTTCATTATTTTTGAGAACAAACTTTATAAACAAATCAAAGGATTGTCTCAGGGTGGCCCAGCCAGTAATAGTCTCGCTAACCTGTATTTACAACATTATGAATCAATTCGAAGAAAGGAACCATCTTGCCTATTATTAAGATACATACATGACTTAATTGTTATAGGTCATGATAGGGAATTTAAACCTAACATTAATTTTTATCCGGAATACCTAAAATTAATACAGACGAATTTTAACTCAAACAAAGTTGAATTTTTAGATTTGGATTTAACTATTATTGACAACAAATTATATAGCAATATATATGATAAAAGGGAAGCGCATTTAAATTCAGTGTCATAAAGATAACAAACTTCAATAGTTGTCTACATATATCAGTATTTAGAAATATAATTTTAAATTTTCTGATGAGAAATAATAATTTAACTACGCACAATATTGATAAATTCAAAAATATCCAGAAATTTATATTATATTGCATACAAAATGATTATCCCATCAACTTCCTGAGAAAATATATAGATCAGAAATATTTCTTAAAAATATATTTTTAAACTCGTAAATGCACAAATCCACCACACAACATTAGGTCCACAAAGTCAGCTTGTTAGTGGTCCAGCTGTGAAGAATTTGTGCATTCCACACACAGAATACATTTTAATACACACACACTTAGAACAATATTTACACGACTACACTTTAAAATTATTTATTGCCAATTAAACATTTATATATATATATATATATATACACTCTGTCGCAAAAAAATATATGCACCCAGAAGAAATTGAGCTACATTCACGAAATTTGGTATGCATGTAGTGTATATGAAAATAAACAAATGATTAAAAATTCAGAACAAAATGTCATTTTATTAAGCGGTTACAGCTTGCAAAAGGTTAAAAATCAGTAAGTAGTAAAGCCACCTCTGGCAGCTATACAAGCCGAAATTCGGCGTGGCATCGATTCAATTAGATCACTTATGACCCCCTGTGGAAGATCCTGCCATAGTCTTTGCATCTGCGCAGTTAATTCTCCTGTATCTCGGGACGGCTGCAGTTGCCTTCCCAGCGCGTTCCAGACATGCTCTATTGGCGAAAGATCTGGTGACCTGGCAGGCCATAGTAGGACGTCATATCCTTGAAGACATTGTTGGGAGAGTCGCGCAGTATGTGGACGAGCATTATCTTGTTGATAAATGGCACCTGGGCGACTTGATAGCATGGGTAGCACAATCGGCATTAAAATATCGTCCTCGTATCTGCGAGCTGTCAAAGTGCCTTGAAGGACCACTAAAGATGATCGTGTGTCCCAAGAAATTGCTCCCCACACTGTAACACCTTGTGAAATTGCTGTATGCCGCTCGACAATAAATGCCGGATCGGACCGCTGGCCGGTGCGCCTCAGACACGTGTGCGGTGGTCATCAGCACTGAGACTGAATCGGGATTCATCACTGAAGATGACACGTCTCCAGTCTGTCACACTCCAAGTTGCCGAGGTCGGCAAAAATCCAGTCGACACTGCCTATAATGTGGGGTCAGTGGTAAGCGTCTTAGCGGACGTCGGCTCCTCAAGCCAACTTCGGTCAGTCGTCTCCTTATGGTTTCTCTTGATGGCACTGGATGTCTGGAAGGAGGTAAGTGGCGTTGAATCGATGCTAGCGACGTTGTTGGTGCCGAAGTGGCCACTCTTTTGATTGCACGATCCTCGCGATCATTTGTGTTCCTGGGACGTCCTGACCCTCCGCGACGGTACACTCTACCTTCTGTGATCCACTGTTGCCAACACCGAGCAACTACCATATCGCTCCGACCGAGGTGGCGGCCGATACGTCTATTCGACCAACCTGCTTCTCTGAGGCCTATTATACGGCCCCTATCAAAGTCCGTCAGCTGCTCGTACTGCCGCCGGTTACGTCTTAGAGGCATCCTAAGTCTCAATATCGTCTATCAAAGTCATCAGATTCGTTTGGATAGCCGTATGGCGCTCGTACTCATGCTTTTAAACTCTCCCAGTTGCGCAACTAATATGCGCATAGAATACTTAGCCTTGTCTCATTGGCTTCGAAATTTTAATCATTTGCATATCTCTTACCAGACTACATTCTTGCCGAGTTTCGTGATTGTAGCTTGATTTCTTCTGGGTGCATATATTTTTTTGCGACAGAGTGTATATATCCAATCACACATTTATGACCAATCAATCAAGCAAGTTTTTTACATGTGGTCTGGTTTGCATCTAATGCCAAGTGGTCAAACTCTAGTGTTGGATCAAGAATCGTTTGGATTGACATGGCATTGGTTAGATGTTATAGCAAAATATGAAATGCTATAAGAAATGGATAATATTCTTGATGGGATACTCTTTGGTGAGTTTTTAACAATTTACTCTATTCACACATTTGTGAATATATTGTGTTTTTAATGTGAACATTCGGTTTTTAGAAATTTTTAGTTTGAACTTTTGGATTTTTTAGTTTGAACTTTCGGATTTTTTAGCTTGAACTTTCAGATTTTTTAACTTGAACTTTCAGATTTTTTAGCTTGAACTTTCAGATTTTTTAGCTTGAACTTTCGGATTTTTTAGATTGAACTTTTTGATTTTAGATATTTTTTAATTTGAACTTTCGGATCTCAAATATTTTTTGATTTGAACTTTCGGATCTCACAAATATTTATTTTTTCTACCTATACAACTATTTTAAAGATGGGTGCATCATCTTGGGCGTTTGATGGTTCACTTATATTATGCACTAAATTGTTTTTAATTTTTAATATTGTAATATCTTTCAGAATGCGATGGCGAATAGTTTTATTTTTCAAGTATAATGGTTTAATTTTAACTTTTTAATTTAAAGTATAATGATTTAATTTTAACTTTTTAATTTTTAATTTTTTGTTTTTTGTTTTGAAATTTGGATATTTTCTAATTAACTTACCAAGTTGCAATAGGGGGAAGGTTGGCGCCATCAAACTAGTTTAACCCCACTTATCGGTCCTAAGTCCGAGATTGCACTTGGATATTTTATAAATTTTTATTTTATTTTATAATTTTTTAATTTTGTTTGAAAACGATGGAATATTATCTTTTATATTCGCCATTGATATTCTGAAGTGTTTTGGTTTTATAGGATTCATATATTTCAATTTTTCAATTGATAATTGTGATTGTTTTTATATATTTAAATTTAAATATATATATATATATATATATATATATATATATATATATATATATATATATATATATATATATATATATATATATACTTGTCGTATAATTGTATGAACTTGGAGGGGTTTATCTATTCTTTTTTACAGAAGTAGGTCTGATATTCAACAAAATCAATCATGCATTTTTTACCATGCCTTATGTGAATCTTTATAAATAAACGGCATATTTATTGTACTAGAAAGCGCTTTAATGGGACGAGACAAGGAAAAATCGTAGCGATGGAAGCATAAAAAAAGGCGTTTCTGGTAATGTCTTTGTATTTCCTTACTATCAACTATCCTTATAGTAAATAAAAGTGGATTTTGTTTTATGGCATGGAGTGGATTGAGGCAAAAATGATATACACGCTATTCAAGTTAGATTGAGGTTAAAGAACATTCTTAAGCCAGCGTTTCTCAAAATGTGGGGCTTGTCCCTCTTCGGGGGTGTGAAAACTGTACGAAGGGGGCGCGTGCATATTAAAAAGTCGAGAACAAAAAACATATATTTTTAAAAAAAATTATTAATTTACTAAAAGTAAACATGGAGTTTGTGCTTTACGTGACTTTCTATTAATCCTCTTGGGAAATCTTTGGGCCAGCAATCGAGTTATTTCACAGCCATCCCTCTCAAGAAGAAACCATGATATGTAGATTAGCTACTATATACAGATTGGAAGTTTAATAATCGTAAAAAGAAGGGAAAGGAGCTGAGTCACTGAAAGCGGTGCTGTTACGGTAAGGATCTGAATTTCGATGCATGATTATAAACCAGACTAACTTAATTAGACTTTATAATATCCATTAATTTTTGATTAACGGTACACAGGCTTCACGAACAAATTCAAGCCACTTCCCTATTTCATAATAATGTGAACAAACTTCGCGACACTGAAAATGAAACAATAAGTAGTGGTCAGAAAGTGAAAAGAAAAACATTGCTAACAGAGAAAGAGTACCACACAATTATGTTTTTTTTAAATGGCTCATAATATTAACTAAGAACACTGTCAATTCAAAAGTTCTGAGTGTAAGACCACCAGAAATAGCTATACATGAAGCAATATCTAGAAACATAGTGGATATCGGTACGGGAGGTTCTCGATATGCCACAGATCATCATATAAACTAAAGTTAACAGACATTTAATATAACTCACTTGAGATTTGCAAACAATTAGTAGCAATGTTATTCGGAATTATTTAAGATTCTAAGAGAATTAAAAGATATGCTGCACTTATTTTTGATGTTATTTTTGTAAATGATCAAGAATAATCTCTTTTTTTTTCTTGAATATGATAGTATCGTCGTCTGTAATTATAAAAAAACAATTTATTCATTAAACAATAATTAATTTAAAAAAACATTTTTTTTTAAATTTTGAAAGTTAGGTGAAAACGTACTTGAATTGTTTACAGTTTATATCAATACTCACCATAAAATTACAATTTTTTTGGTACTTTTCTTTTTTTTTAGACGCAAATCTCTTCAAGTAGACTTTATTGGCGATAGCACATAATATACACATAAAATATGTTAAAAAAATATTAGTTTACATTGGTTTATCGTCCATTTTTAATGTACTATGAAAAAGACATTATTGATAAAAAAAAACCCACGGCTTGTTTTGAAAATGGGGTTGTAGATGGTTACCAGAGTAAATAATCCGTCTGACATCGATTGTATCATATTTGGCGGCTTTATCCCCCACGCCGGCTAAACGGAAAAGTACCTTATTTTTTTCTTCAGTTCATTTTATACTTTACAATCTCTACATTTTCACTTTTCTACACTTCAAGAATTTTTAAGTTTAGAGAATGTATATCTCACAGAGAAACGATGAAATTAGAAATTTGATCAAATTCTAATTCTTAATTGGCGGGAAACGTTACAATTACGTTTCTTTAAGATCCCTGGTGGTTTCCCTGATGATAGGAAGTGATATGAAAAAATCCCTGATCTGATTCAGTGAAAGGATGAAATAATATTGTCAAGAGTTTAAAAGTGTTTATTTAACAAATATGGTACATTATTAAACATGGAAGTAAGTAATACAACAATAGTCAATGAAATACAAATTATTTATTCGAAACTAATTAACAAATAATCAGAAAACTAAGCTGCTTTTTTTATAATGTGTACCACCTTTCCTCTCGGTTGTTGAATATTTGTGGGAGTGATTTCGTGAAAAGGGACGGTAATGTGTAACAAGAAACCGTGGAAGCGTGCGGGGTGGCGTTGATTGACTTGACCTGTTCCCCCCTTCATAGTTTCTTTACTAATGATGTCCTGCTTTGGGCAAGGGTTGGCGTACACACTAAAATATCAATCTCCATGTTAATTCTATGGTGCCATTTTTTTTTAAGAATATGGGGTTGATATTTGGGATATCGATAGTACTGCCTGTTCACTTAGGAAGTACAAGATCCCCTCCCCCCCCGGACAGCTTTTTGCCAATGCAAATCCTGACTAGTTAATTTTATCATTTCAGTGAAACAGTTCAGATATTTGATAAAAACACTTACCTTCATCTGGGAAATGACCCTAAAAAGACGTTATTTTAACATTTCCCGTCAATTAATCCCATCCCTTAAGGATTTGATCAGGTTCCTAATTTCATCATTTCCCTGCGACATAGATAACTATTTAAAATTAAGCTTATATTCTCTATCCCTTGTATTTATTGCAAAATATACAGCATGTTAGATGTGAAAAAAAGGAGCAGACTTCCAGTCTTAGGAAATAGATTCATTTTTGATAAATGCAAACGTATTTAAGTGATCTGCAGTAATCCATTCCCATTTTCAGTTTCCTTCCCTATGATTTTCTGCCTTCCTTATGGAATATATCATTAATTTCAGGCACGTATAAAAGGTTTTGTTCACGAAGCTCCGTATTTCCAAAAGATAAATCTTTTTTAATAGATTAAAAACCAATTTCTTTTCAAATGAACTTTTCTAACAATCACTTATACTTCTCCACATTGTTATTTCCCAAATATTCTATGAAAATAACAAGGGAATAAAACCACAAAAAAATTCCTGAAACTATTTTCCGAGATAAAACTTTTTCTCCTGTTTTACAGGTGCAAAAAGTATATAATCCATTTCTCGCATGAAAGAGGGCAAAAAAAGCAAAATAAAATCTTTTAGCAGCAAAATCTGATTTAAGCCTGTCAAGCGTATGATGGAACACTCCATCATCTAAGCTTCAGCGAACAGGAGAGACAGCGATGCGATGGTCTGTGGTGAACACATTACAAAATTGGATCGAAATTGTATCGATTATTCTTATTCTTTACTTATTTGGAACGACTGACCGATTATAGCTATGAATGAGGCGATACTGAGTTGAAACTAAAGCCTGCAAGTAACTGGAAACTCAATATTCTGGACAGTTTGTTCGGAACTGATTGATTTACAGAGACTTGGCTACAGCAAGGAAACGTTGATAAATGTTAAATGCAAAGCCGTGTTTTTTATTAAGACTGAATACAACTTCAATAAATCAGTACCGTTCCATTAACTATGTTTGATAAATGATTCCTCGACTATAGTTGGAATTTATTATACGTTGTAAGCGCAAACGTTGTTGTAATTAAATTTTTATAATTTTCCATTATTGTAGATAAATTACATTTCGATGAAGTATTGGGGCCTTTCTGTACAGATCTGTATCAAGACTGATTAATGGTTAATCGTGTACACTTTCCAAAATAAGAAAAAGGCAAAGCATAGAGTGCAATTCACTTAAAATGTGCAAAACTTGTCAAAAAATTCTAAAAAAATATTTGATCTACTAATAAAGTATTCTTTTAAATGTGCTCGTAACAAGATAATTGGTGGAAGAATAAATTACCAATAAAAGGGTTTCTCAAGCTATAAATAAGGAAATAACTAATGTACTAAGATTCACCTCGTGTAGATATTTTTGTCGGTAGAAATAATTTCTCATACCTGGAATTCAGAATTAATCGATTCAGGATATTAAAAACTGTGTAAACCTTGAAGAAAAGAAGTTTCTTAAAGTCAAATACGATTTCTCAAAGTGATTTTGAATGGCTAAAAATCCATCCATTGTAAAGTTAATTACTATGTAGCGGTATCTAAATAAGCCAATAACAGCCACTAGACAGGAATGATAATACTTTTGTTTAGTGGTAATGTTACTACGTAACAAGCCCGATGGTAGCGGGTTCTATACACCACATTGGTGATCTTGACTGAATTTTAAAAAACGCAACTTCCTGAGCTGCCGTAAGACCATCTACCCGTCGCAAGAGCAATAATAAAAAAAAGTAAATAATAAATAAACAAAAATAAATCTATAAATCTTTACGAAAATTGTTAGACTCACTTGACGCATTAGCAACAACTTACACGCTCGCCTTGACCAAAAACAATTGTTCTTCTATCCACCGACTCATTAGTGGGGGAGTACTGTAGTGGTATCTAAATAAGCCAGTAACAACCCCCGAACCGAGGGGATCTCTTTTGTCTAGTGGTTACGTTATTAGTCTACGTGCCCGAAGGTCGCGGGTTCTATACATCACGACTACGTATGAAATCTTTTGAAAATTGTCTTAAATTAATGTCATTACCGAATAAGATAATGATGCGATTGCAAGAAATTTATCCACTTAACTATCAGAAATCTTAGAATGGAAGCTCATATGACTTTCAATGCCATTATTAGTCATTTTTCTAAGGTCACGGTCGTTTCCAAATTGGGATATACACCATCGAGTCAAAACATTATGAATACCTCCACATTTTTCAATGAACACGCCTGGTTGACGTGGAAGCCGCGTGATTAAGACGGAACTTTTTCGAATGAAGGGAATGGTGGCTGATCCAAGCGAATTTAAAAGAGGGCAGTCTGTAATGGGCTGAAGATTCGGAACAAGTATCTTCAAAACAGCATGACTATAAGTTCTGTAATTGTGTATGTATAGTGAATTAATCTTACCGGATAATATAACAACTGCGAAAAGCAGTCTTCCATACCGTACAAATGATACGGATGACACTCAATGGCAAGAGTGGATGCAAAAATAGTAACAAGCCGTATTTTCAAAAGAGTCCCAATACTGTATTTCCTCAAAGTCTAGTAACATGATGGAATGAAGTATCCGGGACCGGAAGCATCCAGAAAACCATGTAGCAGCTTTCAACTATTGGTCTGGCACACATCTCTTTGTTTGCGTCGTCAATAATCTGAGCAGCTAGTGTTTCATTTCTCAGATCTTGAGATCATCTTTGAGGTCTCAGAAACGTCATCCTTCAATAAATTAACGCAATATCGCATGTTCCCCGATGTGTTACGACATACTTTGAAACATAGGGTGTCCCACTATCCATCATGCTCTACAGATTTCTTACCCATCGAAAATATCTGGTCATGCATTCATGAAAAATTAAACGTCATGCCTCTCTAGTCACTACAATTGATGAAATGTTGAATAGGCTTGAAGAAGCGTAAAGTAACAAGTCCAGTGCTTCTCAAACTTTCACTATTTGCGACGCAATATTAAGTCATATAATTTTCATCATGCCCCACCCCATACAACAACAATGTTTGAATTCAATAAATTTGTACTATGATACTCTCTCTCTCTCTCTCTAAAGCTACAATACGACTTTCTCCTCTTAAGTGCCACCGATGTAAAAGAATGCCTCGGTCAGCCAATGTGTTAATTGCTCCGAACGCTTATATACGTTTTTCCGCATTAAAATGTTTTCTAAGCACTCCTACTCGTAAAATTATTCCGAAAGCTTTGGAATGCAATGCAATGCCCCTGACAGTGATTGTAAAGAATTTACTTTTGTCAGAAGATTTGCTTATTTATTTCTTTTCTCCCCCCCTTCCCAATGCACCATATACGCGTGCCTAAATGGAAAATAATGGCAATGGGAAGTGAATCATGTCATGCTTAGTCGGCAGTTAAGTGATTAAACATAAGAGCCATACAAAATAATATCAAGATAGGTGTTAAATTGTGTATATAATTTTATATATGACAAGCCCATGGAGATACCAGTAATTATTAAACTTCTTCCTAACTTAGTTTTAATAAATTATTTATCAAATACATTGTGCAGTATTGCTACATTTATAAATTTATTTTATCAGAGTAAATGTGTATTTTATTTTTGATTATGCCAGAATGGATTTTTTGTTTGTTTATTTTCAGTAAATTAATAATGCCCCGTGGGGGCATGTCCCACAGTTTGAGAAACGCTGAACTAGTCCGTGGGAATTATGATTAAGTACATTAATAGAATTGGGAATTGTTGTAAGGAACCTAATGTTCACAGTGTGGTGGATTAGAAATATTTAGATTGAAATATCTGTTTAATAATATTCGTTTCTACGCCGTAGCTAAAAATAATAAAACTTTTGCTTGCCATACTTCGTAAATTTCATCAGCAAATTAATTGCCAATTTATCTAGACCTGGATAGAATACAACTAAAATATATAACTCACATAGTTTAATACAAATTAGCACCTCTCTATTGTCTTTGAAAAATAAAAATTCTAGAATGTATATTCTGCTCTTAGACTTTATGTAATATTAAATTCAAGACAGATAGGTATATTTTTTAGGTAAATTTAAAACATGTAACGCGCGATTTCTGAAAAAATCTTACAAAATAAAACTAAAATTAATTATTTTCTACTTTGATAAAATTTTCATTTCCATGATTGACAGATTTTCCCCCTTGATACTTTTTCTCATAAGCGTTAGAGCTTAATTCTCAAATAACGTGCATAAATTAAATACTTTGTTTCAAATTTGTAACAATAGATTTCAGGCTAAATCATAATTATTTTTATATTACAAGGATAATTAGTGCATTGAAATGCATTTATATTACACAAGTTAACTTTATAATAAAATACAGACAATAAAATTCTCTCACGTTTTTCCCGTAGAACATGCACAAAGTTATTCCGCATCCATCCATTTCAGAAAAAAAAAAAACTTACCAGCTAACACTTACACGCTATACTATATTTTTAGGCATATAATGGCCCTAAGGCTTTGAATCCCAAAATTATACCTGCTCACTTACATGGAGGAACTATGTATTTATTTCAATTAGCTCCCTCATTCTGTATTCCCAGTGGCTAGATCGATTAAAGCCAAGTATATATATAAATACATTTATGTGTGCAGAAAAAATGCCGGTTAAAGGACAAGTCAGATATTGTGTATTCAGTTGGCATGGAGTGATTGATTTTTATGACATGGGAGAAGTACGTGTCTTGGCTCGGAGGATAAATGTGACACCTCGGTGTGGCTGTATTGATAATATATAAACTCTTCTGTTTGGACTGTCTCTTCCTGAATCCACATGCTACCCCCTTTTTTCCTGCAATGAGGGATATATACTCATAAGAGGTCAACTTTGTGATCAATATAATTAATGAAGGCAGGTTAGTTAAGGTATCCGATTACGTTCGAAACTGTGATTTTAAAAAAGCGCATAAATGGATAATTTTCATAATATTTAGTGTTACTCAGATTAGAATGCATGCATAAAATTGTTTTAAGCACATTTTGACAAAAAAAATTATTTAAATATAATATTTTGACAAAAAATAACTTAGAATAATCTTTTTTTTCCCAAATGTTTTCCTTTTGTGAAAAATGATTCTATTATAATATTTTGCCTGTAGATAGCTCAGACCCCTCTGCAGAGGCTCAACTAGAATTTTTGAAAAATTCACATTATTTTCAGAGTTACCACCAATTGAAATAATTATTGGCGTTTCTTTCTTAAAATTGCTCCCCTCTGTTGTAAAATATGAATAAACACACTTCTAATTTATGTATTTCAAAAATTCTAGTTGAGCCTTTGAACAGAGGTATGAGCTATATACAGGCAAAATATTATTCTAATAGAAGTATTTTTGACAAAAGGAGAACATTTGGGAAAAAAATTATTCTAAGTTAATTTTTTGCCAAAATATTATATTTAAATATTTTTTTTATGTCAAAATGTCATTAAAACAATTTTATGCATTTATTCTAATCTAAGTTACACTAAATATCATGAAAATTATCCATTTATGCGCTTTTGAAAAGTTTTTACGTTCCGAATGTAGTCAGATACCTTAAGATATCGACTACCCTAAAATCATGATTTTTCTTAAAAATTCACAAACTTTTATGATTTTATTTTACAGGCAATTTTATTAGCTTTATAAAAATACCAAGTTTTTTAACTCAATTTTAAAACTCAAACGGGGACAGCGATTGCTCAAAATGTTTTTAAAATAATTTGCTGAAATTTTTTGTGCATGATCTGTATAATATTAGAAGTGCTTTAACCTTCAGATTTATCAATCATTGTTTATTACAAAATTTACAGTTCTTTATGTGAATATAATCACTGTTTTTTTAAAGCAATTTCATATAACAACTAAGATAAAGTGCTCTAGTTTTTGTAAAATTTAAAATATCTCTGATCCTGAAGATCGCTTCAAAAAGTAATAAAAAAGTAATACATCAGAATTGAAAATTTGTTCATTTACTATTTGTACAGAGCGGGCCCTGTTTATGTTATTTTTTGCCAAGTGTTACCTATTTTTCCTATTTTAGTATTCATAATTTATTTTTCTCTTCTGAATTTTAGCCTTATTTTCTAAACACATTTAAAACCACAAAAAATCTCCATATCTCCATTTTTTTAAAAAAAAAGTTGTCGCAATTAGTCGGATACCTTAAGAAAAGACTTAATGTAATACTTCAAAATATAAAAATGCATGATATACAGATTTTTATACATAGGGAATTACACATGTAAATGCTTCAGTGTTTTGATAAATGCAATAATTCTAATTAAACAATAGAGCATGCGTTTATGTAACACTTAAACTATTTTTGTATTATATAATGCAAGGTAATCAAGATAATATTCTTTTCTTTTTTTATTGAAATAATAGCATCATACAGGTACTTTTTTTCTTAATCTTAAGCTTTTTAAATTTCATAATCCCATGAGATGAACACTCATTCTCAAAGAAGAGTATTGCAGATGCATTATTGTTTTAAAAAGACAAAATAATAAGCAAATAAACTGGAAAAAATGTTATTTGAATTTCTTATTTATTTTAACTACTTTTTGAAATGTTAGTAATAAAAATTGTTAAATTACACACACCCAAAATTCGCTTAACATTGGAAAATTCAATAATTCATGGAATAACATAGGGAGAGGGATAAAAATTGCCACACATGCTTGAAATGAAATAGGAATTTATTGAAACAAAAAAAAAGACCAACTGATGTTATTTTATATATGAAAATCAAACATAGAAATTGATTTTTATCTTTAAATGACATTTTTTTGTAACATACTCATATATGCTTGCATTCACCAACAATACATGTAGTCAAGGAACAATGTTGAAAACATCACTGTTCAGCATATGTGTTGGTATGGTGAGAAAATGCAGTAAGATGTTGACATTTAACACGCTTATTGAGGTCGGATGTGTGATTGCGGTAGACGCCACTTCAGGTAACCTAACAACCAATAATCACACGGATCGAGGTTTGGGGACCTGGGAAACCAAGCATGAAAGGGGGCTCAGTAAGTGATCCTCACCAACCGATGTGCGCAAGAAATCTTTTACACTATTCTTATGGCGATATGATCGTAAAGCTGTAGTAACAGAATTTCCCATTCCGATAGCACAGCTTTACTAACAAAGTCTTTTCTGGTAAAATCAACATGAGGTAATTGCTGGTGCATCTGTTTTCTTTTTGTTTACAGCTCATTTTATACGCAATTTTCGTGCAGTGTTCGGGATGTTTTACTATTCAGTTCATTCTGTTGACCAGTTTTTATACTTTCTTTTGTTTCAATAAAACCCCATTGGAGTTCAAGTACATGTGCTAATTTTAACCAGTCTACTTATATTATTTCAGGAATCATTGAGTTTTCAAATGTTAACGGACTTTCTGGTAATGCGGTAAATATTTGCATACAAGGATAATTACATTATAACTACCAAAATTCTACTTTCCATTTAAATTTTGTATTTCTACTTTATACATTCGCATACGAAATTCACCAAACAAATATTTAGTACTCTCTCCGCTAATTTCACTCGACTATAAAATTTAAAACCTATTTCATTTTTTAATGTTCATAGTCCTAACTTATTTACGCGTTACAGTGGGCTACGTTAGGCTAGTGGTCAAGGTAATGGACTCGTGGCTGGCGTGTTACGAATGCGAGCCGAGAACCGCTGAGGACTCGCCGTACAAAGGGGGTAGATGCAGGTTAAATCTGTCGAAGCTCAAACGTCCTCTTGTTGGTGTGGTGTGGAAGTTAGAGAGGGAGTTGCCAGCTCAGATGTCATCCTCGTCACTTTACCGTGGTTCAAAATTACGAGGCCCGTTTCTAAAAGCCATCGAGTAGCTGAACAGTGCGACGTTAATATTCAGTAATACAATCACTTGTTACTTTCATTTCGAAATCTAAGCTAAAATATGCTAAATTAACATTGGTAATAAAACTGCAAACTAATGTGGACACTGTTTAAAGTATCAAACGCATATATGTTATAGAAAAATAATTGGTTAACACATGAGCCTTGTGCGTGTGTATATGTGTGTGTAGAAAGTGGATTAGAGCGAAAAATGTGACAAATGTTTCAATACATATAATTAATGTTATTATATATAGTACTTGCCGTTACCCACCCGCTTCACTGGATATTTGACGATGTTGTATAAATGTAAACTGTTTACAGATATATGAATTAATGATATCTAGCATTTAAGAATTCGATTGTATTGAAAAATATATTTATAGCTGTAACTCTCGCCTCTTGAAATAAAAATGACATAAATTATAATATCTAATATTTCTATTTATATCTAAAATAGAAGTAGAGAGATTTTTTGCGCTCACTTAATCTAATAATCAAGAGGATTTCCACCAAAACAACTTTCAGTGAATCTCTACTCCATAAAATAAACATGCGTGCTAAATTTCAAGTGTAAATCTAACAGAGCAAAAACGGAATTTTTATCATCAATACCTCGTTGACAGCATTCTTAGCGGATTCCAATTCAGCAAAAGAATCATGCAAACCAAGTTTTATTATTATAGTCTTAGCAGTTCGAAAACGGGAATTTTGTCTATCAATACGCCCTAATATCTCTCCCCGCTTCCCCCTGGAGTTGATTTCCGTAAAATCCATTCTTAGTGGAACTCTTTTCAACTAAAGAAACGTGCTCAACAAATTTCATGTAAATGAGTTAAATTCAAAAACAGGAATTTTTCTATAACACGCCATAATCCCTCACAACCCCACTCCTTTGGGGGTCCGTTTTCGCAAAACTCTTTGGTAGAAGAACTCTATTCCATGAACGGAACATACCTTCCATTTTTCAAGCTGGTGGGTCTATTAGTTGAAAAGACATTGACCCTTGGGGATCAATTTTCCCTAAAACTATTTTGTAGCGGATCTCTACACCATGAAATGAATCCGCAACGCCACACACACACACACTTGGATTCGATTTTTACACAATCCATTTTGTAGCGGATCCGTACTCTATGAGAGGAATCCGCTTATCAAATTTCAAGACTGTACATCTAATAGTTTAAAAATGCAAATAATTATCTATAACGCCACTTAAACCTTCGTAACGCCCTTGGGGTTAGATCTTTGCAAAATCCGTTCTTAGCTGATGTCTACTTCATGAAGGGAACCTACCTACCAAATTTCAAATCTGGTGGTTTAATAGTTCCGGAGATATCGTGAGTATTCAGTAAGTCGGTGAGTGAGTCGCTTTTCTCCTTTATATATATAGATATCTCAATAATCAATGTGTTACTAAATGAATATGTATTACCTAATGAATTTTATCGCTTTTCAATTGGAATATGTTCCCTAAGTCAAGGGAAAAAAAAGGAATACATTTTCATATTAAAAATTATTTTTACAATTACGCTCCGAATGGAAGTGCTATAACATTAATAAGAAATTTTTTTCTAAACTAATGCAGTAATTAATAAATGGAATGAAGAATAAGGAATATTTAACTTTCAAGCGTTGTCTTTTGCAACAAAAATTGAGTAAAATTTTTCCTCCATGTAAAACTAAAAATACTCAAGCACTGCTTTCAGTAATACGTTATGCATACAAAAATAGCTACAAGCAAGGCCACAGTGTTTAAACCTCACAAACAATTTTCCCCAAATAGCTAGCTACTCTGAGAAAAATTTCAGATTCAGAAAATCACTCTCGATGCAATGTTTTTTTAATATTTAATATCCAAAAAATACTCTTATTACTTAGAAACACCAGCGATGTATTTCCTGAGGAGTAAGCCGGAATACTTAATAGAAATGCCGAAGAAAATGCTTAACTTCTGGAACCGGCAATACAGAGAAAAGATTCCGCGAGACATTATTAAGCTTTTCATTTTAGAAACGTGAATCATTTTGCTGATAATACAGTTAAAAAATAAAACTTTCGAAAAAGCAATCTCTGTTGAAAGGTGTGGCACAGATGATTTCAATTTCATCACGTATGCCTTTTAAAGTCATCGCATACTGCATGTTAATCTATTTTCTGAAATCCGTTTTCTATATAGAGTCCCTGTTCAGGTACATGCTTTTTTCCGGGGAAAAAATCGTATCTCATTTAATTTCCGTGATGGTTTCAGGGATCGTGCTGTATAATCCGAGGAAAACGTGCTTTCCGTATTCATTTGCATTGAAAAGCTGTTGGTAAGTAAACACACCCCACCTCTTGCCTTTTTAATCATTTGACCTTGAATTATCAAGTCAGTTAGATTGATTAAGGCTCAAATTAAGCCTCTAATGGCTCTAAATACTTGTGACATGGCCATTTCACCAGCAGTCTGGTTTCAAAAGAAACGCGATCTGGTAATTACGTTGTGTTGGTGTTAAAAATGATAAATATTGCATTGCCTTTATTAAATGAGATTGTTTACTGCAATAAATATTTTTTACTAAATGTTTAAATAAAATACCATTATAGCAATTCTAAGGCTTTTATGCAATATACAATTATAATTATTAAAAAGTAAATTAGACAGTATGGTGTAAAAAGCAAAGAGTATTTTTACTAAATGTATAAAGTGGAATTAAAAATTGTTTATTCAAATAAATATTTTCTCTGGTGTTACAAATTATACATCCATAGTCTTAACAAACCCCTCAGGAATACAACGAAAATAAAACGAAGTATTAATAGAAGTGATAAACTTCTTTTGCTCTCAGAATAACAATATGTGCGTATGGTAATAAATGTAATTGTCAAATAGAATAATTCTTAAAAGGCTTTGTTGTGATTCTCGTTTAATTTAACACTAACTTAACTTTCACAAATTTTCACGCATTTCATTAATTTTCATGCAACAAAATATAAAGGCTTAAACAGTTATAAACAGAATATTTTTGAAAACACCTTTTAATATGAAACTTAATTTTGATATCAGTTAAGACGCCGAAGAAAAACATTTTCCTCCCTTTCGAACATTGGATTCCATTAAAGGTTAAACTAGCATGAATATTATTTTCTAAAATAGCACCTAACACGAAGGCACCAGTGTTTTTAAACGAAAGTATCGAAACCATTTCACATAAGTATTTATTACCTTTGTTGAGAACTCCCACTCTTATTGGAAAGCCCTCGTGTAGCTGAGCAGTGCGACGTTAATATTCAATCAATCAATCAATCAATCCACTCTTATTGGTGTAAGGATTTAAAAAAATTTTTTAAAAAAGCACCAATGAGGAGCAAGTCAGTTTTAATCTACTCTAAATACTTATAATGAAAAAAAAATAAGACTGATAAATAAATCCAGATACTCGACTATGTTCCTTGATTCCCACTGTAAGGTGTTCAATCCTTTTTTTCAGGACCACTAACGATTCAAATATAAATTAGAGTATAATCTAAAAACACGTTCAATTAGTTTATATACACTGCTCAAAACAATTAAGGGATATTGTAAGTTTTATATAAAATAAAGATATAAGTGAACTTTTTTTTGCTGAAAATGGAAGAATAGAATCACAAATGCAAATTTTTCTGATTTTCAAACTGTGAAGTATGCTAATTTTGAGTTCGACGTCCAAAACGTCGCTTCAGCGGCAGCGAATGAAATTTGACTTTCAACTGAAATGAAGACAAGGATGATCGGCATTCAGTGACTGCTTTGTTTCGATGAGTACGATGTCTCAGCGAAGTCATTTAACCGATTCAGAAGCTTGGAGAGTTGTTGTTGGTAGGTTAGAAGGAGGCCAATCTCAAGCCGCAATAGCGCAAGCCATTGGAGTGATACAAAGTGTGATTTCCAGGATCTGGAACCGTTTTTTGGAGACTGGAAGTGATGCCGAAGACCAGGACAAGGTCATAGACGGGCAACAACGCCCAATGAAGACCGTTATTTAGTGTTAACGGCTCTGAGACACCGAAATATGAACGCTACTCTTCTCCAACAACACCTTTGCTCGGCTACTGGCACCACGGTTTAAACTCAGACTATCCGAAACCGGCTCCATGGTGTAGGTCTGTATGCTCGCCGATCGATGGTATGTGTTAGACTAACATCAAAGCATCATCGCGACCGCAGGGAGTGGGTAACAGGGCATGTGAACTGGAGAAGAAATGAATGGAGCAATGTTCTTTTTCTGACGAGTCCCGTTTTTCTGTTCATCCGGATAATAGGCGTATTTTCATCTAGAGGGACCTGGCAGTAGGAATAATCCTGCGTTCGTGCACGAAAGTGTCAGATTTGGCAGTGGGGTAGTGTTGGTGCATGGTGGCATCTCCATTGACGGGCGCACAGACCTCTACATCATTCGAGATGGACCTCTGACTGCTCGTCGATATAGGGATGAGATCCTCAGGCCTATTGTTGTCCCTTACGCTGCAGCAATCGGAGATGACTTCATTTTAATGGACGATAACTGCAGGCTACATCGTGCTAACCTGGTGGAGGATTTCCTTTTCGAAGAAGGAATACTACGAATGGAATGGCCAGCGTGTTCTCCAGACATGAATCCAATAGAGCACCTTTGGGACGCTCTAGGAAGACGAGTTGGTGGCCGGAAACCACCCCCACAAACTCTCCAAGAACTGGGAAAGAGCTCTTCTGGAAGAGTGGGACAGAATACCCTAACTCGTGATTAATAGCCTCATTGACTCCATGCCTCAAAGGTGCTCAACATTGCTGGCCGTCCGTGGAATTCATACCCTCTACTGAAAATGATTTCCTTTGAAGAAAACACCTTTTCTTATTCTTTTTTTCTCATATGCACAAATTGTGTTTTTTTTTTCCTTTTGTACACAAATGCGCAATAAAATGCATCTTTTTCTGCCAAACATGTGTAATTTATTCTCATATAACCTACTACGTCTGTCGACCATGTATCAATCAGCTAAAAAGTTTCCCAGCCACAAGATCCACCTAAAACCGCAATATTTTTTAATTATTTTGAGCAGTGTATATCTATTAACTTTTTTTTCTCTCTGTCACACACGAATTCATTTTATCTAACCTTAAATACTAGTTCTAATTAACATAAACCGCGGTTCCTTTACAGAAAGACGTTATTTTCATTTCATTTTTAGGATTAGTAGAGGTCACTTACACCTCTAAAGTTACTTACGAAAATATCTTCTTTAAATACTTCGACGATGTATGCTCCAGCTTCTCTTTTAAACATAAAATTTAAGTTAAACTGTATTTATCAAATTAATGCAATCATAATTTAAGTAATTTAGTTAATGATAATTTATATAGCTCCTGTTATTTGTTTATAATAATGTAAACTGCGATTTTAATTAAATTTTACTTAGTACGACATAAATGCAATATGCATTTATAATTTTATTTAATTAATTGAATATAAAAATAATTTTGTGTATACGTAATTTGTGTAACATTATTATGCAAAAGCAATGGAAATTAGTTTAATATGCAATTTTATAGTAATTTAGGTTTCCTTTAATGGAATATAATTTTGCGTCTTTTGCATAATTTTAAGACGTCGGTATAATATTAATCAGCGAATTAATTACTTTAAGATATCTATGATACATTTAAATGCAAGTGTGTAATTTTGTGCAAATTAAATTTCAATTATTGAAAACACATGGCAATAATTACTAGGAAACTATTTGAAAGTTTAATTTTAACTATCAACTGCTTTTGAGCGTTAAAAACAACACTCAGTTCTTAATCAAATATTAACACGTACACCACACAGTTAAATTATCTCTAATTCCTTTTAGAGAAATAATAGAATTTAATGTTTAATCCCCAGATGATGTTTCGCAAACTCACTCACTGCAATGTTATTTAAAGTAAAGTGTTCTTGAAGTAATCTTAATAATTACATTTGACAAAGAAACTTGTATTTGTATGATTAAATGGAAGAGCACTCTACCGCCATACCTTTAGCACTTTATGTACTGACATTTATCAGGAGAGAACTCAAGTTCTAGTAATTGATTTCAAATATTTGTTAATGGATTTCTCTTGTAAGTGTAACGAATGAATGCATTTCTTGCCAGTTACTTAGAGCGAAATATTTTGACATGTTTAGAAAGGATATTTGTTGAGGTATAAATCTCTCGCGTGATTGGAGGCAGTTAAGGTTATTCTTTACTGGATTGTTTCTACTTTTAAAATTAATGAGAACACTTTTGTTTTGACAGTTGAAGATTGGTGGCAGTGCATTTTATTTGCTATTTAATTATAGTTATTATAAAATTGTTTTGAAATCTAATTGAACATGAATTATTCTGAAACAGGTAACGATAATGTAGTTTTATGGAGCGCTACCAAAAATAATTAGCCATAAAATGCATATATAGATCCTACATTACACGTGATGCTGTGCTTTAAACTCTGAAATGTACTTGAGAATGTTAACTTTCCTGTACGTCAAACTTAGTCTGATTAAAGCATTACTTATAATTCATAACGAATAATTTATACACTATTTTTAATTTAAGCACTGGAATTATAAAACAAAAATTTTACTGATGTGTAAAAATATGATGAATATGATATTAAGGAGACCCCCCAGTTTTTTTGCAATGAAAAGGAGGACGAAAATTTTAAGAAAAAATTACAACGTAAATGTAAGAAACTTTTTGTTAATTCAAACAAAATTACTCTAATTACGCTTTTTTAATTATTTACTCTAACGCAGCGTTTCTCAAACTGTAAGGCCCACTTTGGGGGCATGATAAACTTACAAGGGGGCGAGAGCATATCAAAAAGTCAAAAATAAAAAAAATTAAAAATTGCAAAGTCACTGAAAGGAAGTAAAACAAATACATTCTGACATATCTAAAAAGTAAAATACACTTTTACATTGATGTAATATACTTATAAATTCATCTGTACTGCATAATGTATTTGATAATTAATTTTATCGAAACTAAGTTAAGAACAAGATTAATAATTACTAGTAACTCCCATGGGCTAGTCATATACAAAATTATACACGAAATTTAATACTTAACTTAATAATTTGTACGGTTTACAATAAAAGTCAAATTGTAGCTTTAGCATGTAGCTTTTAGTACGTTAATTTTGAAATCAATACATTGTTATTGTATGGAGGGGGGGCGTGACGAAAATTAGGATTGAAAATTGGTTCGCAAGTATTGAAAGTTTGAGAAGCACTGCTTTAACGAGTAATTTTCCATCGAATGATTTTTTTTGTCGACATATGATTTTCTAATTTATTAGAAATTTCGGAGCAAAAAATATCCTTCATGCTGAATTTTATGGTAAGCACTGAAGCTAATGTATTAACATTCACTCTTGATCTCTCACTTGTCCAAAAATCATTACCAACAGAAAAAACTCTTTCAAATCCTGCATTAGTTCCAGGGCAGCACAACGTAAACTTAATAAGAATAACTAAATTTTTATATGGAATGTGTTCATTTTAGAAAAAAGTTTAAGTATTTTCAACCATCTTTTATCAATTTCAGCAAGTTGATTTTCCAATTGTTCTAATTTATTAGAATTTAAATATACCTTCTTCTTCAAATAGACCATTGTCATCGATTTTAATATCAGGCATTTCTTTCGATAAAAACTCAACACAATTTTCTATATCTGCCCAATTTCCTTGCGATGAAGTCAAAAAATACCATTGAAAACTATTATTTCCTGTGATATTTGTTTCAGACCATTCTTCGAAGTATTAAAAACATGTTTGGTTCGTCTCTGAATACAAAGATTAACAGATCAGTATTAAAATATTGAAAAGGAGAACAAGTAGGAGTACACTTTCGAGGGAGGACAGAAACAGTAAAAACTTAAAATGAAAGTGTTCTACTTTTTAATGTATAATTTGAATTGTTTCTTATCGAATGACATTATTTAATATTGGTATATTTGTGGCTATTATTATTATGTTTGTGTATCTTGCGTTTTGCTTCATATATATAAACACTGTCTTAAAAGTTCAAGTTTTTTTTATATTAGCCATGTAAGTGAACATTCTGTATTTATTATTAAGTTATAATACATATTGCAAGCCTTTTTAGCTCACTACACCTACGCCACTGGGTAGGCCACAGCACCTTGAAATAAAATTAGAAGTAGCGCGTATCCTGGAAAAGTTTGCAGGTCTCTGTAATAACTGTTGTATTTAAAAAAATAAAAAATTTTAGAAAATGGAAATAATTCCGAACGTAACTCAAAATCTTGGAATATTTGTACAATTTTGTGATTCGTCACCATTGACGATGAAATATATTTACACGGTGTAACGTCTTAAGCATCTAAAAGATGACACCTCTTTGATCTTGGGATTTATTTCCCAAACATAAGACAGTTCCCAGACATACACGATTTACCTTGTACAGTATTTACAATTTAGAAATTCGAGTTCTTGACAATCACAGAGATAATCAGTCTTTACGTTAAGAGGTAAGAACCGACTGCGGATATTCACACTGTGCCTCACGGGTGGAGCCCACAGATACCACTGCTCTCGTCGGAAGCAAAAGCCAACTTCAGATGTCAACAAGACGCTCACGGGTGGAGCTCAGAGAACATCACTCAATCAGTCACCAGGTGATCAAAGTCGTGGTTTTTCAACTGCCGACTCCCTCTGGCTTGGCACTCGTGCATGCGCAGTGCTTGCGATCAGTCTACGTTGCCAATCGATGTTCAGGTATTTCACTGCAAGGCTCGAGATTTTGCTTTCTCCGGATACGAGAGAAACAAAAGTTCCTTGTCCAGTTCAGTTGATCTATCTTCTCCGTAAAAATGCATAACATTAATAAGATCATTAAAAACGCTATTTTGGAAGAGCTCTCCACTCATGACCAGGTCATAAAAAGAACTTATGTAAAACATTGAAAGCAGTAAAAACATTAAAAGCAGTGAAAACATTAAAAGCAGTAAAAACATTAAAAGCAGTGAAAACATAACCACTAATTGTTTATACATGATGGGAAAAAATACACACACATATATATTACACATTATAAAATGATTTTCACACAAACAATATCAACATGGCTATACATAACACACACTTTACCTATCCAGGATCTAACCAACTCTCATACAATAAAGTGACCGGGGTTCGAAGGTTGTTTCCATATACTAATTCGGCTGGACTAAAGACGAATCAGTCCAATAAAAACGACTTACAGGCAATATGAGTGCAGTTGCAATTTTGTCACTTAACCTTGCAGATAAAAGTGCGCCCATTAGCTCCAATCTAGGGATCGAAAGAGTTTTTAATGGAGCTACCCGACCTTTTGATGCTACAAAACTAGAAATAATATTTCCATCGTTCAGTTCCATGCGTAAATAAGCGACAGTTCCATATGCCTTTTTGGAAGCATCTGAAAAGCAATGCAACTGAATGGTGGTTGCATTAGAAGGCAAAAAGTTTTGAAAGTAATATCGAGGAATTTTTATTTCACTTAAATAATGAATCTCATTACACCATTTATTCCATGAAACTTCTAAATGTTTCAGCAATTTGTCATCCCAATCCAATCCTAAACACCAAATTTCTTGAATTAAACATTTTATTCGGATCGTATAAGGACCTATGAAACCTACTGGGTCAAATAATCGACCTGCGGCTTGTAACAAACATCTTTTTGTATTAATTCTTTTAGAAAGAAATGTTCCTAAATCGCTGGAATCAAAATAGAATGTATCAGATTTTTCATTCCAACCAACTCCTAAGACCTTTGAAGCTATCAACGTGTTCAATGACTCTTTATGTTCATCTACTTCAAAATTTAAATTTTTTAACCTTTGATTTAGCTCGGAAGAGTTGGTTCTCCATTTCCGAAGATTCATACTTGCATTTTCCAAAATTTGTTTACTTTCTATGCAGGTCATCAAGACTGCTTGGACACTGACATTTCCACACAGAAAATCATCAACATACAATGACTGGTTAAGATGGTTAAAAGTATCAGGAAAAATATCCACATATTTTTAAGATGATGCTTTATCGTAGCTGCAAGAAGAAATGGACTTGATTTTACTCCAAATAAAACCCTAGTCATTCGGAAAATATCAAGCCGTTTGTTTTCTAAATCAATTCCTGGATTTTTATCCCAGAAACATCTTGTAAAATCCCGTTCACTTTCGTCTATTTCAATCATCAAAAATGCCATTTTTATGTCAGCTACAAATGCAATTGGATTCACTCTAAATTTGATTAATAGAAAAAATAGGTTAGGTATAAAATTTAGCCCTGTGTGTAAACAATCGTTCAAAGATAGTTGTGCTTTCGCGTGTGATGACGCATCAAATACGATTCGCAATTTGCTTGTAGTTTTATCAGTACGTATTACTGCTCTATGTGGTAGATAAAAATATTATGCTTTAGATTTTCTTCTTCAAATGGAACACGTTCTATGATTTTCTCAGAAAGATAATTATTTACAACTAATTTGTAATCCTCAAATAAGGAACTGTCATTTTTAAAACGTGATCTTAACTTTAGAAATCTTTTCCTAGCAATTCCTTCATTATTTTCTAACAATGTTTTCATGTTAGGTTTCCAAGGGAATTTAACTTTATACCGCTTTTTTTGGTATGAAAAATTCCCGCTTCAAATTCAGACATTATATCATTATCAATATTTTCCTCATCGGACACCTCTGCTTCTATTCCTAAGTTCTCTAAATTCCAAAATTCACTAAGCTGTTTAGAAATATTGGATTCATTAACAAAAACACTCATTGTTAAAAGGTCCTCTCTCTCAGAATCTGTACTCTGCCCTTGTAAAGACCACCCGAATAATGTTTCTACTGTCACAAGATTTTTGTTTAGACGCGTAATTCTACCTGTAACTACTTGATAATAATAGTCCGCACCAATAAGAATTGATATTTCTTTATCGTTAAATTCATAAAAGAATCGGCTAATTGTACATTTTTTAAATATCTAAATTTTTTATCAATATTTCTATCAGGAGTCGGTAAATTCGTGATAGAAATATGTTCTGTCTCTACCGCTTCTATTTCAATGCACAAATTTGGATCATCCCTGTTTTTCAATTTTATTTTAACTATATTTAAAGTTTTTGTTTCAGTTTCTTTAGCACCAAATGTGCAAATGGAAAGGTTTTCTTTTCTAAGAATTGAAAAGTTAAATTTCTCAGAAGTACTCTTTAAAACGAAACTTCTCTGTGAACCATTATCTAAAAATAATCTAACAACTTCTTGTTCATTTTTGATATCTATTAATGCGGCGCATGTTTGTAATAATACACTATTTACTTCTGTTTTAATTACTGCTGAAACTGTATTATCAGTGTCCCTTTTCGGAGACAAATCGTCATCATGTCGATTTCGAAAACATATTGAGAAATGGTGGGACCCAGTACAAATAGGACACGACTCCCTTTTTACACATTCCATTGTTATATGACCGGACGACAAACATAAATAACATCCTTTTTTTCTTAAAATTTCTCGCTTTTCGTTAGCACTAAAAGAACGGCAAGCGTCGAGTTCATGACCTTTGTTGCAATATAAGCATTTTCGGCTTCTAGGTTCTACTTTCTCCCAGGGGGTGGGAAATGAATGTGGTCGTAAATGTACTCTATTCGGGGGTGGCTTCATGCGTTGTCCGGGGAAATAGGAGCCTTTATTTTTTGTTCTGTCTTGCGGTGGAGGGGAATAATGACATAGTGAATGACTGTTTATTTGAGAAGCTCGTTCCCTACTACGGATTTCTAAGTGTAGGAACTGCAAAAGAGTGCTCAGGTCAAACCCTTCGTCCTTTTGAGAACGATTGAATTCCAAAACGAGTTCCGAGGGTATCTGTTTCAACAGGATGGGTGTTAATAAGTTTGAGTAGGATTCTCCTTTAACTCCTAAACTTTCAAGAATCCTTATTTGCGTTTCTGTTCTATCGTACAAATTTCTTAAGCCCACAATATCAGTAGGGTTTCTAACAGGTGTTAAATTTAATAAATTGCTCAAATGTTTTTATTTCCAAATCTATCTTTTAATAAATCAAGAGCTCTATCAAAATTATCATCAGAAAATTGAAATCCATTAATGCAAGCAAGCGCATTACCACACAAATATGATTTTAAATAATTAAATTTATCAACTTTGCTTAGTCTATTGTTATTATGAATAGAGCTTTCAAATAAATTATAAAAATCTAATCATTCAGAATAATTTCCAGAATACTTATTTATATGCAATTTAGGTAAATTTATGTTCATACATTCAAAACTATTGGAATCAATAACTTGGATATTTCGAGAAACTGTATCAACCTGGATAGAGTCAGAATTTATTCTCCTAATTTTAGAAGAAACTTCGTTTTCCAAAATATAATCTTCTCTTTAATTTCTTCCGAAGCTTCCATATCTTCAGTAATAGTGTCAACAGACAAACGATCTTCAATTAGTGTATTTAATAAACTTAAGTTACTTTCTTTATCATTTAATTGCTCTATAAAAGCTTCAAATTGATCAACAGGTTCATTTTCATTGTTGATCTTTCCTTCAATTTTATTGATCAATTTTGTCAACGAAGAACGTACCGCAGTACGCCTCTTTTTAAATTTTGATAGATCCTCTGACATTTTAATCTTCTATTCAGGTATAATTCAGTTTCAATAAAAATTCGGCTTACCTGAATTCACTGTCGACGATGATATTTCAACTTTTTGGCCGATGCACCAATGTTACGATCATCGGTGGTTCAGTTAATCAGTGGTAGAATGCTTTTATATCAATCAACTTTTATATCATCACAATCGTTAGACTCAATTAAATTCAATAAATCATCGAAGACAAGTGTAAGATTAAATAATAAGTTTAATGGAACATGGAGTGCGTCTGCACTCGGTCACGTACACAAGATCTCTGGTGTCAACAAAGCATGTTTTTACAAGCAGCGCTCTCTATACTGAGGGGGGTTCAACCAAGACTTATATCATCATTTCTTAAATTAAATTTGGGCATTAATTTCTGAAAATTTTGATTAAATGCTGTTTCACCTTCAGATTTAATAACAGTGCTCTGCTTTATCCTAAGGCATTCTAGCTGAAATTCTCTCTCCCGTGTCTCCCTTTCTAACTGGTCTTCCCTCATAACAGTTTCCAGCAGATTTTTAACAAATTCAACCTCAAAATTTTTACTACCTACGATTATTTGTTTTAACTCTACCACTTTCATGTCCTCTGAAACCACTTCCCCCAACTCTGTTGCGACATAGACCAAATCCTTTTTTCTCCCTTTTCCCAAAAACGCCATTTTCTCCAAGACAAACACATTTAAATCTCTAAGCAATTAATAATTTAGCAGTGAAAACACAGTTAATACACACAACAGGAATACTCAAACCAACATTTCAATATTGAATATTACAAAGCAGATTAAGAATAAATAAAACTCGTTCACTTTGAATTTACCAACAGTGAGTATAAAAACTTTAGTAATACTGTTAAAAGCTTTCGATTTAAAATGACACAAAATGTAACACTTTACATAAAAACACACATACATGAAAAACTAAAATTTCTCGTTATATTCAACACTCCAAAAGTCTAAAAATATGATGCACTGATGTGTGTATGGGAATGATTTCCCGAATTCACGTAAACAATAGGTAACTTAATTTACACTTTATATTTTCTGGCCTGGAAAAGAATAATGTGGAGAGCACATACCTTTATCTTTTGTCAATAGAATCTCGGTGGAACCTCCAATTAATATAATACGTCTGTAACGTCTTAAGCATCTAAAGTTTATCCTTGGGTACATTCTTTTTTCCTTTGTAACTCCTTTTTGACGTTCTTCTTTTATATTTAATCTCAGGCCTATCTCGTTTAACAACCAGCAATAGTCGGCTATCATGCTCTTGTCCATTCTTCCTTGATATTTGCACTCCATATCTTTGATGCCTTGATGGAACCAATCCTTCTGTTCCTCACTGACTAATCCTAAATTTTCTAGGGTAAAGTCCACATGTAAGTGAAGGAAATCTATTTTTACACTCATGGAGCAACCTATCTCTTGAAATATCTCTAGCGTATTAATTGCAATTCTATTAAGTCAGGATCCTTGCAATTGTCAAGAAACTTTCTGACGACATCTTTGAAAATAACTCATGCTTCTTTTTTTCTTTCCTATCATGCATGTCTCAAATTCATAATCCCTCATAAGCCTTCGAATATTTGGACCAACAAAGATTCCCTCTGTTAACTTGGGTTTGATTGTACCTGAAACTTTTTGCAGCTCAGTTGGAGGCAAAGGCAATGGATTATTAGGTCTATGAGGAACGAGGCGTATAGCCGATGGAGTATTATCAGGTGAATGTATCAACTTTTGATTTTTTTGTGGTTATATTTAAAACAGGAACAAAAGTAACGATAATCAGAGTGGTTTTTCAGCTCCCTCTATGTCATAGAAAACCACCTCTCCTTTGAGCCCGATACGTAGATCGTTGAGGCACTTTACACAGATTTTATGATGGGCCCATTATTTGTCTTGGTATACAAGTTTCATGCCAAAATACGCAAGATAAAGCTGTTTTGTATGGCCTGTAGTGTCTTTCATACAATACAATTTTTAATTAAACTATATTTGCCGTATATGTAACAAAAGTCATCTGGCAAATTTTCTCCACGTCTCGAACCCAAATCCATGTTTCACGAAACGCACAGAAAAAGACAGAACTGTTAAAAGTGTTTCTGAGATAAAGATCCCACTTACGCAATGCATACACTACAATAAAATACAAATGAAGAAAAATTGAAACCTAGTTCTCAAAATTTCAGTGTCTTACGTTCAGAATCAATCTAAATGAGTGACAGTTCCTACGTTATCTTGACAAGATAAGGATCTAAGTTAATGATTCGCGCGACACTATTTGTATAGAAATTTTGTGACAGGAAGAGAAGGAAGGCAAAAAGGAAAGATGTTATAGTAAGGTATTCCGTACTTTTCACCAAGCAGTAGTATAACGGAGAATATCAGGGCCCCCTGCAATCTAATATTTGGGGTCTCCAAGCCCAAATACCTACTTGGCTTCAGTCGAGCTTCAGGCCCCCTAGAGTCCTTGACCCCTCGTAATGCGGGGGTGTACGTTACGCCACTGTCACCAAGTTTGAATTAAGGTCAGCCACGGTGGGAAGAAATTCAATACTGTAAAAAAAATTTTGTAAATGTGTATAAAAATCTAAGTAAAATTAATTTTTTTAAAAAAATGTGACGTAATCGAAAATTTTCATTATTATTTCTGAAATCAGCACCGAAAATCAGATTTTCGAATATATATATATATATATATATATATATATATATATATATATATATATATATATATATAAACTCCTGAAAAGAGTTAAATTCCTTTTCGCAACTATCATTACAAATGGCTGCAAAATTAGTGGCTAGCATGTAAAAAATCGGTACGTAGTGAGACGGTTAAATATACTAATTGCTTCCTGGGTGCTTTTCATTGAAATGAATTATTTTATTTTTTCTTGGAATTCTATTTTTAAGTCACTTTGATAAAGTCTCTTTCAATAAAATTAATTGTAAGTAACTTCGTAAAAGAATCATTTTACAAAAAATGGAGAATATGATATCATACTTTAAAATCCTCAAGAATTTATTTCTAACAAAATACATAAAAATCTCATACACTTTAGGCTTTATTTTGCATCTTTCTGGTATTTGAAAATGGAATTTAAACAAGTTCTACCCGGTTTCTTAGTGTTAACATAGCAAAACTCGTTTGATTTATCCATTAGTTCCTGTGTATAATAGTCATAAGAAATGTTTAATTCATTCTTCGGATAACAAACAGTGATATTTATTACCATATAATAAAATGGAATGAAAAATAATTGAAACGCATTTTAATAGAAGTATTGCGTTACAATAGCAAGACTTATTATAACGAAAACGAATAACAATTTAATGCACGCTACAAATTAAGTATAATTATAAAAGTCTGTATTCGCATTAAAACTATACTACCTGATAACAAACAAATTTAAGACGTAAGCATGTTTTAATTTTCACAACTAAAAATTAATGTAACTGTGACATGTTGAGTTAAATAAATTTTTTTATTAAATACTCATAGAAATTAATTAATTTCAAATTTTTCTGTGAAATATATAGATAACCTCTCTTTTATTAGAGGTAATTTTTAAATTTTACAAAACTACTGAATTTTTCTTAAAATCGTATTTAACCATTAAGAAATTAAGACAGCATAAAACTTCATTCCAATGTAAATCAGAATCTCAAAAGTTTATTTAAATACTCATATATTCAATTACTATTGTATTGTAATAATTAAACTAAAAATTGATTAGACCAACATATATCTATACGTATAAATAAAAATGAAGTGTCTGTTTGTAATTTGAAATTAACAGCTTTTTACTAAATGCATTTAAAAGTATATACGGTACTTATATGAAAAAATCAATTTTTAAAATTTTTGTCTGTTTGTCTGTCTATATCTATCTGTATTTCTGTCTCACTGTTTGTTCCGGCTAATCTCTGAAACGGCTGGAACTATTTTGACGAAACTTTTACTGCAGATAGCTAATTCTATAAAGAATAACATAGAATACTTTTATTTTAGAAAAAAATTAGGATTCCGAGAAAATTAAATTAAAACCAATGAAATAGTGAGCAATATCCGATTCAAATAGGGTTTATTTATTTCAATAAGGACTATTTTTATTCAATAGGGATTATTTTTATTTAATAGGGACTATTTTTATTCAATATGGATTATTTTTATTTAATAGGGATTATTTTTATTTAAGGATTATTTTTATTTAATAGGGACTATTTTTATTCAATAGGGATTATTTTATTTCGTGAGCCTTCTGTCTCAACGATTGCTAGATGTTATATCAAACTTTTTTCTTTGATTGGGTTGCTGCCATTCGCGCCATTTCCCGTTCATGCCTTGATCCTAATGATTTTACAGTCCTTAACTGCATTGTCAAAGGTCATGCGTCCCTTTCACCCCCTTCCTTGCGGCTTCATTTGTGTTCGCGTTTCACCCTACTTGCTACTTAGACCTATTTTGATCATAAATATTTTAGTCCTCACCCCATCGACAGTGTCAAAGGTCATATGTCCATTTCACCTCTTGCTCAACAAAAAGCAAAGAAAAAAATAAACAAAAAAGAAACATAGATTCATAAAGTAGAAGAAAAGTTTTCGTAAATTGTGCGAAGTGAATAAACACTTTTTTGTTAAACTCCACATAGACGAAGTCGCGGGTAACAGCTATTTAACATAAAATTAATGCATCAGAAAGTATTATTAACGTATTACACATCCAGATAAAAACTATTTACACTATTTTTAGCGTTTATTACACAAAATTTGTAACAATGTGTTACAAATGCTAAGCAGGTAAGTGTTTTCAAAAATCGACCCACAAGAAAGTTACGGGGTGTCATAAATAATATTAACAATAATAAAAAAAATCATCAATTATATCTAAAGACTTAAAATTTAGCAAACATGGTTTTTTTTGTTCAGCTGAGTTATGTAAAAAGCTTTTTTTGTGTGTTTAATTTATACAATTCACGTAAAATTAACTCATTAAAAACTTCTTTATCCTTCAATCCGTATTTTTTAATTTTTAAATTCATCCGTGCGAAGAACGGGTATACCAGCTAGTATATATATATATATATATATATATATATATATATATATATATATATATATATATATATATATATATATATATACGTTACGCCATTAATAATTTTTAAAATTAGGGGTATATTTTTAAGGGGATGGTGAACCTTTACAAAGCCAAATTTTAGTCAAAATTGGGATTTTGATTTTTTTATACAAATAATTTTCCTTATAATTCATAGAATAATTTTGTCAAAGAATTTTGTCATTTTCATTGATAATTACTCAATTATTTTTTATTTTACTGAAATTAATGTTTAAAATGCTCTTTTCTTAGTTTGTAAATTTTCCTTTTTCATCGATACTTAGAATGCTCCTTGCGTTTCAAATTATGCCATATCTCCTTGAATTTTTCTCAACTTATGAAAGTTGATATAATTCACAAATTTGTGCATTGGTTTTCTAAAATATTTAACGGATCACATTTTGTGGAATTTTGAATATCTTGAATATGTGATAATTGGTGAAATATTTCATATATTTCATATAATATAGAAAATGTATCTTTCTCATCAAATTTTATTCTGAATTCAAAAAATCCATGCACAGATATATTTTATTGTGGTTCATCTATGTATAAAACAAAAATTAAGAATATATCTCAAAAACTAATGCGCAAGGAGCATTTTTAAAAACAATTTAAAAAATTTAATTTTTTAAAAAAAAATTAGTTTATAATAATTTTTTTAAAAAAATATATTTAAATTATGAAATATAATACTAATTTACTATATTGATACCATTTTCAGCTAATTAAGCTAACAATTTAAGAAATTAGTTTTAATGGCCCACCGTCCCCTTAAAGAAAGTTAAAATAAGTAAACCTATGTTCGATATTTTAATCAATGTACTTATTTTTAAACAAGGCAAAAATTCAGAATCCTTAGTTACGTATAAAATAAGAAAAATGTTGAAAATTAATTAAAATTTGTTTTTTCATATATACAGAAATAAATTGTTATATTTCGAAGTAATTGTAGGAGAAGATAAATTGTACCCATATAACAATCCAGATTTTTTTTTTATTTTTCCCTTTTTCTTTTTATGTTTACTTACAACAGCCCTAAAAACATATGTCTAAAATTAATATGAATGTACCATTTCTCAATATTGATATCAAGAATAGAGAAAGACATAAATGTAGAATATTTTCCGTATTGAATATGAAATAAAGCCTTTAAAAATGTTAATACTTTTTTTCTTTGAAGCTATTAAGCACAATATAAACTAGACACACTGCCATAAAAACTTAATGCGAAAAAAACTTTGCAATATCGTTACTTATTTCAAAGATCTTTCATTTAGAACGAAATTCCAATGATCGTTACCAACTGTTTCTTTAAAAGCTATTCCAGAATGACTCCAATTCATAATTCACGTCACTCCTTTTTTTTCTTTGCTATAAGAAAGATAACATTTAATTTCATCATTCGATTTTCAATCTTTTAGGATTTCCAAAAAGATCCATTACTCCCCAAATCTATTATTCTATGAATATCTGATATCGCAGAACATTAAAAAAAACCCGGTTCAAATCGTATCACAAAAGAACGAATACGAAAGGAAAGATGACGTTAATATTAAAAGAATGGCTACAAAACCAGCAGTTTAAGAAAGAAATAGGATGTATAATAAATGTCCTATGATACATTTTCTTTCAACTATGTAACTACACCATCTCCAAGCGTCCTAGTATGGCTCTACTATAAATTACTATCGGACTAAACCTTAATGTTTTTAACGCATGTACCTGTATGGGGACCTTACTACAGCTTAATTACTGCGTCTGGAAAGTAATTTAATAAGATAAAATTTTACGCAGTAAAGAAAAATGCCTTAGATAAAAGTTATTTTGTAGCTTATAGCCATTTGTTACCTACAGCTGATGCTTTTCCCACCGTTAATCGTGTTGGTAGGCATTAATAAATCTCACGTACGCTTTGTAGACGTTGTGAGGTAGGGGTTTAAACTCAGAGGGTCGTTTTTCTACGGCCAGGAGAAAATGACAGAGCACGAACTGCGCCGCTAATTGTCTTCTTTGCGTGAATGGGCAGCCTTATTTATTCGTGCATAGCGTTTAGTTTAATTGCTTGCCAAAAAGTTGATTTCTACCTACTGTATTTTTAGACGCAACGTATGTGGAAAAAAATAGAACAAATTCGTACGTACACATCTGTAGGTCTAACTAAGAAATGTGTTGCTAACTTAATTTAGCATACTAAAGCGTTGTTATCATTTTGAGGCTTAAGATGAAATGTTGCTAAAATGTATTCCGTTTTTTGGGATTTAGTTATGTGCAGATGTTAAGTAACTTTAAGGAACAATTTTGCATATGTAGAGTTAGGGAATTTCGAGATGTTAAGAACTCACTTCGTCTTTTATTTAATAATATCCTACTGAATTTTATCAAAACTGCATTCTTCTAAATGAAAATTGGTATATAATTATGGTTATAAAATAAGATAGAAAATCTGATTACAATTTTTAGATAAGAAAGGGCTCTTTTTAAAATATAAATGTATAATTTGTATATTATTCTCTGATATGAAGAATGTTTATACATAATGTATACAGATAATGTACTACTTCTTTAGATATTTCAAAAAAAAAAATTATAGTATATATTACTTAGAAAAAACACATGTTTTATTCTAAGGCGATAAAAATATTGTTATTAGTATTACCACTACTCATTAATAGATATAGTTTTTTCATTGAATACATTGCTAAAGAAATGTAACTAATAAAAGTAACTTAAAAAAATATAAAAGTGTACCTATTGCTTTCCAAAATCATGAAATATGGATGCTTTTTTAACAAATGAAAAATTTATATTTTGATTGTGCAGTTTTGAGTGCGCAATGTATAATTACGGATTTACATGGATACTTTTATTTTCTGTGAGATTTATTTAATAAAATTAAATGCAATGATTATTTATTTTCTGTGAGATTTATTTAATGAAATTAAATGCAATGATTATTTATTTTCGTTAAAATTTGTATTTTATTACTCTAAAAGACACTTATTTCGAATCTTAGTCAAAAACAAGTAATATAAAAAAATTTTTAAGTCAATTTTTGCTTTGAATGAATGAATAGAAAGTATTTTATTAACGATTGAAAATTTTAACGATATATATATATATATATATATATATATATATATATATATATATATATATATATATATACTGCTGGACAATTGCTAAGGACGGACAACATTATCATCCATAGCAACCACAAAATGAAAGGAAGCAAAATGTGGAAAATTAGAATAAGTGCGGGATATTAGTAAGAAGTATGAGTATGCAAATTTTTTTCCACGTCTGTTCATCCCGTGATACCGTTCATAAGAGCTTTAAAGGTTTTGACGCGTGTGGACAGTTGTTGTTTCAAGTCAAAGTTTTACAGGAAAGATTTAATAGACGAACTTAACATTTTTGGCATGTCTTCCCGACATCACATAGATGATTTTATGCGTGGCCGAATTATTGGAAAGATCGAAGAAGAGCGAAAAATAACAGATGTTGCCAGGGAGTTCGACATCGCTCACAGCCTTGTTTCACGGCTGTGGAAGTCATTTAATGTGGAGTAGACGGCACGGACTGGAATGTTTAGTAGACGGCACGGGGGAGGTCGTGTTAGAAGTACGACGCCTGCAGAAGACAGATATATCGTCCTATCAGCAAAAAGAAACAGGCGCACCACAGCTCAGCAGGTGGCAAATCAGTTTCTTGCTACCTCAGGAAAGCAGATCTCCCGAAAAACTGTTGCCAGACGTTTGAGGGGAGGAGGACTATACGCACGCAGACCTGTTGTGTGTGTCCCATTGACCAGACAGCACCGTACTGCTCGTTTGCAATGTTGTCGTGAGCATCACAATTGGACTGAACAGGACTGGGCATGCGTACTATTCTCAGATGAGAGTAGGTTCAGTCTGTCATCGGATTGTAGACGCCAACTGATCTGGCGCGAGAGTGGTACTGCTTATCGTCCAGAAAATATCCAGGAAAAGGACCGATATCCGACATGCAGTATCATGGTGTGGGCCGGCATCATGATCAATGGCCGCACGTGCCTACATGTGGTTGCGAATGGGACTATGACAGGCCAGCGATACATTGATGAAGTTCTACTTCCTCATGTTCGTCTTTTCCGTGGTGCTGTCGGTGATAAATTTGTTTTTATGGATGACAACGCAACATGTCATCGAACACTCGCTGTTCAGGATTGTCTAAACAGCGAGGGTATTCAACGTCTCGTATGGCCAGCGCGTTCTCCAGATCTAAACCCCATTGAAAATGTGTGGGATGCTTTGGGGAGGCAAGTTGCTGGTCGAAACTATCCTCCAACAAACAAGAACACCCTCATCCGTGCACTCACAGAGGAATGGGATAAATTGCCTCAACAGCTGCTGGATAATGTTGTGCAAAGTATGGTACGACGTGCGGAATTTTGCATCACACTCCACGGTGGACATATCCCGTACTGATACCTTTGTTTAAAGTGCCTGTTGACTTTTAGATGCATTGTTCCATTTCTGCGTACGCAGATCAAATGAACATTTTTTTCTTTCAGATGTTTCACAGTTTTTCTACTTTCCAGAACAATAAATATTCTTTATTCTAATGTCTGAACAGTGTGGTAACTATATTTTATCCTAGCCTCATGCCTCGCTTAATGTTATGCTACATAGCAATTTGTGATCCGTCCTTAGCAATTGTCCAGCAGTGTATATATATATATATATATATATATATATATACTATTAACTCACTCTCTCCTATATATATATATATATATATATATATATATATATATATATATATATATATATATATATATATATATATATATATATATATATATATATATATATATATATATATAGGGGAGAGAGAGTGAGTTAATAGTAGGAATTAAAAAAGATCATGATTGGTCTGAATTATTGAACTAATGCACACCCGATTTGGGTAGTATGGCTGAAAAATTGGTCTACAACGCCCACTTTTGTCATTGTTTTAACAGTTACTTTGTGACAACAATGGAGACTAATCTAAGTTGGCTTCTAAAAACGGTAATTAATAAAATTTAATTTAATTAATATTTGAAAGAACTGTATGAACAGCACGTGTCATCCACTACAAGTTTAATAGAATGGATTAATAGAAAGTATTTTATTAAGGATTGTAAATTTGAACAAGATAAATATATATATAGAGAGAGAGAGACAGACAGAAAGAACTAATAGTAGGAATTGAATAAATACAGAACTTAGAAAATAACGGTTTCATGCAATTATTTAATATGGAAAATTATATAAATAATCGTACATACAAACAGTAATGCAATTATGTTGGTTTTAAAGCACTATGTATATGTTTTTAATTAATATTCCCCAAATTTATAAAATAATATCCGGGATACATGTTTTAATTATTTTAACCTTATTATACGCGTTTTGAGATATATCGTTTGGTTTATATTTTTCTACGTATCATGAAGTTATTCCAGGAATATCACAAGTTTAATGCTTTCCAAATAATAGACGGATTTCTTGATTGAGCGATTTAACTAAAGTCCAAAAACTATATTTTCATTATCTTCGAAGTTTTTGACGATCGAAATATATATTTTCGAAATTACTTTTCAATTCTTCGTTAACTTATGGAACACTCTTTAATGGCATGCTCAATAATGAAGTTCACTCTATTGGTAAAAAAACGTGCATTAGTTTTCTTCATAAAAATATCGGAATATTGATTGACGAAACAAGTAATTATTTGACTAGATTTAGAGTCCAATGCGTGTTATAAGAATAATCTAAGGACCATCTGCAAGTGACAAAACAGTTTATTGATAAATAAAACTTAAAATTTTATTTATTTATTTATTTTTAATTTCAATAAATATTTTTTAGCATTATGAAGAAAACACTACATATTTTCATACGGTATTTGACTAATATAGAAGGGTTTGTGTGAAAGAAATGAATAATGTTTTCTTGAATTAAGAATTACGTTCTAAATTAATATTATTTGAAAAAGCAACTGTAAATAAAGTAATCATTTAAAACATCATTATATATGTTTGCAATATTACTCAATTTATTTCTTAAAATTACTTTCTTGAATTTTACCAAGAGATTTTTTTTTCGTTACAAATTCATACTTGCTTAAAATGTTTCAAGTGTAATTGAATGTTTAAATCAATAATTAGAAATTCGCGTAGTTAATCATCAATGAACTAATTGAGGATTTTATATCCCAATTCAAATTATATTACAAATATTAATTTAATATAATATTATCTTTTAGTAATTCTATGACTCAGCATTTCTTGTTGTACATAATTTACTTTTAATTCGATTGCTTTATTTGAGAGAACCAGAGATGCGCACAAATTTATCTTTTTACTTAATTTGGAGCAAAAGTCATGGCAACTATTTTATTTTCTTGAAAATACCAGTGTGGTAGGAAAATGTATCATATACATACGGAAGGACAATGTGGTAACTACATGTGTGGACAATGATTGGCACTAATTTATTACGGTAGTATACAGGGCAATATGGCCTTCCCGGTGCAAAAGAAGGACAGCACAGTACACATAAAGTTCGTATGAAAACCTGGGCCTTAAGACCTATAATGTAGTCTCCTACACCTATCACCACACGCCGCTAACGATGTGGGAGACGCTGAATACCACCAGACTCAGCAATTACCGCACCATGTGTGAACTGGATTACCTGTTGGCGCACAGCATTAGCAATTTCCTCTCGTGTTGCAAATCGCCTACCTCATATTGATTCGTTAATCTTGGGAATGAGATCAAAGGCACAGGGTCAGATCAAATTCACTTTGACATTCCATCGCATTTCTCCCTCGAAGAACGGTATTTTGACGCAAGCGGGCTGTTCAAAACGGGTTACTTCCATCTCACACAACACTCACCAACTGACTGATTTCACAGTCCTCGCTGCGCTACTACCAGCTATCACAGAGCCATCTGTTGTTCTGCATACACACTGTGGCTGCAGAAATTCCATACGACACATATATGTTTGTGGTCCGTTCACATAGCTACAAGAAAAAAATTGTTGCCATGACTTATGCCTCAACCCTCGTATAATCTTTGTTATACCGAGTGTTACCGAAATCAACTGACACATTTAGAGGTGGGATAGTTGGCAACGTGGGGACGACAAATCACCATAGAACATGTGAGTGCAAACCACTTTTAGTTGGTGAAAGTTTGTTAGTTGTAGTCGTCGGGAAGACGATTGGCCAGACGAAGGGAGTGGCTAAACGTAGACGGAGATATATGTAAACCACTCAAACGTCTCACTCGTGAAAAATATCATGTTTCCCTTCATCACGTATTCCCGGAATCGGCGCAGATATTACCAGCCATTGCCCACCATAACGTATTGTTTATGAACGATGATGTGCAACACATTTTTCGATTGCGGTGTGCAACTATTTCTATGCTGAATATCCAGGAAGGAAGATTGAACATGGAAGACATATTGCTTGACCTCCACATTCTCCACATTCTCCAGACCTCAACCCCTCAGGTGCCATCGGAAATCGCTTGTGTATAAGACGTCGGTGGTTACAGTGGATGATCTCACATGACCGGATCGTCATCACTTCAGCTGACATCCCCAACACTGGATTTGTTTGAACGCCTCGCAAAATTCTCCGTCTGTTGTATTCAGCTGTGCAATGATTTACGCGGCTGCAATTTCGAACAATTCCTATGACAGTCATTTGTCATTTTATTTCTGACGTCGAGCTGTGATGAATTGTTTGTATTATGAACATGCTTCACGTCTGGTAAATGTATTTCTAACATCTCCTTTCCCCTTTTTATTACACTATGCATTCATAACTGTTTTTGCTTTTAACTCAAACTAAATGAGGTTTTGAGATCCCATGCTGGATGCTATCACCCCTCTGAATTTGTCTGTCAAATTCGGCAACACCCTGTACAATCAATTTTTTGTATGTTTATACAAATAAATTTTTTCATTAAAAATATCGTATAATTTAATGACAAGAAATTTTTTGCAGAAAATATAAATAAAATAAAATGGAGTAATAAAACCATGATTAGATAAAGAAATCAGAGCTGTGCAGGAATCCCATGTTACGAGTTACGTCATATTTAATAATTATGGTAATGTTTTGCAAGGAACAGTGTAAACTACTAAGTTTTTAGTCATGTTATTAAGATATATTGCAGTTGTGTTGGAATAAAATATTAAAAAGAAATGCTTCATTAGCATAATATACATTTGATATTACGTCCATTATATTGGTGAAGACAGAAGAAAATTGCAACATAAAAATTAAAAGCGATTTTGTTAAAAAAAAAGACTATTGGAAGTTAAAAAAATAACCACTTTCGGGGCTAAAAATTAAGGTAGTTTCGAAATTTTTTCTTCTTTAATAGATACGTAATAAACTTAATTCATCATGTTCTTAAAACAAATACAAAATGAAAGTTTTCATTGAAAATATCAAATACATTAAAGGTTTGGTAATTTCTACCAAGAAAGTGACTGTAAAATATCGATAATAGATTTATTAAGTTTCATTCTAATTTTTCCAAAACAACATTATTATAAATATTTTAATTGTATTTTTGCATATATACATCTGACTAGCCATGTATGTCCTAGAATTACGTTCGTTCGAAAATAACTGGTGCTTGTATTAGTGCTAAAGAATAAAATTATCTCAAATTAATGTGAATCATCTCTATTAATGAGAATGGGACTGTAATTAATTAAAAATGTGAGTTTTAAGGTATAAACATTTATTGCGATTGCTTTGTGCAGTGTTTTCTATGCAAGAGATTCACTGACGTAGCTAGCTTTGAGGGGGACCTGTATCAAAATCCCGTCGTGGCCTTTTTTAAACGTAAGATCCATGTTAGTGGACTATAATTACACATGTTGGGGTCCCGTATCATTGATACGGCTGATACGGTGGTAACTACGCTCCAGAAGAGATTGTACAAGTAGGGATGTGTGGTGGGGCTTATCGCAGCGCCAACAGGACCTAAACTTCTAAAATCAATCTCAGGAGTATCAATGATAAATGTACAATACAGTGAAAGGAACCATCATATCATATTTAAGTATTAAAAACACTTATAACCTTCACAGATGGTTTGAGGCAGAGGTCACCAAAGTGGTAGTCCGTGGATCCCTAGTTGTCCACGAGAAAATTTCGCTGGTCCTCAGAAAAAAATGTGGAATCACATTTTTTTATAATACTTAACATTCACAAAATTTTATTAGTGGACCATGGGATTTAAATTATGAATTTACTGGTCCTTAAGGACAAAAAGTTTGGCGACCGCTGGTTTGAGGCACGGTTGCATAGGTACTAACTAGTGGCGTGTTGGGGAATGTTAGAGCCCACCTGAAAAAAGTCGGATTTTCAGCCTCAATAAGAACTTCGCCTGAATAAGGCGTTGGGTCCCCTAGAATCGTGGCATATCCCACGATGTGGAGGGTGTATGTTACGCCAATGGTACTAATACACACCAGGAGGACTCCAATCGTTTGCTTTTCTAAGACAACTCTCCATTTAAAATTACGAGTTTCTATCTAACTCGTAGATACTGACCAACAATGCCGGTTAATGCATTGGCCGCTTAAGGCGGGTAACCAGTCACCGGAAGGGCCCGGTTAAGCAGCACTTAACCAGGTTTTGTGGATATAAATTTCGATCTGCCAGTGCCAAGGGGATTGTAGATTTTCTCACAGAGCCCGAAATTAGCTTAAATCGGGTCTGCTAACCTATACATCTAATACTTCAACTCTCACTCTCACATCTTACAATCTCAAATCATCCCCTTACAATCACTTCAGTTATTTTTTAAATAGCAATATTAATTAACATGCATCATGGTATTTTCACAAGATAATGATTTTATATCAATCACTTATAAATAAAGGCCTTTGAGATTTAGCGAAGGGGAAAAGAACGCGTGAGAACCCGGCAATAGTGATAAAAGTGTTTAATTTTCGAATGTAATGTATTTAAAAATTTAAATATATTTAACTTCTGAAAAATGAAATATGAGAGAGAGAAAATATGTAGAATAAAAACTAAACTAAATACGATATTATTTTACAGGAGCAACTGAGCATAACTTTCCCATTTTATTACATGCAAACTATATGAGATAAAAATTGGAACATTGAAATTCTGTGATATTTGAAATAACTTCTTTATAATTTTAAATTGCATTTACCCATTGATTAGTTAGAAATATATATGTCTAAGTAATGATTTTATGAAATATTTGGTAAATACATCAGAGTTTATTAAATGAAACGTAAAACACTTTATTTTAATCAATAATAGGCATCACCTTTAAGGTAAATTTTAATCTACTTGTTACAAGTCATGTACAGTATGCTATGCGACTTAATGTACTTTACGATCTGTCTGTTTCCCGTCACACTCCCTTGGATATTATTGCAATAGTTTATGGGGCACCTATGTGACTAGACAGGTCGACTGGCTCAAGTAAATGGCCCTAATGTAATTGCATAAGATATTTTCTTGTGTGAATAAAGCAGTTGCAAAGTTACATTAATGTTTTTATTGAATTATTGCTTTTCACTCTTTTTCTGTTTTATATTCTATCTTTATGTTCAGTAAAATATGTATATATATATATATATATATATATATATATATATATATATATATATATATATATATATATATATTAGGATAGAAAAACTCAAATTCACTAATGCGAAGAATAGGAAAACCTTTTTCATCAACTCATTGCATAATGTTCACGTTTTTATGTATTACGAAGATTTTTCTTTGGCTTAATTACAATATTACTAAAAAAATTTTACAAACGACCATTTATGAAAGTGAAAATAAAAATTAATGTTATTATACACACAAATTGTGTACTTCCATTCATTCCTCCTATTAATCCAAACTATCCGGTGTATCAAAACTTCAATCAGTGTTCTTGAAACTTTTTCGACTCACAGTATTCTTAGAACCATAAGGTGTTTTTCGCAAGAACCCCATCTACATACACACAAACCCACTTAAAAGAATATACAGTCGAGCCTTTATCGTGCGAATTTTTCTATATAGCGGAATTTCCTGGAAACTTGAACATTTCACGATTTTCTTCATAAAATATCCTCTCTACAGCAAAGTGTATTTTCTATGTAACGAAATTTTCTTTTGTGATTCAATTTATTTCTCTACATTTTTGAAGTATTTCTAAACATTTCAAGTTATTCTCTCTTGAACACATTTTATGGTGGTCATAAATCTTGAACTGTTTTTTTTATATCCTAACTCGCTGAGAGCAATAGAATTCTGGACGTTCCATCCAAGAAGTGCAACATTTAACCCCCATTGTTCAGTTCACTAGAAACATCTTTGATATCCCTTTTCACACTCAGTGGAGTTGTTCCTTATCAGCGTGATCTAGTTATAAAATAATGTATGTTTAATATTACTTGTATGCTTTAAATTAGAAAATGTCCTTAAAACTCATTAATTTTAATATAAAATTATTTTCTTAATATTGAAAATGCAGTGTATTTGCCGACATTCTTTTTCTTGTTTCCCTTGCAGTTTTTCTTTCTATCTTTTTTTTTACGGGTAAGCTATATAAAATATTCATATATTAATTTTTTTTAAATGTTTGAATAATTACTTTTTTTAATATATGGTGTTTATGAATTTTAAATTTGTTTTATGTCGTTTTTAATGTATATTAAAAGATTAACCTCTATACAACGAATTTTTCATAAAACGAACTTCTTTCCGGAATTTAACGACTTCGTTATATAGAAGTCCGACAGAAAACTAAAATAATTTTTAAAGTGAATTACACAAAAATGCTATAGGAAGTTTATGCACAGGCAATTATCACTTACCCTTGCACTATAATTATTACCCGGGATATCTGCTTGCATTTTTCCATAAACCGTGGAAATCTTGGTGTGTGGAAATTATCTGCAGTCGCATTTCATGTCCTGCATTCAATTACTTTTATATTTCATTTTTGTAATCACTCACAATGAGAAATATTTTTTCCTCAAATACATTTTTCCGAATGACATTAAAATGTTTATAGGTGTGTATTTTCAATGAATTTACCACCTAAAATTGGAATTTTTTGCTTAAATTTAGATTTTTGCATCGAATCTGTTGATATTTCGATAAATCGCCTCCTGTCCTTCATTTTCCATTAGAAAAAGATTAAGTTTTGCAAAACATTGTACTAACGAGTATAATTCTCTTTGAAAACCCGGAATATATAGTAAGCAATATAGTATTCACAATCCAGTAGGTAGTAAATAAAGAAAAAAATCAACATTTTATTTTATTATATTATAATATAAAAGTTTAAAATTTATTTAAAAAAAACCTATTATGCATAAATAAAATGTACAATTTTTTAATGATTGGAATGTGCTTTAGATACTTGTGGTTATATAAACTTCATAGAGAACGTGAAACCCGTTTTGCATGCATATTTAAAATTTTCATTTCGATTTTAATTGTGACTTGTGGAACCCCTGGATATATGCCTCGTGGAGCCCCCCAGGGCTCCGTGCAACACAGTTTGAGGACCACTGATTTTTTACATCTCTTGTGAATCAAAATTTTTAAAAAAAAAGTCTTTCGACAGGTACAAAAATTAAACGTATTTAAGATAAATTAATTATAAGTACCTATTCTAGTATTAAATTTCTATTGTCTAAGATATTTATTTTTTCTCTATTCTAAATATACCAATACGACAAACCGAAGTGCTAAAGTAACGGCTGTCCATTAAGAACAAGATTACATAGTGCACACGGGACTCAAGAATCTAAACTTTCCTTTTCCTTTTCAGAAAACCTTCTCCATACCGAAATATCTTCCATACTTAAAAATCAAAATAAATCACTGCTTTTTCCGTTTTGCGGTGTGGTCCAGATTCCTCTGAAGAAAGAAGGTCGATAAAAACGTGAAATACGCAATCCGGAAATGACCCTTCTCCATCAGGCCACCCCGCCACTTCTAAAGTACAATTTAAGTGCAATAACGACAGGATCGATCCCACCCTTGCAATGAATGAAAGGTTCCTAACCCGGAAAGTTTGGCGAACAAAATTACAATCACGGTGATAGGTGGCGAGCGATTTCTGGCGCCAATCCATCGCTTCTCGGCCATCAATCAAGCCAGTTCGATGTGTTGCTGCAGTTCCCATAGGAACGATTCCAAAATTCAATATGTGATAGGGATTCAGGTATATATCTGGCATCATTTATCATGATTCTCCTACATAAAATTATGTATCCGTCCTGTATTGCCGATAACTAGGGCGTTCTGTAATTTGTCCGTTGTACAGGCTGTTAGACAGCTTGTCGATACTTTTTTTGCTGGTACTGCCGACGTGCTTGGGATGAAAGTGTGTTTTGACGAGGATTTTTAAAGTAGTCATTTATTTATTAAAATACATCGAAGAAATTTAAATTTTTTTCATTCGAATTTCAAAATTCCAGCTCTGTTTACAATTTTGTTAAAAATAGTTCAGTTGTTTTCTTTCAGATTTTTCGAGTTACAATAAGCAAATGGCATTTTACATAAACTATATGTAATACTTGGGTCAAATGATTGCATTTTGTATTAATTTGCTTATTACTGACATGTTTTTCGATATTCTGTTATTGCAGAGAGAATATGTTGAAAATTATATAATATATACATCATTGGCGTAACGGAGAACATTAGGGCCCCCTGCAAAGTCGGGTTTGGGGCCCCAAGTCGGATTTTACAGGGGTACTCAGCCTTTCTTTCTGCTGGACCGCATACATAGTAGATCTATTTCACGAGGGCCGCATGCATATGTTAGTTATTTCATGAGGATAAATGAGGAGAAGGGGGGGAGGAGAAATGCTTTAAGACCAAGATGACATTGGAAATGTAATATGTGGAAACTTAATCAAAATATTATAACTCCTGTTTTGCTTTTTTTAATTATTATTTTTAATATTCTTCATTTTTGTCACTAACACTAAATTAGAAGCATTTAAAAACACTCCTTCGCAATTTATGCATCAGTAAACGGTTTCATATGATTACCAATAATGGGCCGTGGGTAGCCTAGTGGTTAGAGCATCGGACTCCAGACCAGAAGGCCTGGGTTCGATGCTCGATGTCATCAAATACCCTCCGAGTGCACACGGAGTACGTGCTCGTTAAATCAGTGGGTCCGTAGTCTTGTGGGCTTATTCACTAGCGCAGGAACTGGAGAATTTTTCCCTCCCCTTCAGTTCACTTGCAGAAATTGTGGAGGTGGAGATAGAGGTCGTGTCGCCATCTATCGTCCCTTCGGGAAAGTTTCTCTGAGCTTAAATCGCACTGTCACCTGTATGGTGCTCAAGGTCAACGACAGGCGTACCTCTTGCCCAGGCCACGATGAATTTCGTGGGCATCGTTCTGACTACGTCAGACAGGTGGCATTAGCCACAACAACACCAATAATGTATCAAACTTCATGGGATGTCTCTGTTACCGCTGTGATATTACCACTGACAAAACACATTGTTGCTGTTGGAATGATTATTCGAGAAAATATGTTTATCGCCTCTTAAAAGAGTTCTTAGAAGAAAAGTGTCATTGGATGAGAGATTTCTGTTTATTGGTATTTTTTTAATTCAGATTTTTCGTGACAAATCAAACAATTACTGATCCATGTTTGTTTTTCACTAGAAAATAATCATTTTCCCAATCGTCCTAAAACGATATATTTTCTTTGAATATTTTTCGCTTGAAAGATATGAAAGATAGTTAAAAATTACTTCCACCCACTTTTCATTCCACTGTTGTCTGTTATCACTAACCTTAACTGTCCCAAATAGAAAAAGTATATCAATTCGTACCCGTACGATACTGACAACAAAAAACAAACTAGATGTATAATATTTTTTGATAAAGAATTTCCCAATAAAATAAGTAAATTTCTCAGAGCAGTGAGCCACGACCGGGCCACTTAAAAAAGCTCGTCGGACCGCAGGTTGAGTATCGCTGCCCCCGCAATGCGAGGGTGTACGTTACGTCACTGATTTACATTCTGTAACATACAGTAAAACATGTTACAACCTATATGGACTGAGTTAAATTTTGTGTGTATCGAATGTTCATTTATATTAATTACTTCAAAATAAGAACAAATTCAGTTTTGGATTATTAATTAACCCCTTAACTTCAGAGATAAAGTTGGGCCATTCACTCCCCAGTGCCACCTTTTTCCAAACAGGCGCTCGAAATTATGCTGTGTATTGAGTATAAAGAGAGAAGAAAAGGCATAAATAAGTAAATTCTTCGTAAACACGTTTCAGGTCATTGTACTGCATTTCAAATTCGTCTGAGTAGTTTTACAGATAGAAGAGGAATGCAAAGACTAGTAATTCGGAAAGGCAATGCATATATACGCCACGGGAAGTTAATTCCCCTGCTGAGCGAGACACACATACGCCAATGACAGTTAAGGGCTTAACGATTTATTTTTTGTTTAATTTTAATTTCAAAATATTTATTTTTTTTAGTAACAATTTTATAATTTTCTGAATGAGTATTCACCTCATTCACTCGAAATATGAATGAACCGTGCTGTTTTTGATATACAAATCACTCCTTTCAAAAATACTCCCGTACAAACTTAGTATTTTCTACTTATCGTAAATTTTTACAATAACTTAACATTTTCATCTCTCAGTTATATTACCTTGGCAAAAAATCAGTTAAGATTACAAAAAATTCACTCTCGTATATAAAAAAAAAAATTAAAATAATCTTTGGTGTGCTGAAATACTATTCTTATTATTATCAAGACATAAGGCCTCAAATTAAGAAAAATGGCGGAGCTTAATAAGGATAATAAAATATTTTCCCTTTTGCAGGAATTAAATATGTTTTTTGTATTCGCAATATAAAAAACAATATTTCATGTACAACTCTGTTTTCTTTTGAGAAGTAAGAAGAATTTATGGTAAACAATAAAAATAATAATTTAACTCAAATCTTTATATTCTTGGTTATTTATTCGTTTTTGTATTAACTTGTTAATTGACACCATATGAATGGAGTTGCGTGGGTTTTGTAAATTAAACCCTCCGCATCTGAACTATAAGATCTACAAGACTACAAGAACTATAAGATTTGACAAACATGTTTCTTTTATTAAGCAGAGATAGATCCACTAATAACAGGTTTTGCTGAATTTCTTATCCTTTTCTTTTTAATTCAAGAGGCGAGACCTATAATAAGGTTTTTGAATAAAATCAAATGGTAAGTGTTGAGACTTGGATATCAGTAACTTATCAACAATATATAGCCATACAGCATTATGAAATACCCAGTGAAGTGGGTGGGTAATGGCTACCATATATATATATATATATATATATATATATATATATATATATATATATATATATATATAGTATCAATAATCAATTTAACCCCAATGTTAACTTTTATCCTGATTACTTAAAACTTGTGAAAATTAACAATAATCCATTTAAAACTGATTAATTAGATGTATCATTGCAGTTTCTGAATAATAAATTTCATTGTAATATTTATGATAAAATTGATGCTTTTGATTTTAATATTCTTAAAGTGCCATATTGGAATTCTAATACATCAGCTATGTGTAGACTATGTGTAATTATATTATTCGTAATAATATAATAGTTAGCGATAAATCTAAAATTCTAAATGGTAATAACTTTATTAGAGTCATTATATTGAACATGAATACTCTATTAATTTTCTATACAATTATATTTCTAATGGTTTTAAGTTAAGTGATAAAATGGAATCATATTTAAACCTTAAATTTAACATTAATTGCATTAAGGTTAATTTTCTTTCCAATAAATTAACAGTACAATTATCCTTTTATCTCACGAGATGGCGCTACATGTTAAATAAAATTAAACAAATATTTTATATTTACATTATTAAATTTATTATAATTTTCTGTTTATATTATTAAATTATTCCTAATGTATTTTATTTTGTAATAATTACACATTTCTAACATTTCTTCCTTTCCCTATGACGCAGTAGTATAGGCAAATTACAAGTGAATTTTGGCTGGCCAAAAGACATGTTTAAACCTACATTCTTGGTTTATAAGGCCAAGAGTTTGCTTTTGTACTACCATGACTAATGCTTCTGTCTGTTCTGACTAGGTTACTTGTCCTTCTTAGGTCATTAACTGTTTGTATTTATTATTATTAATTATATATCAATGTGTGGAGGAGTTATAAGTAATATTAAAATTCATAATTCATAAAATTATCATTCATACTTTTCTCCCATTACTGAATTTTACAACAAAACAATTTTAATAATAGATTCTTTAAAGTTTTACGAATTTCTCTGTGATTCTTTTGAAATAATATTTTACTAATAGACATAGATGCATAGAAATATATCATTTCGAACAAAACATCAATATAGTAAAAGGTGTACAACTTTGCTTCCGTCATTTTGCATTAGATGGCTGTAGCGGTAAGTGGTAGTCGAAATAAATAGATCGTAGATGTCATACCATAAGCTTAGGTATTTGTAAACATAATGCCATTGAAATATTAGTCGATTTCTGTCTGCATCATAAAGTTATACTCGATTAAACATGTCAGCTTACGAGCCAAATTCTCGTCATTTGCGGGAGGTTTTAATTTTCTGCTTTTATATGAAGAAATCTGCGGCTGAGGCTCATCGAATGCTCTCAAATACCTATGGTGAGGCCGCTATTAGTGAAAGAACGTGCCGAGAGTGTTTTCAACGCTTCAAGAACAGTGATTTTGACATCGAAGACCAGCATGGCGGTGGAAGAGAGAAGATTTTCGAAGATGCAGAATTGGAGGCATTAGTTGATCAAGACTCGTGTCAAACACAACAAGAATCGGCATGATCATTGGGAGTGACGCAACAAGCCATTTCAAAACGCCTGAAAGTCATGGGAAGGATTCAGAAACAACGAAATTGGGTGCCGTACGAATTGCCGAGATATGTTGAACGGCGTTTGTTTGCTTGTGAACAGCTGCTTGCAAGGCAAAGACAGAAGGGATTTCTTCATTGCATTGTGACTGGGGACGAAAAATGGGTTCGTTACGATAATCCCAAGCGCAGAAAATCACGGGGATATCCCGGCCATGCTTCCACGTCGACGGCCAAACCGAATATTCACGGTTCCAAGGTCATGCTCAGGATTTGGTGGCTCGGCGTAGTGTATTATGAGTTGTTAAAACCGACTGAAAAAATCCCAAGCGATCGTTATCGAACACAATTAGTGCGTTTGAGCCGAGCATTGAAAAACAAACTGCCACAATACAACGAGATACATGATAAAGTGATTTTACAGCATGACAATGCTCGATCCCATGTTGCGAAAGTGGTCAACACATACTTGGAAACGTGGAAATGGGAATTCCTACCCCACCCGCCGTATTCTCCAGACGTTTCTCTCTCGGAGTATCCCTTGTTTCGATCAATGGCACACGGCCTGGCTGACCAGCACTTCCGGTCTCATGAAGAAGTAAAAAATTGGATCGATTAGTGTATCGTTTCAAAAGATGACCAGTTTTTTCAACGTGGGATAAGTACGCTGCCCGAAAGATGGGAGACAGTAGTGGCAAGCGATGGACAATACTTTGAATCATAAATGTATAATCAGTTTTTTACAGTAAAGCCTCGAATTTCGGAAAAAGTTGTACACCTATTATATATATATATATATATATAAATCATATAATTTTTCATTAATAATGCATGCGAGTTCTGTCTTTCCATAAAACGTGTACTTACACATCTATATTACAATACATTAAGCGAAAAACATTGTATGAAATATAAATTAAAAGAAAAATGATTACAATCTAAATTAGAAAATGAATCTCTAAATAATTTTATATTTTCTAACAGCAATTACCAAAATTGCATGCATTCCTCTTTTTTCACATAGGAAGTCAAAAATATTATTCAAAAATTCGCCATTTAGATCTATTCTAAAGATTGTATTAATTGCCAAACATGTATATCACTTAAGGGCAAGCAAATAAACACTTTATGTCAAAATAGCAAATGATCTCAGTAACCCTTCTTCATAGAAAAACCAGATGCCCCGCACATTAAGAGTTTCCCAATACCACTCGCACATAAAACCCCAAGATAAATCGAGTCTCACATCATCTTCATCTATTTCTCATTAAGGATCAGCAACTTATTTGTTGGAATCTGCTGTGCCATTCATAATATTAAGTAATTAACTACAGTAACCACCGCAAATAATAGAGTTAGCGTTTCAGTCGATTGATTAGGCAGGGTAAGCCCACAATCCTTGCCAATATCTCACACGATTCCTGGGCCATTTTCTGTTTATGGATTCGTTTGGAAATTAGATAGGAGGCTGACGTTATTTCAGCATCACCATATTCATCTTGGCAAGGGGAAGAGGTCCTTAATGGGCCCGGAAACTAAATGGGATTTCCCTTGCTTGTCCCATCCCGGATATGCAGACTTCTTCAAGGGTTGTGCATCCGGTAATAAAATAGGGGCCAGACTTCAGTTGAAACTTGTTGTAGTAATGAAGTTAATGAGATTTCATTTTAGATAGCTGTGAGAGGTAAAGAGTTGAATTTTGGATGCTGTTAATTTTGTGTAGTTTTGTTTAATACTGTAGATAAATTTATGTTATTTGAATAATAAAGAATTCATTTAATGATTGATAAATATCATTCTTCCTTTTACGTGCCTTTTTCATTTTTTTTGTTTATTCATTTATCAAACAGTATCGCTTGGAATTAAATCCTTAACCCTATAAGTGGTTTGCCCATATACTGTACGGGCTACCGAATGCTGGGCATAAGTGGTTTGCCCGTACACTGTACGGGCACTGATATTTATTTTTTCTATCTTTGATTTGTACATATTTTAATTGTTATAGTGATATTATTAGTGCTAGTGTTTTAAAGAGAGGCAGTTTGTCCATGGTACTGAGACACTTCTCATACGGGTTTTTTCTTTGCTGTGAAGGTGGACATTTTTCGTTGAAATCAAAAATTTAGATTCTTAAAAATAGTCGAGAAAGAACAGGGATTGTCAGCGTAATGTGCAGTTTGTTGCTTGAGAAGAAATGAAAATGGACAGATAATCTAAAACAGCCAATATTATCTATGCCCCTATAGCAATGGAAGACTTAGTAGTAAGCCATTCTTTAAATTGTGTGTGCACACAAACACGAGAAATCTTCAACCGTTTGAAAAAAGGTGCTAACAAGAAATTTTTTCTGAGTATGAGGCATATTCATTTCAGATATATGAAGCATTCTTCATTGCATGCAGAGTATTTACATAAAACAAACATTTAGGGTTTTTTGTGCTCCACAATTATAAAACAAAAATAGTGTGAAAACCTTAAAATTGAAAATAAAAATAAAATTCTTTCATTTTCGCATTCTGTTAAGTACTAATTTTAGTTATATACAATAAAAATTTACCATTCTTGGAATATTTAGGCTAAAACAATTTACCAGTTATAGGGTATATTTAACTTCCTGAACCTCCTATTTTTCTTCCTCCTTAATCTTTCTCACCACATGCAATCGAAGTGATATTGTTCGGCGGGTAACTTCTAATTGTTCTATAAAGCTCTTCTAAATTATGACGTGAGTTGTCATGCAGTAAAACTGTTAAGTGATTCGTCCTCAATTTTCTACCGTATCTGCTTATGTATCATCCTCAAGAAAAAAAATGTACTTCATAAAAATTTGCTAATCACTTTTTTTACTGTTGACTGATTCACAGAGCCTTCTCTCAAAGTCAAATTAAGTTCATAGCATTTTTTTTTTAATTTGAAGTTGAATCTAATGCAATGGCGCGGATGTTACATATCGACATTCATATCTTATAAAATGGATACACATGAAATAACACCTTATAAATTACTGAACTTGAATAAAAAAAAAACAGACAGCGATGACTAAACTGCATGTATCCAATATAATGGGCAGGTTGATGTGTTAGTGATTTTTAATGCAATCAACTTCAGAACCAAATTTTTATTTGCACACCTATCATAAGTACCCGTTTTTAATGTAGTGATATATAAGCATTATTCAATTATATCTTTAAAGTCAGTTAATATGTTCTCCAATAACTATTACGCATTTTGAAGTATTGCATGCCATTCAAAACGTTTATGTGCTTAAGCAATTTCCAATAACTGCTCTCTCTATTACACAAATCTTTTTTTAATATTACGTGAGTTGTGAGTTTGAAATTAAATTCTATTCCCAAAAATAAAAACTAATGACAATTAACGGGTTTAAAGTCATTTCATTAAAGATACTTAATCATCGTGTAATTAAAAGAAAATGTCTGCACAAAAAATAAGTGCAGTTTTGTTTTGTAAAAGAAGAATTAAGCTCTTCAGACTATTGGATTTTAAATTTACAAGAAATTACTGAAATGGATTAAATTAAGCACTTAAACACCCAAAGCACTTGAAATACAATTATGTAAAACGAATAATTTTGCGGTTTATTTAATTAGTATTTATTGTTTAATTATTCGTATATAATTTTATTCTAAGTTTTCTTTTTGGTCCCTCTAATTGCTTAGAAAAACACTTTTCTACAAAATCGAAGACAGGTACTCATTTCACATGATTCACAATTACCTTAAGGAAGATTTTAAAAAATATTAAATGTAAATTAATTATAATTTCTAACTTTTATTATTTGTTGTTTAAAAATGAAAAAATAACTAAAAGTGTTGATACTTTTTATGCCGTTACCATGTTAGTTAATATTTTTTTAGTGTTTATGATACTCTGCTATGCAATCATGGACAAAATAATTAGCTCACCAAGAAGGTGTCTTCAATATGAAACGAAATTTTATATACGTAATGACTAATTTGATATAAGTAAATTATTAGAAAGTCAAAGGAAAATGATCATTTATTTCAGAGTAAAAGGCAAAATAATGGAGGAATTAAAGCCCCGTTGAAACCCCTCTAGCGCGAATGCATGATGCGATACGATCAGACATTGAGGCATAAAAGTTTTGTATTATGTCTTGAGACATTTAGTTCCATATTTGCTGTAATCTTGACTCTAGTTTGCTCAAACTCGTAGGATAGCCAACTCGCCGTCCCAAATGATCCCAGATATGCGGGATTGGATCGGAAGATTGGGGATCGGAAAGGCCAAAGAAGGGTAGTAACAGTGCTGAGACAGTCTTGTGACGCTCTTGCCGTGTTAAGCCGAGCATTGACTTGTTGAAAAATGGCTCCTGGGAGCCGTTTCATGAGTGACAACACTTGCGGTTGCAGGATACCATGGACATAACGCTGGGCTGTCATGGTGCAACGGATCAATACCAGGAGTACTGCGTACTGTAAGCAATGGCACCCCATACCATCACACCAGCCGTGGGAGTGGTGTGTTGCTGTAAGGCAAAGGCAGGATTGAGGCGTTTACAACCGGATCTCCACACACGAACACGATAGTCATAACTGCTGAGATTTGAATTGGGATTCGTCGCTAAAGACACTGGTTCCATTCTGCTACAGTCCAGTTTCCTCGTGCGTGGCACCATTCCAAACGGAAGCGTCGATGGGTGGGCGTCAAGGGCAATACACGTAATTGTTGCCGCGATCTCAAATGTCCTTCAGTCAGGCGTTTTTGTATAGTTCGAAAAGACACAGGTGCCCCTAATGAAGGAGCTACATGTGTCTGGGTGGTGGCCGATGTAGTAGTGGGCTGTACGAGTGCATTTCTTACAATATGGCAGTCTTCTCGATGACTGGTCTGTCGAGGGTGTCCTGGGCCTGGTTTTCGTGTAAATGGTATATCTCGGATCTACTGGTCCCAACATCTCCTCACAACACAACCAGATCGGCCTAACTGACGAGCTACTCACCTAGATGACCTTCCAGCTTCTATCATGCCGATGATTCTCCTCCTCTGAAACTGCGACAGCTGCTCATATTGTCTTCGGAAACGCAGTACTGGCATGTCTACCTTAGCACTTTCTTTGTAAACGATTCAGCACACTCAAACAAGCTTTAGTTACCTGTTTTATACGCCATGGAGAACGCCGTTAAACGCCTTCTACCAGCTATATGTAATGCACAATCAAGCTGCATTTCTAATCATTTGCATATCTCCCCGACATGTTCCTTCATGCCAAGTTTCGTTACGATCCCGCAATTATTTCTTGGTACGCTAATTTTTTTATCCATGAGTGTATATTTAACACTCTACTTTACTTTTTAAATTACATTTTATTTTTTTTTCTTTACTTACGGTTTATTCACCCATATGTGATATTTTTAATTGTTATTCAGATAAGAACTAAAATGAAAACTGATTAAATCATGGAAAGCTATAGGTTCAAAATTACCTTTCCCACAGATATGTCAAACTAAAAACAACAGTTGCTACAAATTAAACCAAGTCAAATGTGAGTTTAAGAAAAAAAATTGTACTATTCGAGAATCATAAATTTTGAATAATTATCAAAAACAATTTTCTCAAATTTATAAAAATTGTAATGCTAATTGGATTTTTCATTGAGATTTATATAAAAAAAAAGTACTAGCGAACTTTTTTAAATAGTTTTTTATCCGATAACATTATATTCCACTCCCAATGATATATATTAGTATAAAAATTTACATGATTTTATAAATTAATATTTAATAATTTTACAATGTTAGATTTATAATATAAAATATTCATTGATTATATATTGTCATAACCTTTTTCGATGTGCAAGATTTCGAAATATATTTTTCCTATTCCTAAAATTAAATTGCTCCGAGGTTTTACTTTATTATATATAATTGGCTCATGTAAAACCCTCTTAAGAATTTTTTAATCAATAATTAATATTTCGATTGAATGGCAAAAATTTCATCTATATTACAAAAGCAGTAACAAAATTTACGCCAACCATCAGAAATTACTTTTGAAATAACATAAACAACAAAACTCTTTAGGTAATTCTGATCCAAACTAAATGTGATCCCTCTATATTTTTAAAATACTCTTATCTCAACGAACCCAAAAACTAACAAAGTCGACATTAGTTCGGATTTCCATTTTGAGCAAACTTTAATTCTCGAAGTTCCTGTACTACCAAATTACAGCCGAGAGGAATATATCAATCGAAGCGTGAAATGTTTTTTTGCCTGGAAGATTCTAGAATCGATGAAAGTAATTCAATACCGAATCGCTTAATTACTGTAGGAACGTGTGATTAGATTGGTAATCTTTAATTTCATCTTTGTCTTCACCGTTGCTCACAGCCGTTGGAATTAAATGTAAGGTTAATTGGAGGAGGAGAGAGAGAATCAATATCTTCTCTCTCTTCCAAAGAACCTCTTAAGCTGGATTGGGGTCGAGCTCATTAGTCAAGGGTAGAAGACGAAAATAAAACGTGATATTCACAAATTTTTTTAAGATTAATTCCGGATGGGTAATTAAGATACAAGTGTACTACTTCTGTCCTTCAGAAAATGGTTGAGTTTTAAATCACTTGTGGGGGGGGTAGTTATTTGAAAATATTGAAATCTGGATAAGAAATTTCTGGTTTGATTGACAAGTTTTCTCAATATTTTAGTGTAGTGTAATATATTTGGATTTCGTGTTATCTTAGTTTGCTCAAACTGCTAATAGTTTTCCATGTAAAATCAATTTATTGTTCGTATTTTGAAAAACTGTTCAAAAATAGTATTTTGAATTAATTTATAAGTGCTTTTGTAAAACACTCGTTCATACTCATGGTTTAATTCAAAACAAAATAATGAATTAAATGTATAAAAATCTTTTAAATTCCCTACTATTTAAATCATATATTGTTAGTTGAAAACATGAATTTGATTGACCGGGTTTTTTAGCTGTTTATTATAATTTTTTAAAAATATATAACACTAATAACAAATATTAATGGCATACAATCTTAGAACTCTGGTACAGACATCTTGTTCATCCCGACTTTCCGTATTGTCCTTTCCTAAGGAAAAACTAGTTCCATCCTACATCTCTCTCAGCATCCTTTTCTCTCAATCAAAGCAGCATTAACAGTTAATTCTTTGCAACACTTTGAACTGGTATGTTATACGCATATTTTCCACTTTTAACAAACGTATTTGTTAACAACATTAGATTAAGTCTTTAAAATTGTTAAAATGACCACGGTCATGCAGTAATCGACCCCGGATCTTACTGGAAACTCTGGTCCTAGTGGTGGAAATTGACTTTCGGACACGAAGTATCCAACAAAACAAATTTAAGTACCTCGAAATGTTTACCTTACATTTCATGAGAAAGAGTGTACCCTTGAAAGCTGTAAAAATAAAAATAAAGGAAAAACACACGCAGCGTTTCACTATATCCTACGACAGAGATGGCGAACCAATGGAACATGTGTCATTGATGGCACGTGACACAATATTTTAGGTACTTCACCGATCAAAAAGGGTTTGTATTTTAGTTCAAAATAACAAAGTTCACTATGAAATATTACGACCAAACGTGACTGTTCGGTCGTAGCGTGCGAGGCGGCGGGGATCACACTCATTTGTTATTGTCTTACAATCCTGGTATAAGCTATCTGTCATCTGATCTGTAACAATGGAAGTCGCTCTAATATTACTTTAATTTGAATTACAAGTAAACGTTTCCTACAATACAGTGCAGAATGTATTTTTTCGTAGTAAGAGGTTTTTTATGTTAATACTTAGTTTTGTTATTTTCCCAACAATCAAAAATCAAAATTATTTGAAGGCACGTCTATACCTCATTTAACATTTCTTTGGAAAAAAATGGTACTTTGACCCATGAAGGTTTGCCAGTCAAGTTCTAAAAGCTCATTTTTGCGCTTCCGTCAGTTCTGGAGTGGCTCTAGGGCCGGAAAAACCGGACCCCTGCCCGGGGCGGTATTTAGATCAAATTTTTTTTAAAAAAAATATTTGTTTTTGTTACAAAAAATTTTATATATTTACTGAAATATTATTGAGTGTTAATTTGGTGTTTCATTTTACGTTATCATACCGCCTTATTTTGTACTCTGTATGCTAAACGCTTTCTTTTATGTTGGAATTTGAAGGGTTTGAGACGAGAGAGTATACGTTAATTCATGAAATTTAATATATTTACACACTTGTACGTTCAATACTAACTTTCTCCCCATCCCGGAGCGGGATCACAACGTACATTCCTTTCACCCATACGATGCACGGTGTCAGCTGTCCAAAAGGGAACAGGGAGAATAAGAGTTTTTGGTAGATAGAGAGCCACAGGAGATGTCTTTTATTTTAACCTTGAGTGTAGTTATTATAAGTTAAAATAAACGCTTGTGTCCCCACCATCAGTTGACTTTTTTTCAAAGAAATTAGCGCGTTGAAATGGGCAATTGTTTCTCCTCCATTTCACTCGTTTGAAATAGTAACAAGTAATTATGTCCATAATTCTGAATTATTTCTTATTTTTAAAACTCAAAATAATATATATATATATATATATATATATTATCACTATCATCATTATTATTATGATTTTCATTATTGGTATTATTATGCATTTTTGTTCGCAAGAATTAATCAAGCCTTTTGCTTTGAAGAGAGGGGTGGCAAAACTGCTCTAGCCGGCCCTAATCACTTAACCCCGATTCACAAATACATAGGATTTTCCAGTATTGGGAAAAGATGTATAACACATAAAGCTTATGTTCAATTCAAAATATGAGGCATATTTTGTTGGATTCATAAACTCCTAATATAGTTTTAATATCAGTAAAGAAGAAGCATATTACTACTTTTTTAAAGCTATAATTGTAATTGACGTCAAAACTGCTTCATATTATCTAGCAGCCTTTATTTCTACCCATATATTTACAATGTAAACGCTTACTCGTGAGGAGTTTGTTCATTTTTCTATAAATTTCAACATTAATCTTTTTAGTATATAGTTTTTTTATAGCTAATTTTATATTTCATTCAATTTCAGTATATTAAAATATTTGTTCAATACCTTTATATAACTTGGCAATTTGAACACTATATTTTAGAAGCATAATCACTAGATACAATATTTAAGAGTATGATGAATCAGAACTTGTAAATACTTATAAACATGAAGCCGTTGCATCTATTCGGTGTGATAACAATAGTGTAGACGATTTTATTGCTTCACTGTAATTTTATTAAGAAAGATATGGTTTCTTAGGGTAATATGTATCATTATAATGTCACGGAGTTCGAAAGAAGTACACAGTTCAATTAAACAAACAATTAGATTTATTCTAACGCTTGGAGCTCGATACAACACTGGACTGAGAACATGCCCAACTGGCGATGAACTCTGCTTTTATACACTTCGGAATATTCGAGAAATAACCAGTATGCACTCTAAAGAATGATCTGGATTCATCTAGAACCTAGAGAAACAATACATTAAAAACGGAAACAAAATTCCAGTCTTTGGATAAATCTGCCGGGGCCGGGATTCGAACCCGAGACCTGAGGAAGTTCAGTCCAACGCTCTGCCAACTCGGCTATCGGGACTTGTAACGCAAATTATGCGTGTGGCATTGCTCCCCTCGAAAAGAAGACAGCGCCCCGCTGTCATTTTTTGTTCAAGGGTCTTTATTCTGGAACGAGTGATGGGTCCTTTGTATGATTCTTTGGGAGGAATATCCTCGGTTTCGATTTGCTCGGCGGGATCATGGTACGGTTTCATACGCAGTACATGGACAACTTCTCTTAGTTTTTTTTTCGTGAAGCGGGATCAAAATCTTGTACTTCGTAAGTCACGGCTGATAAACGGCGTAGCACCTGATACGGTCGAAATACCTTCTTAAGAGTTTTTCGGAGAGACCGACTTTTTTCTCACTGGAGTATAAACCCATACGAGATCTCCGGGAGCGTAAGATACCATTTGGTGTTTGGAATCGTAACGTCGACGATCTTTGTCTTGAGCTCTCAGAGTGTGCACTCGGGCTAGCTGTCGTGATTCTTCGGCTCTGGCTGCTATCTTGGTGATGTTATTGTCATCAAAATCGTTAGGACAAGAATGGTAGCATTGTATCTAGTGTCGTTTCCGCTTCACGACCATGAAGTAAATAGAACGGCGTAAAACCTGTGGTCTCTTGTTTAGCGGTATTATAAGCGAAGGTTACAAATGGTAGAATTTCATCCCAATTTTTCTGCTCTACATCCACATACATTGACAACATGTCGGCCAAGGTCTTATTGAAGCGCTCCGTCAGTCCATTTGTTTGGGGATGATACGCCGTTGTGAAACGATGATCAATGTTACACAAGTCGACGAGAGAAAACAAGTCTGGATCGAAAGACGGCTCCACGATCTGTGATAATTACTCGAGGGAGCTCCATGCCTGAGGACAATTTCTTCAAGTAAGAACTTCGCTATTTCGTCGACTTCGGCTGTCGGCAAGGCTTTTGTTATTGCATATCGTGTTGAGTAATCCGTGCAGACTATTATCCATTTGTTTCCATGAGCAGACTTTGGAAATCTCCCAAGGAGATCAATTCCAATGCGATGGAAAGGAGCTATAGCTGGAGGGATGGGAACTAAACGTCCAGGTGGTCGTTGAGGAACGGACTTTCTCCTTTGGCACTCCCGACAATGCATGACATACCGAACGACATTTCGGTACATTCCCGGCCAGTAAAATCTCTTGCGAATCCTGTCATAAGTTTTCGCGAAACCAAGGTGTCCTGCGGTGGGGGCGTCATGCGAAAGTGCCTTAGTATGTCTGCTCGTAGATGTTTAGGAATGACTGGCAACCACAACTTTCCATCTGGATCAAAATTCTTCCTGCAAAGGATACCGTCGATAAATCTGAATTCTTCGTTTTTGGATGAGTTGCTCAAAAGTTTTAATTTCGCAAGGTCTTGATCCTTTTTCTGTTCCAACGCAAGGTTCATACTCGTCGTGACTGCTAAAAATTTGTCTGATGTTTCCGTTTCCTCTTCCACTGGATTTCTCGAAAGAGCGTCGGCGTCACTATGCTTCTTACCGGTTTTATATTTTACGTCAAAATCATGCTCTTGAAGTCGGAGGGCCCATCTGGCAAGCCTTCCTGAAGGATCCTTTAAATTCATGAGCCAGCACAAGGAATGATGGTCAGTTACAACAGTAAAGTGTTTTCCGAATATGTACGGCCGAAATTTGTTGGTAGCCCATACGATGGCAAGACATTCCCTTTCTGTGGTGGAATAATTCTTTTCGGCTTTTGTCAGAGTTCTAGAAGCGTATGCTATAACTTTCTCGACATTATTCTGAATTTGTACTAGGACAGCTCCGATACCGTACCCGCTTGCATCAGTATGGATTTCTGTAGAAGCTCTTTCGTCGTACATCCCCAATACTGGATCCGAAGTAAGTGCTTTCTTAAGACTGTTAAATGCTTCCACCTCTTCAGGACCCCAATGAAACTCCACGCCACTTTTCAGCAACGACTGCAAGGTTCGGCGAGATAACAGAAACCTTTAATAAATCTTCTAAAGTATGAACAAAGGCCAAGAAAACTACGTATGTCATGTATATTCTTTGGAGTGGGAAAATTTCTTACGGCTTTTATTTTGTCGGGATCGGGACGAACGCCATTACTAGATACAAGATGGCCCAGAATCTTTACTTCTTGGGCAGCAAAAGACACTTCTTTGAATTTAATTTAAGACCAGCTTCCTGAAGACATTTAGAACAAGTCTTAATCGTATAAGATGGTCTTCAAAAGTTTCTGAGAACACTATTATGTCATCTAGGTAACAAAGACACATAGTCCATTTAAAATGGCGTAGCAAATTGTCCATCATTCTCTCGAAGGTCGCAGGTGCATTACAGAGACCAAACGGCATGACTTTAAACTCGTATAAGCCTTCGGGGTAATAAATGCCGTCTTTTCACGATCCGCTTCGTCTATTTCTATTTGCCAATAACCAGATCGGAGATCCATGGAAGAAAAGAACATGGCACCTTTCAGACAGTCGAGCGTATCGTCAATACGAGGCAGAGGATAAACGTCTTTTTCGTGACGCTATTCAGCTTGCGATAATCGACGCAAAAACGCCAACTACCGTCTTTTTCTTACGAGCACAATGGGTGATGACCAAGGACTTTCAGAGGGTTGGACGATACCTTCATCAAGCATTTTTGAACCTCTTCATGAATGATGCGTCTTTCAGTCAGCGAGACTCTGTAGGCTCGTTGGTTGATTGGAGCATGATCACCAGTAAAAAATCCTGTGTTTCACATTCGTCTTCGCGGCTGTCGACTTGTCGGTCTTCGTGAAAAGCCCAGAAAATTTCGGAGTAGTTCGGATAGATTGTTTCCTTGTTCGTCACTTAACTCGGGTGACATCATTAACGAACAATTCATCTGTGACCTCGAAGTTTCTTGCTGGTCATCAAGCAACCTGATGTCGGAAATAACACATAGATGCCCTTCATTTTAGTGGTTCAGCTTGGCCTATGCACATTCCTCTAGGGATGATTTGGTTTCGAACACGGGTTGGTAACCCAGACATCACTTTTCCGTTACGATATGTGGATACCATGGACGGTGTAGCAATATTTTTCTCTCGAAGAGCAAATGTTTGCTGCCGTCTAGAACTACATTTATGTCTCCTCGGGTTTGATATCCTGATACTGTTATTCTAGTTAAAGAATGCGGCTTAAGTGTATAGTCCCTGGTGGCATACAAATTCCAGGCGTCAGGCGCTGTGGAGTCTCGACAGATGTCTTCTAGAACAAGTTCATTTTGTCCACAGTCTATAACGGCAGAGACGCCTCTAAAAAAAGTCCCATCCTAGGATGACGTCATGGCTACAATGTGATAAAACAATAAATTCAAAGGCAGTTCTCGATTGTTTATACGGACACGTAAAAACACATTTCCCTATCGGCCGAACAAAATTTCCATCCGCAACTTTCAGCATAACGCTCTTGGCATCAGCAAACAGAACTTTCTTTAAAAATCGGCGATACTTATCGGATATGACAGAAAACGATGCCCCAGAATCTACTAGAGCACGTATCGGCTTCTTATCTATTATTACGTCTAGTTGGTTACCAGTCATCTTGGCGGTCGACGGAGGATTTCAGTACACGCGGCCTCACCTCCTTGAAGGTCGCTCTCCTTAGTTTTCTCGCTCCTACGGCCTGGCGACTGACTGGATCGGCGATATGGCGACGGGGATCTGTAACGACGTATTGGGGGATCGGCCCTCGTGGGACTTGGCGTAAAACGGCGAGAAGAGTTTGGTCGGCGTATTTCTTCTTCAGTGCCAACGTCGTCGAAGTTCCGTCGGCGGTTTCGAGAGTTGTCAAAGACAGCCTTTCTCTCTCGGCAGTAGCGCATTACATGTCAGGACGTCCGCAGTGGAAACAAACAGGTCTGTTGTCAGCCGTTCTCCACACATCTGTTTTTCTTGGTTCAGGTGGGAATTTCTGAACAGGAGCTCTGTATTTCCTGGTTACAGCGGCGTATGTTGGTCGTGGTCGGATTTCTGTAGGTTTTGTTGACACTGGGGCCAAAACCCTTTCAACTTCGTCTTGAACGATCTCTTCTAAGGATTGGGGATCGGAGTCAAAGATTCTTGCGTCTGGTTAACTAGTCGATGGACTTCTTCTCGTACGATTGTGCGAATAAGAGAGGCCAAAATCAGTCTCATCCGTCAGGGATGCAACCGGTACGACGTTTGGAAGCCTTTCAAATCTCGGTCGACCAACTCTCTTCTGCTTCATATCTTCGATATAGTTGCACCATTTGATAAAACTTGCTGTGTCGTTGATTTCTCTCGTCAACAGGGGCCTGATAAATATCCTCAGCAACACCTTTCGTAGGTGTGACACTTTTCGTCTTCTTTCATCAGAGGATTTACCTCTTGGCAAAGTCCTAATACACTTTGTATGTAGGGACTGTGTACTCTCGCCTGAACGCTGGGCTCGGCATTTTAGTTGTTCTCTCTGCCCCTTCTGGTATATTTTTGACGGTCACCGAAAAGTCCACTTAGTCCATTTTTAAACGCTTCCCAGGAATCTAAGGCGTCTTCGTTGTTGACATACCACTGTCTCGCAGTACCGTCAAGAAAGAAATAAACGTTAGCCAGGCACATCATGTCATCCCACTTGTTAAAGTTGGCTACTCGATCGTACTCTTTAAGCCATTTGAGAGAGGTCTTCCCCAGGCGCTCCTCGGAAGGTCGATGGGCTCCTCCATTGCTGTAATGAAGGTGTTACTACAGAGAGGGCTTGGCTTCTTGCTCGGGTCGGCATTTTTGTCCTCTTCCTACTATTTTCTTTTAACAGTCCAGTTGGGGATAATCCTCATAACCGGAGGCTCCTGCGAAGGTTGTCGCTATTATCCACGTTTGACGTAATTGTTACCCCGCGCCTCCACCAAACTTGTCACGGGTTCGAGGAAATTACACGGATTCAATTAAACAAACAATTAGTTTATTCTAACGCTTGGAGCTCGATACAACACTGGACTGAGAACATGCCCAACTGGCGATGAACTCTGCTTTTACCGCTTTGGAATATTCGAGAAATAACCAGTATGCACTCTAAAGAATGATCTGGATTCATCTAGAACCTAGAGAAACAATACATTAAAAACGGAAACAAAATTCCAGTCTTTGGATAA
>BMAU01015403.1:0-22553 GCA_019973935.1 Trichonephila clavipes
GTTAGCCTTTAAAAGATAAATGTTGAGGTATTTTGTATAAATAGATATTTTTGAACAATAATTCGAATGTTTTTGAATAGCTCGAATTTAAAATTGATTTTTATGTTTATTTATATGCATAAATGTCTACTGTAAATGTTTCCGTATATTTTTGATTACCATTTATTCAAACATTCAAGTTATAAAAAAAATGTGTGAAAATCTTCATTCATGTTGTCTTTGATGTAAACTGAAGTTCAAGCACTTAAAATTCAAATATAATTCGGTGTATTTTAACAATATATAACTAGGCACTGAACTTAAACTTCCCTGAACACTTGGGTTTTGAAATCTAAAAAAAAAAAAAAAAAAAACTAATAAATCTTAATTAGTTTTTTTTTCGTTGTTATTTTTATAAAAGTGTAAGAAAATGTTTCAAATGATTTGATGAAGTTTAAATTTATTCATTTTTAGTGGTTGGAAAATTGAAAAGGTTTCAAATTTTAAAGAGTTTGGTGTTTTATTAATTTTTTCGGTATCTTATAATAAAATAACCATGTTTCAAAAACTGAAAGCTTTGATTAAAATATGAAAAATGAAGCGAAAGAATATACTTAAAAAAAGATAATTTGTCTAACTATATAAAATAGCAGATTGCACTGACACGCCCCAACTTGTTACAGTTTCAAATTAATATGAAACCAAAAGGGAATTGTAACATATTTTACTTATGCGTTGGGACTTTTCAAAACTTTAAAAAAACGAGGTAAAACAAATAAACACTTCCTGGGGTCTAAAGAAATTTCCCCTCTATTTTTTACGATTGCCCCAGGGTCAAACACGGGGTTTCCTGCGAGCCATAAAACTTCCTATCAGTGTCCTGCTGTGTTGCTTCCACCGTCTTAAATTATCTTTCAAGATGTTAAACCTTTAAAAGGGGGAAAGGATTTCAGAAAAGTGCGGCTAATCCGCTTTTGAAAACGTTACTTGAAGGCAGAAAAATCCGTGCAGTGCATTTTCGAAGCATATTTACACTGACGGAATTTTCCGTGCTATCCGGTTAGAGGGTTAAATTGTTCACAAAACTTACACACTACTTATAAATGTATCAGTACTGTACAAAGTATTTGATAGTTAATTTATCAATATTCAATTAAAAACAAGTTAATAGAATTACTAGTGACTCCCTTGAGCTTGTCATATACAAAATTATATATAAAACTTAATATTTATATTAATAATTTGTACGGTTTATAATTAAAGTCGTATTGTATCGCAGTTTTACAATCAAAGTACATTACAATTACATTCAATACATTGCTAGTGTAAGAAGGGGACGCGATGAAAATTCTGCCTGAAAATTGAGTCGCAAGTATTGAAAGTTTAAGAAGCAATGCTTTATCACAATCTACAACACCCTTTTTGGTATCATGACTTCCTTTAGATTCTAAGCAGGATTTTTACACACGAGGACGGAGGGGTTTAATTCTTAATTATCCCCCCACACTGATACACCTAGCAGATTTTTAATCTTTAGCATAAAGATTACGTCTCTCAGCACTTTTTATCACTTTAAAAACAAAAAAACACAACTTAATTCCCCTCCCCTCCCATAAAAAAATTATGTGCACGTCCTGCTTCAGTTTACTAATTTTATTATTAAATTATCGTGTCAATAAGATTCATAAATTCAAGCTGCTAAATATTTTGTGTGGATTTGCTTTTTTACACTGTGCTTTAAGAGACGTTTGCAGCTCTCCAGACTTCTCCATCTTTGTATATATATATATATATATATATATATATATATATATATATATATATATATATATATATATATATATATATATAAATATGTTTACAAAAAAATATTTTTTCCCCTTTTTGCTCAATACAAATGTGTATTGAAAAATTTCTCTGTATTTACTTATATATTTAAACATTAAACTGACTTAAGACAATTACTCGTGTATTAAATTGTTTCTCGTTAACTAAGTTTTTAGAAAACCAGTGAAAATATTCGGATTATTTCTAAAGCAGGCAAAGGACTAAAGTCTATTTTGTTGGTAAAAATACCTTGGAAGCGGGAAAATGTTCCTTGGAAGGGTTCCCTCCTGCAACGTACCCCAAACGAAACATTCCTTATTTTATGACCTGCTTAAGGGCTAATAAAAAGAGGGATGAAATGAATGACCCTTCCAGAAATCACTCTTTTTCAAAGAAAGAGAGAGAGAGTTGACGTAATTTCAAATCAGCAAACACACACATACAATATTTCTTCAATTGTACGGTAATTATGACTTCACTTTGGATATATTTTGTATTTTCCCACGAGACTTACAAAAATGTACAAATATTTTTATCATATTAAGGGAACCGGGACGTTCTCGATGACACAAAATGAGCAAAATTTGGCTTTTCGAAAGAACATTATTTTCAAAAACAGAAAGACTCCATAAATAAAAAAATTGTGTCATACAATCTATGTACTTTTCTTAATATACTACAACATAAAATTATTAAATATATAAAATATTTTAAGAAAAATATAAGGATTCGAAAAAATACACACCAAAAGAAGTTTTTGGATACATGGTGCTCTTTAGGTACATGTATCTTTCCTTTTATGACATATAACACCACAAAACATGCTGTTTTAGTTATAAAATTGTACGTTTATTTAAATGTAATAGTTCTTTTTTCATATTTCCTTGCTTAGAAATTTTTTAAAAAAATTTTGAATTTTGACTTTTTGAAATTTTGATAAAAATGGCAATTTTTTTTCAGAAATTGAACAATAAAAGTAAAAATACTAACTTTTCAGAAATAAATTTAGTAGCATTAAATACATTATTATGACACAAAAAAGCTCATACCAAGTTTCATTTAAATATAACAAATAGATTTTTCTATACATGTACCTAAAAACTGCAAAAAACCATTTTGAGAAAATTGAAAAAAACTAAATAAAATGATACACTTACCTAAAATTTAAGGTCTAAAAATTTTCCAGCACTGTACTCATCTTGCATTGACTGTTCTAAGGCATCCTGTTTCCTTTTAATTTGCCTTTTTGTTGTCCTGGCTTCTTTGGAAGCTTTTTGAACAGCCATCTCAGCTTCACAAATTCTGACGTAGTCAATTTTACGAAGGCCTTCACAAGTGTTGACGCCTGGATTGATTTTTTTTAATGCTTTTAATACTTCAGTTCTTGCATATGCACCTTCATTGAAGCATATAACCGCGTCCATAACACCCATTTGCAAAGTTCTTTTGCTTACAAATGTTTTTTTCGGCACACGATTCCATACACAGTTATTAAAGCTTTCGTTGGGATTCTGAGTTCGGCCATGCAAACATTTTAATAACAGTTCTTTTGCAATTAAATCTCTAAAAATGTTTTTAATTTTAAAAAGAACTGCATCTGGGAGGGAATGTTTGTGGGTGTATTTTTCACCTGATACAATGCTTTTATTGTACCCGCACCAACTTTCTTCTCCCATAGGGCACAAAGCATGTTGTAGATTTTCATCTGTCGACAGTTTATGGAAATATATTGCCCAGATGGATTTGGATATATCTGCGACTGATTTTCCAACATTTCTTCTTATAGCTAGGCCATAATATTTTTCCACCAGAAGAATTTCTGCATCTGTCAGCCTTCCTCGTCCAGATATCGGTTTGTTGTCTGACAGCTTGATGGATTTTAAATTGGGTTGAATCCTAGGAGGACCCACTTTTGGTCGCCAAATTTTGAGCGATAAAGGTTACAATATGGTAACCCTTCCATTTCATCCAAAAATTTGGATTTTCAAATCACCTAAAAAATGGCAACCCTAAAAGAGTACAACGTTTTTCGCCTTTTCCGAAAAAACGTCATTTTGACATTTGAGAAGGTTTGCTCTCCACCGGTTGTTGTTAAGAATGGCGTGTGAAAGGAAATTAATTGAAAGTGAGGCTACGACAGGTTTCTTTGTGCTCCTGGGCACAAAGGGGAAGAAAGAGACATTAGAATGGTAAAAAATATGCGTTTGTAAGAACGAAAGGGAACGGTTGACGGCTACGAATGGCGTTGCCGCAACCAGTCGAAAGATAATCGCCACGACGTTGTTCGGAGTGTGAGAAAACTTGCTATAATAATTATCTTGCGTTTGACCAGATATTGGTTTGGCAAGAGCATGAATGCGATCGTGGTAAATGTGACTTCAAAGTTAATAAGAACAGGTCACAAGTTGGTGGATGACAATTTTCATGAATTCCTTGCATCCATCGCAAGGGTGTATCCACCAACGGAACATGACGAAATGCAAGCGTAAGGTAAGGGCATTTTAAATTTCTTTTAAATGATTGATTTCATGTATTTCTTCGATTTTATATTTGCGAAACGCCCCTTTCGTCCTTTTTTAAAAATGTAAATTATGTTGTACACACTGGTTTTAGAATGCTTTTTTAAAATGAATTTCATTGCTTTCTCCGTTTTTTTCTTTATATAATGATTAATTTAATGTATTTATTCGTTTTCATCTTTGCGAAACGCCCATTTCATCCCTCGCTGACGCATGCGCTTCCCAAGAGTTTTTCGTCATTGACGCCTTTTTGAAAACCTTCAATTTGGCGCTTTTTGGCGAAAAATTTTTGGTGCCAAAAACAGCAGTGGGTCCTCCTAGGATTTTACCTTAAATGGTTCTTTAGGGCTCTCAGTCTTGCTCCCATCCTCTTTTGGACGTGGCCGATGCACTCTAGTTTTTCAACAGGAAATTCATCACCGTATATGTTTGATTCTTGAACCCTTAGGAACCCCTTCGAATCTCCATCTCCAAGGTACTGAACATACCGAACATTGTAATTTGGTAAGGAGCGACTGAAAATCCGCAATGCTCCTTCACTCTCCATTCCCGCACTAAATCCATGATACTTTACCTGGCAATTATCACAGGTTTTGTTCGTACTTTTGCATTCAAAATAATATTTTGAAAGGCACTCAAAATCAATTACTTTTCCATTATCGAGAGAAGTTGCGGTTACAACGCCATTCTTCGAAGTGTGTCCTCTTTTCTGCCAGGTCCCATCAAGAGCAATTGCTATGTTCTTATTGTGTTCATTTTCAATGACAGCTTCATTAACGCTGTTAACCATTGAACGAGATGAAACAGTTTCCAACGCTTTAAAAATTGGCGTATACAATCTTTCAAATTTAGCTGGAGGAGGAGGTAAGTTCATCAGCGCACAAAATATCTGAGCTGCACTTTTACCAATTCCAATGCACCTCATGCCATAAACAAACCTCAAATTTACTTCATATCCATCTGACACGGTATTTGAAGTCATTGAAGTATGACCAGAACCACAATACTTGCAAGTTGCTGACACACTAGTCGCAAGGCCTTTGCGACTACTTTTATTTTCAGCAACATCAAAGCAAAAAGATTTATCACAATATCTGCATTTTGCAATATTGTTGAAAATATCATTGAGCATATTTAAGTCAATAATAACATACCTGCTTTGAGTATCAACTGAAAAATTATCTTCATAGTCCTTAAAAGACCCTTCACTCTTCTCAATTTTCTTTTTAGATGCACTGACATCAAGTCGTTCACTCTCAGCATTTACTGAAGTTTTACTACGAATTAAACGACGTTTGACTTGGCCAAACTTTTTCTTCGAGGCATTGTAGATGTTTAAAATTCTCGCAAATTACAAATTGAATGTAAACAACAAAATAGTATGTAAGCAGTCAAAATAAGAAGTTCGTACTTCACGTGTTTGTAAACCAAGCACGAGGTAGCAAAACGTTCAAAAATCGCACAGTTTGTGTATAAACAAGATTGAGTTGAGTAGTTATAGTCCTTCTCAAAACACAAGAATAAAATAAATAAATCAGATTAAGCGATATAAAAACTCCAATCTACATAAAAACATGCTTCGGTAAGCTGTAAGATGGGCGTGGCAGTTGACGTGCGATAACGTAAACAAGAGGTGTGACAGCTGTTGCTTGCATTTTAAAACCGCAATTACTGGGATATTAAGTTTTAAACCTATACATGTTATACATTTTTGGAATCAGCATTAAATCTACTTTTTTTAAGATGAAAATTGAAAAATCGATTTCTTGAAGGCTTAAAACGTCTCTGTTTCCTTTAGGTAAAATCAAGATATGTTCATTATACCTGCTTTCCTTTACAAAGGAGGTAGTGAAAATAATGTTCAGATTAATAAAATCTATTTCTAATTTGTTTTTATAAATTTGTTTTATATCAGCTAATTTTAAGACTTTTGTCTATATTTTGCATATATATATATATATATATATATATATATATATATATATATATATATATATTAATGGACTTTTGTAGTACTTTTATGTTGATTAATATGCCTCAATGCTTGATTTCTTTGCTTGAATACATCTTCCCAAAACACAATTTTATAAAAATTAATTATTAGTGTAAACATGAAATTCCAGAATGTTTGTGCTTCAGGAAAGATGTTTTTTCATGAACCTTCAATGTTTAGTTCCTAGCATTGTTGATGGAATGTGGGAACTTTTTCCGGAAACACATATCAAGTAGGTTTCTGATACTTTTGATATTTTGTTTCACTAACAATTGGTACCCGGTCTAGAATTGCATTCACTTAACTTTATCAATTCTTTGAATTTTTCTTTATAAAAAATAATAAAAATAAATGAAATTAAACATTCTTGACTCATATAATACTACAGAAAAAATAGCTTTCAGAAAGATAAAGATTTACGTTCATAATAAATAAAATGAAATTTTTTTGCCTTAATTTTGTAGATTTATTCTTTGTTGAAAATTTCATTTATGTTTTGCACAACTTAATGTGATTTATATTTGCACAATCCATCATATTCTGAATATAATACTCTTTATACCTTGTATCATACAAAGTCTTAAAAATTCAAATTTATGGTAACTAGATTATTCAGTGAACATTTGATTACTGAAACACACACATATTTGTGTTACAATTATTCTAAAGCATTTAAAATTTACTCCAGATAACAAAATAAAGAAAGAACTTTTTTTTTCATTTTTGAGAATTTTTTTATTTTATGTACTCAATATCTTACTTTTTCATAGTTGTAGAATATTATTGAGAAAAAAATCAACTGGTGTACAACAAAAAATTGTTCGAACACTGTACAATCTTAATATCTTAAATATAAGTCAATATATTAAACAAAAAGTGAAAAAAATTACAAAACTGTTAATGTACTTTATGGAACAGTATGAAATGTGCATTAACTTTTAAGAAAAAAAAAGAATTCATGTCAAGAATTATATCTGAACAATATTATTTTTTTTTTAAAAAAAAAGAGTTGAATAACAATTCTTAAAAAGCGATGCAATCTTTTGTAAGGTATGAATACGATGTAACTCTTTTCAAACATACCAAGATAAAAAAATATTCCTTCATAAGTATTTTTTTATTGCATAATATTTCATTAAATTTGAAAATTTTTCTATACATAAACCTACAAACATTGCCAAACAATTTATCCAAATGGCAAAGAAATTGTAAAATTAAAATTTTAGATATTCCTCTAACAATCACACTGAAGGGGAATTTAATAAATAGCAATAAGAAAAAAAAAATTTTTTTGAACTATTCACAGTAAAATCTCAGGTTGTTTTCTAATTATCAAAAATTTCTATGTAAACATTAATTTAAAGGCAAAAAATTTGCAAGGTTATAGAAGAGTAACTGAGTACCTGTAACAATATAAATTTTGTGCAGTTTAAATTAGCATGAATATTTGTATTGAGTTATAAAACAAAAAAACAGTACGTCAACATCACAGATTAGAACAGAGGTTCTCAAACTTGTCATGTTTTTCGATTTGGAGTAGACCCTTGCTTACTTTATATTGAATTTTTCAAATTCATGAACTTCAAATGCGTTTTTGACAGCTGGTATACCATGGTAGCTTGCTGCTACTTTAAAAACATTTATTTTTCTATCTGTAGTGAAGTGTAGTATGAAAAAAATTTAAAAAATACTGTCAGGCATTAGCCCGTGGGTCATGTCCTACTTCCAAGTTTCCCTCGTGACCTATAGGTGTGGAAGTGAACGAAGAATCATGCGTTGCCATAATCCTAATATCTCTTTATAAAGATTTTAACTCAAACACTATACAATGATAATATTTATATTTTAACTCAGCGGATCTGAGGTGAAGAAACACACAATACGTATTATCAAATAAGCGCGACCCTGACCACTATGTTTAAATTTACCGCCTTATCCTAATCTCAGTATATACACAGTTCCTAGTAATTAATAGAACGATCCTACCTCTATATCCCAGGTAGCAGAAACTCTCTCGAATCCTAAATGACTTTTCTTTATCTCGCTTGGAATGGTGTCCAACTTGACTTGAACACACTGGCATGAATAGCTGAACTCTTGAATGTAGGATAACTTCTCACTTTTAACTTTAACACTCCTAACCACAGACTAGCATAATCACTTCCCGAAGTCCACCACGCTTACGCTAAACTTCTGCTATTTAAAAGTCTCTTAATTTGCATAATCACGCTTCACTTATGAATTTGGTTGGAAAGAATTTGCCTTTTCGGCCCCAAAGAGCCCAAGAGGAGTTTTTAGTTAAAAGTGCGATGAGCCTGTCACAATACATGCTAATTTTAAACATTTATTAGATTCCAGTTAAAATTTAGTACCTGTTGCACAGAATAAGAGAGCAAAAACAAATGCTTTTATGACGCTTTAGTATATCAAATTTTTAATATTTCGCATCAATTTAGTTAGGTTTGACCTTAAATCTCCTCGGTTTGTAATGTCCAATCTATTTTTTTTCTTTGTTTGGAGATAAGCAGTTACGATTAAACACATTTTTACTTGAAAAAGCAATTAAAAACTTGCTTACGATATACTACAATCCTGGATAAGTAACAGGTATATCTTTTAAATGAACTTGATGTATTAAACATCGAAATAGAAATTGCAAAAAAATGTAGTTTTTCTAAAACAATTGATGCATTAGCAAAATTTAACCAGGTAAGAGCCGATGGAGGGGGGGGGGGTTCTGGAAATAGTGGGAAGGGACGCAACAATTTGAAGTTCCTAGGGCGCCAGGGAGGTTAAAAACGGCCCTGATTTACCCAAAGCTTAACATTTATAAAAACAGAATACAAACTTTTATAAATGGTTTGTGCGTTTAAAGAGAAGGGGAGGGGGAAACATAAGTAAAATGATTTTATATGCACATTGCAGCAATATGTGTATAAAATTAATTGGATAATTCCAAATGATTGTAATGGCTAATAATTCTATCAGGGCTGTTAAATCGCCAAAACCTTAGTAAGCTGATTTTTCAAGATTTGGCTGTGAAATCAGCAGTTATGTGCAGCTGATCCCAGATTTAAGGGTGCGACAGGTTCCAGAGATGAAAAGCCGAGACACGCACAGTCTGATAGCCTTCTCGGAAAAGGGGCTAACTTACTTTTGACATTTATTGGAGACATCTGGTCAAAGTGGTTAATAGCGGCTTAGAGGTGTGGTCTTTCTAGAAAGCTATTTGAAGATGCAGTTTTGTCTCATTGACACAATGCAGAATGTTGAGAAAAAACTTCGCGTAGAATCAAAGCTACCTTGAAAAACTACCGCAACACCTCTCTTTCCATAATTGCTAGCTCTAATGATTTGTAGATAGATCCATGTTTATATTGAGATCAGCACTATTTTCTTCGTCAATTAATTTTTCAGCACAGCGGTTGAAATGATTAAAGATAAAAAATTTCCTACACATTATAAGGACTTAAATGTATTGGAGGAAATTCAGATGTGTGTGTGTAAACGAAGTAAAGTTTATATAAGAATGAAATACGCATTAAAAAAATACACTGCTGGACAATTGCTAAGGACGGCTCACAAATTGCTATGTAGCATAACATTAAGCGAGACATGAGGCCTAGTAGGATAAAATATAGTTGCCACACTATTCAGACATTAGAATAAAGAATATTTATTGTTCTGGAAAGTACAAAGCTGTGAAACATCTGAAAGAAAAAAAAATGTTCATTTGATCTGCGTACGGAGAAATGGAACAATGCATCTAAAAGTCAGCAGGCACCTTAAAGAAAGGTATCAGTACGGGATATGTCCACCGTGGAGTGTGATGCAACATTCCACACGTCGTACCATACTTTGCACAACATTATCCAGCAGCTGTTGAGGCAATTTATCCCATTCCTCTGTGAGTGCACGGATGAGGGTGTTCTTGTTTGTCGGAGGATAGATTCGACCAACATTTTGCCTCCCCAAAGCATCCCACACATTTTCAATGGGGTTTAGATCTGGAGAACGCGCTGGCCATACGAGACGTTGAATACCCTCGCTGTCTAGACAATCCTGAACAGCGAGTGTTCGATGACACGTTGCGTTGTCGTCTATAAAAACAAATTTATCACCGACAGCACCACGGAAAAGACGAACATGAGGAAGTAGAACTTCATCAATGTATCGTTGGCCCGTCATAGTCCCATTCGCAACCACATGTAGGCGCGTGCGGCCATTGATGATGATGCCGGCCCACACCATGATACTGCATGTCGGATATCGGTCCTTTTCCTGGATATTTTCTGGACGATAAGCAGTACAACTCTCGCGCCAGATCAGTTGGCGTCTACAATCCGATGACAGACTGAACCTACTCTCATCTGAGAATAGTACGCATGCCCAGACCTGTTCAGTCCAATTGTGATGCTCCCGACACCATTCCAAACGGGCAGTACGGTGCTGTCTGGTCAATGGGACACACACAACAGGTCTGCGTGCGTATAGTCCTCCTCCCCTCAAACGTCTGGCAACAGTTTTTCGGGAGATCTGCTTTCCTGAGGCAGCAAGAAACTGATTTGCCACCTGCTGAGCTGTGGTGCGCCTGTTCCTTTTTGCTGATAGGACGATATATCTGTCTTCTGCAGGCGTCGTACTTCTAACACGACCTCCCCCGTGCCGTCTGCTACACATTCCAGTAGTTTTAAATGACTTTCACAGCCGTGAAACAACGCTGTGAGCGACATCTGTTATTTTTCGCCCTTCTCTTCGATCTTTCCAATAATTCGGCCACTCATAAAATCATCTATGTGATGTCGGGAAGACATGCCAAAAATTTTTAGTTCGTCTATTAAATCTTTCCTGTAAAACTTTGACTTGAAACAACAACTGTCCACACGCGTCAAAACCTTTAAAGCTCTTATGAACGCTATCACGTGATGAACAGACGTGGAAAAAATTTGCATACTCATACTTCTTACTAATATCCCGCACTTATTCTAATTTTCCACATTTTGCTTCCTTTCATTTTGTGGTTGCTATGGATGATAATGTTATCTATCCTTAGAAATTGTCCAGCAGTGTAGATTAATCATAAAATAATTTGAATCAAATATAAGCCGAAAAATTAATTTTGCAATTACTAAGAAATACGTAGGAATTTAGAAAAGAAATTTCTAAGTGAAGTTCAAAAAGTATTTTTCGTATTTTTTCACATGTTCACATAAAATTGAATAACAGAATATTTTTATTTATTAAGCTTTACAATATAAAATTGCATGTGTGTGTAAGAATATTAACAATTATTAAGTACAGTTTGATCATTTTTACAAGTGGTAAAAAAAACACAGCAAAATTGTACTTCATAATGCATTAGTATCTTTAAATAATTCGAAAGAAACTTTTCATATTAATATATAATTAATTATATAATGCTTTCTCAATGTTTGAGCTTTGAAACACTAGTAAGTAAATCATTTGAAAAATGTTTCAGATGGTACCAAGTAATGAGATATGCACAATATTTATAAGTTCTCTAAAAAACATGACTACTCTACTAGAAGGGATAAATATCCAACATGCTAAAAATTATAAGGTACAGACAATTGTACAGGAAATTCAAACATCTAAAATAATATAAAATTTTTCATGAAAATAGTTCAGCTGTTAATATTTTTGTTTTTTTAAATTTTTTTTTCCTTTTAGATTTCTTACAAATATGTATACAGTCGAACCTCTATATAACGAACCTCAAAATTGCGAATTTTTCTATAGAGCGAACTTTTCTCTGGAACCTTGAACATTTCACAATTTTCTTCGTAAAGTAAGCTCTCTATAGCGAAGTGCATTTTCTCTTTTACAAACATTTTCTTTTGTGATTCAATTTTTGTTCTCCCTTTTTTTAAAGTATTTCTGAGAAAATTTCAAGTTATTCTCTCTTTAACACGTTTTATAGTGGTCATAAATCTTGAACTGGTTTTGTTAGATCCTAACTTGCCGAGAACAATAAAGTTCTGGTAGTTTCATCCAAGAAGTGCAACCTTTAACCCCCATTGCCCGGTTTACTAGAAACATCTTCGATATCCTCTTTCACTCTCAGTAGAATTTCCCAGTGTTCTAATTATAAAATAATGCATTTTTAATATTACTTGTATGCTGTAAATTATAAAATGTCCTTAAAGTTCATTAATTTTAGAGAGTATGAAACTATTTTCTTAATATTGAAGATACAGTGAATTCTTCGACATTCTTTTTCTTGTTTTCCTTGCAGTTTTTCTTTCTTTTTTGATGGATATGATGTATAAAATAAACATATATTAATTTAAAAAAAAGGTGTGAATAATTACTTTTTTTTAAATATATAGTGCTTATGATTTTAAAATTATTTTTATGTGGTTTATGAAGGATATTAATAGATGAATCTCTATATGAAACGAATTTTCCATATAACGAATTTTTTTCCGGGATTTGGCGACTTCATTATATAGAGGTCAAACTGCATTTTCGAATATGGTGCAAATGGTTTAAAGCGAAACAGTGGGGGGCTGAAACATTTTTTCGTGTTAAAGGATATTACAAAAAAAAAAAAAAACATTTCGCCATAATTAAGTTTATTAGAGAACATTATATTTACATAGATATGTATATTTAATAAAAATCAATGAAACAAAAACATTCACAAGAACTTGATGAAATTTATTACAAAATTTTCAAAATTTTTTGAAACCAAAACACTTATTGAGTTTTGGGAAAAATAATTAGATATTTTACTTCGCATTGTCTTTATTAGCATCAAATTGTCAACAAATTGTTCGATATCGTTCATTTTGTGATTCATTTCATCTTTAGAAAGTGCGTCTAAATAACTGAGCATGTTTTTCAAGATGTTCCTCATTTCGGAAGACGTGGGAACAGAGAGAGGAGCTGCATTATTTAATTCATTTTCGTCCTTGGAATCTGCATCAATGACATTTATGATATTTTAACAAACTCCAAAATGTCTTTGTTTGCCATAATTGAGGCTGTATACACATTATTATCAAAAACACGCGGGTCGCATGTAGCCCACGAATATGAAAGTTGTGGCCCCCGCCGAATCCTTTTAAAATTTTTTAGATATCAGGTTCTTAAAATTTTTCATTTTGAAATTTATTCTAGGTAGACCTTATACACTGCGCTGGCCACCGTAAATGCAGCATCCTGAAGGAAGCATGAAAATAACATGAACTTTACAACATGCATTAGCGGAGGTCAGATATGCAAATGATTTATATTTCAGCGCCGACGCACATCACGAGCGCCTTTGGCGCCACCTCATAGCGCTATTTAAGGCTTCGATATTTCGACGATTTCAAGTTCAGCAATTGTGTTTTTCTTGTGGTTTTTTCAAAAAAAAAACCGATTTTATGTCTCGTAGAAAACAGTGATCAACTTTTGATCAAGTATCCGAATTCGACAGAGGAAGGATAGTGGCCTACACAGATTGTGAATTATCTTTCAGGGAAATCGGTAGTTGTGTGTTGTAAGAAACCAAACAACTGTAATGCGGATATGTGACCGTAGGATGCAGGAAGGTACGACGGACCGACGTGGTCGATCGAATCCAAATCAGTGCCCCACTTCACGTGAGGACAGGCAAATTGTGCGCATGGTAGTGAAGGATCGCTCAGTCAGATCACAAACCATAGCACAGCACATTGAGTGTGTAACGCATCATTCAGTGTCTGCGCGTACCATTCGACGCCGTTTACAACAGAGTGGTCTGTCCGCAAGACGTCCATTGCTTGGTCTACCCTTGACGCAGAACCATAGACGTCTCTGCCGCCAATGGTGCAATGAAAGAAGGATGTGGGTGGCAGAATGGAATGAAGTTGTCTTTACTGACGATTCACCACGATGGTCGGATTCGAGTCTCGAGACACCTTGGTTGATTGATTGATTGAATATTAACGTCATACTGTTCAGCTACACGAGGGATTTTGGCGACGGACCACGTAATTTTGAACCATGGTCAAGTGACGTGAACGACACATGAGCTGGCACCCCCCTCTCCTAACTACCACACCACACCAACGGGAGGACGTTTCAGCTCTCGACAGATTTAACGTGCATCGCTGCCCTACACGGCGGGTCTTTAGTGGTACTGGGCTCGAACCCGTGACAAAGCAAGCCACGATCTGATACCTATACCACTCGGCTACCGCGGCCTCGAGACACCTCGGAGAGAGGATGCTGAACAGCTGCGTTATGCACTGCTACACTAGTCCTGCAGCGGATATTATGGTACGGGGTGGTATTGGATATCACTCTCGCACTCCTCTAGTATGCATTGCCGGTACTTTAAACAGCCAGCGTTACATCTCCGAAGTGTTGGAGCCAGTTGCCCTTCCTCACCTTCAGGGTTTGGCCACAGCCATATTTCAACAGGATAATGCGTGACCACATGTGGCACGCATTGTCCAAAGGTTCTTCGTCAATCACCAGATTAAATTGCTTCCCTGACCGGTTGCTCTCCGGATCTTTCGCCTATAGAAAACATGTGGTCCATGGTTGCTCAACGATTGACCAGATTACACCCAGCCACACCAGATCAAGTTTGGCAACGTGTGGAAGCTGCTTGGTCTGCTGTACCCCAAGAACATATCCAAAGTCTCTTTGAATCAATGCCGAGGTGTGTAGCAGCGGTGATCTCCAACAATGGTGGCTAGTCTGGCTATTGATTCTGGCAGGAACCACACTTCACAGAAGTTTATAAATTTAATCATTTGATACTTGTGTGGTCATCATGTTATCTACAAAATAAATTTTGTTGTTCTATCTCTTTTCTTTCTTGGTGTTGCATTTACGGTGGCCATCAGTGTATAATGCATTACTCTTAATGACAATATAATTCTCTAATTTCAAAATGTGATAATTAATTTTTCAAATCAATATTAATGAGATTAAAATGAAACAAATTCTTCAATATCATTTATCTTCTAATTTCATGCATCTCAAAATCAAAATAATAATACTTAAATACTATTCATTATTAATCAAACGAGTATCAGCAATTAACATGAAATCATTTAAATTAAATCAAAGGAAAATTTCGTTTTTGTTAAATTAAATCAATTAAATCATTTTTAATCAAAAGTAATTCAAATACGTTTAAATAGAAATATCATTCATAAATTATTTCATTCAGTCTGAAGTTATCAATATTACAAACTTGTTTACACTTCGCAGAAGTACTTGAAATTATTTTCCAAAAATTTTAAATCAAATGCAGACATGTTAATACACTTTATCAATAACATACAAGGTTTCAAATTTTATAGTAATACTTCGCAATCAATCATATACTTCACAAAAGAAATATTTTTATGTTAGACATAAAAAGAAAAAACAATATTATGATAAAAATTGCATTCAACTTAAAACTTAATTAAAGGTTTAGTAATCAAACAAGAATACAAAAAACGATGCCCCAGAATCCACTAGAGCACGTATCGGATTATTATCTATTATTACGTCTAGTTGGTTACCAGTCATCTTGGCAGCCGACGGAGGATTTCCATTACACGCGGCCTCACCCCCTTGGAAGGTCGCTCTCTTTAGTTTTCCTCCCTCCTACGGCTTTTCGACTAACTGGATCGGTGATATGGCGACGGGGATCTGTAACGGCGTATTGGGAATCGGCCTCTCGTGGGACTTGGCGTAGAAGGGCGAGCGGAGTTTGGTCTCTCGACGAATTTCTTCTTCAGTGTCAACATCATCGAAGTTCCGTCGGCGGTTTCGATAGTTGTCAAAAACAGCCTTTCTCTTCGGCAGTAGCGCATTACATGTCCAGGATGTCCACAGTGGAAACAGACATGTCTGTTGTCAGCCGTTCTACACACATCAGTTTTTCTTGGCTGAGGTGGGAATCTCTGAACAGGAGCTCTGGATTTCTTGGTTACAGCAGCGTATGTTGGTCGTGGTCTAGTTTCTGTAAGTTTTGCTTACACTGGGGCCAAAATCTTTTCAACTTCGTCTTGAACTATCTCTTCTAAAGATTGGGGATCGGAGTCCAAAGATTCTTGCGTCTGGTTAACTAGTCTATGGACTTCTCGTACGATTGTGCGAATAAGAGAGACCAAATCAGTCTCATCCATCCGGGATGCAACCGGTACGACATTTGGAAGCCTTTCAAATCTCGGTCGACCAACTCTCTTCTGCTTCATATCCTCAATATAGTTGCAGCATCTGATAAAATTTGCTGTGTCGTTGATTTCTCTGGTCAACAGGGCCTGATAAATATCCTCTGCAACACCTTTCATTAGGTGTGACACTTTTTCGTCTTCTTTCATCAGAGGATTTACTTCTTGGCAAAGTCCTAATACACTTTGTATGTAGGACTGTGTATTCTCCCCTGAACGCTGTGGGATCCGCATTTTAGTTGTTCTCCTGCCCTTCTGGTATATTTTTGATGGTCGCCGAAAAGTCCACTTAGTCCATTTTTAAACGCTTCCCAGGAATCTAAGGCGTCTTCGTTGTTGAGATGCCACTGTCTCGCAGTACCGTCAAGAAAGAAATAAACATTAGCAAGACACATCATGTCATCTCACTTGTTAAAATTGGCTACTCGATCATACATATTCGGAAAACACTTTACTGTTGTAACTGACCATCATTCCTTGTGCTGGCTCATGAGTCTAAAGGATCCTTCGGGAAGGCTTGCCAGATGGGCCCTCCGACTTCAAGAGCAAGATTTGGACGTAAAATAAAAAACTGGTAAGAAGCATAGTGACGCCGATGCTCTTTCGAGAAATCCAGTGGAAGAGGAAATGGAGACACCAAATTTTTAGCAGTCACCACGAGTATGAACCTTGTGATGGAACAGAAAAAAGATCCAAACCTTGCGAAATTAAAACTTTTGAGCAACTCATCCAAAGACGAAGAATTCAGATTCATCGACGAGATCCTATGCAGGAAGAATTTTGATCCACATGGAAAATTGTGGTTACCAGTCATTCCCAAACATCTACGAGCAGACATACTAAGGCACTTTCATGACGCTTGACGCATGACGCTTGACGCAGGACACCTTGGTTTCGCAAAAACTTATGACAGGATTCACAAGAGATTTTACTGGCCTGGAATGTACCGAAATGTCGTTCGGTATGTCATGCATTGTCGGGAATTCCAAAGGAGAAAATCCGTTCCTCAACGACCACGTGGACGTTTAGTTCCCATCCCTCCAGCTATAGCCCCTTTCCATTGCATTGGAATTGATCTCCTTGGGAGATTTCCAAAATCTGCTCATGGAAACAAATGGATAATAGTCTGCACGGATTACTCAACATGATTTGCGATAGCAAAAGCCTCGGCGACAGCCGAAGTCGACGAAATGGCGAAGTTCTTACTCGAAGAAATTGTCCTCAGGCATGGAGCTCCTCGAGTAGTTATCACAGATCGTGGAGCCGTCTTTCGATCCAAACTTGTTTCCTCTCTCGTCGACTTGTGTAACATTGATCATCATTTCACAACGGCGTATCATCCCCAAACAAATGGACTGACGGAACGCTTCAATAAGACCTTGGCCAACATGTTGTCTATGTATGTGGATGCAGAGCAGAATAATTGGGATGAAATTCTACCATTTGTAACCTTTGCTTATAATACCACTAAATAAGAGACAACAGGTTTTACGCCGTTCTATTTACTTCATGGTCGTGAAGCGGAAACGACACTAGATACAATGCTACCATTCTGTCCTAACGATTTTGATGACAATAACATCACCAAGATAGCAGCCAGGGCCGAAGAATCACGACAGCTAGCCCGAGTGTATACTCTGAGAGCTCAAGACAAAGATCGTCGACGTTACGATTACAAACACCAAATGGTATCTTACGCTCCCAGAGATCTCGTATGGGTTTATACCCCAGTAAGAAAAGTCGGTCTCTCCGAAAAACTCTTAAGAAGGTATTTCGGACCGTATCAGGTGCTACGCCGTTTTATCAGCCATGACTTACGAAGTACAAGATTTTGATCCTGCTTCTCGAAAAAGAAAACTAAGAGAAGTTGTTCATGTCCTGCGCATGAAACCGTACCATGATCCCGCCGAGCAAATCGAAACCTAGGATAAAAAAATTCAGGATATCATTCCTCCCAAAGAACCATACAAAGGACCCATCACTCGTTCCAGAATAAAGACCCTTGAACAAAATGACAGCGGGGCGCTGTCTTCTTTTTAGAGGGGAGCATTGCCGCACACACAATTTGCTACAAGTCCCGAAAGCCCAGTTGGCACAGCGTTGGAATCCATTTTCTCTGGTCTCGGTTTCAAATCCCGGCCCCGGCAGATTTATCCAAAGACTGGAATTTTCTTTTCATTTTTAATGTATTGTTTGTCTAGGTTCTAGATGAATCCAGATCATTCTTTAGAGTGCATACTGGTTATTTCTCGAATATTCAGTAAGTGTATGAAAGCTGAGTACGTCGCCAGTTGGGCATGTTCTCAGTCCAGTGTTGTATCGAGCTCCCTCGTTAGAATAAATCTTATTGTTTGTTTAACTGAATTGTGTACTTCTTTCGAACTTCGTGACAATATCATGAGATTGACACGGGAGATAACCCACCGGTTTTTTCCCATCCGTATCGTTATGATAGGGTGAAACAATAGATACTTGATTATAATGTAGACAAACGTTGAAAGAAGGAACTATAATTCCCAATCAATCCCCGTACGAGTCACCAGTGGTGTTATGTAGAAAAAATAATGAGTTACCGCTGGATAATCCGGAAGCGTATAGATTTGCTGTCGATTATAGGAAACGTAATGCAATTACAAAGTACCCCGTTACCTTTTACTCTTAATAGACGATTTAATAATGAACATACCACATGCAGCGATAATGTGAGCCCTCGACATTAGATCAGGATATTTTCAGATGGCTGTAAGCCCCAGTGATATAGTTAAGACTTCGTTCGTACCAAAAAATGGAGCTTACGCATTTCGCCGAATGCCATTTGGCTTGTCAGGGGCAGCTACCAATTTTCAGAAGGCAATAGATATAATTCTCAAACTCGCGATAGGGAAGTTTGTGCATGTTTATATGGATAACGTTATAATATCGTCTCTATCATTCACTCAACATATTGAGCATTTGAAAGAAGTTTTTCGATTATTACATGAGGCGGGTTTAACTTTAAACAAAGATAAATGAAAATTCCGTTGTGATGAGTTAAACTATTTGGCTTTAATTATTAATAAGGAAGGAATTAGAACTGATGAAACAAAATTTCGAGCTATCGTTGAAATGAAACGACCGCGAAATTCTAAGGAGGTGTCAAAATTTTTAGGAATGTCCCAGTGGTACGCAAAATTTATTAAAAATTATGCTGATCTTTGCGAGTCTCTTTATAACCTTAAACGAAAGCTAAAATAATTTTTTTGTCAATTGAGGCGCAGAAAGCATTCGACATGATCAAGGCGGCCATAACAAAAGCACCAGTTTTAAAATTGCCGAATTTCAAAAAGCCTTTTGAGATATTTACGGATACAAGCTCAATAGGGGTAGGAGCAGTTCTAAACCAAGATCAGAGACCAGTAGTATTCGCTTTTCGTACGCTTAGTGCTGCGGAGAGGAATTACACTGTAACAGAGAGAGAGGGAATGTTTAGCAGAGGTTTGCGCTCTGAATAAATTCAGAACGTATTTAGGGTCTTTGCCGATTAAGGTTATTACGGATCACGCTGCGTTGACACGTTTAACACACGGTAAAAATTTGTCAAATAGAATGATCAGATGGGCATTAAAATTAGAAAAATTTAATATAGAATGGGAACATCGTTCCGGAACTCAAAATATGATGGCCGACGTTTTGTCGAGAAACCTAGTTGAAAGTATAATAGTACAGAAGGTTAATTGTACAATAATCAGGGATTTGGTACTTTCGTCACGAGAACAGTTAATAGAAGAGCAAAGAAAAGACCCAGAATTAGGTCATATCTAGAGATATCTGGAAACCCGGAAGATAGCTCGGTTAATGCGACAATATGTGAGAATTGGTCCCGCGATTTTAGATTAATAGAAGGCTTGTTATTTTATGCAAAATATGCAACGTCATTAGGTGAAATGCGAGTATACATTCCAAAGTCTTTAAGGAATGAAATAATGAGAGAATTTCACGATAAGGCATTAGCAGGTCATTTTGGACCTTTTAAAACTTACCATAAAATAAGGGATATTTGTTATTTCCCGTATATGAGAAAATTTATTGATCAATATCTCTCTACATGCCACATGTGCCAAATTAATAATTATAAAAACGCGTTACCAGCTGGTCGATAAATTCCGATTGTATCAAATTATCCAAATGAGATAGTTATGTTAGATTTGTTATGTCCGTACCCTACGTCAAAAGGGAGACGTAATCGATATGTATTAGCAATTACGGATCATTTTAGCAAGTGGGCTGAAATCATACACCTTAAAAAAGCCTCGGCTCGAGTTGTAGAGGATAATTTTTTTTGATAATTATATTTCGCGTTTTGGAGCTCCAGTAAAATTAATAAGTGATAATGGTCCCCAATTTATCTCCGATATTTTTGAGCATTTAAGTGAAATATTAGGCATAAGGCATATGAAGACTGGTGTATATAGATCTCAGGCAAATAGAACAGAATGCGTAAATCGCGATCTTGTGCAAATGATTGCAAACTATATCAATGATCAACATGACACATGGGACCAGTTCTTACATGATTTGCTTATGCTATTCATACAGCAGTCAATGAAACGACGGGAAAAACCCCTGCAGAATTATTTTTAGGTCGAAAGTTGATTACACCTTTTCCGAAATTAGTGATGGTATCGGATGGAACTGAATTTGCAGTAGGATATATTGAGATATTGTTTGAGGAAGCTAGACGAAACACAAAAGCTAAGCATGAAAAATGAGAGAAGTATTATAATAGACGCAGGCGTGATGATCAAATTAAGGTGAATGACTGGGTCTTGATAAAAACGCATCCTTTAAGTTCAGCAACAAAGAAAGAGGGAGCTAAATTTAAACCAAAATTTGAAGGTCCGTATAGAGTATTAGAAGTAAAGAATAACAACGTAGTGATATGGAAGGAGGGGAAAAGGTTAGCGGTTAATGTCGATCTAGATAGAATACATCGTCATAGGAAATGTGACGAGATGGAGAAAAGAACTGGTATTTTGGATAGCAATAGTTTACGCGATGAATCGAGTAGTTTTGACAGAGTACAACGGGGATCAAATGAGTCGCAGTATGGTAAGAAGAAAGGGTCAGATGTAAAGCGTGAGTTAGAGGAAAAAGGGTTAAGTTTTTTTAAAAGAAAGATCAGGGTGAGAGGCACACAATTAAGACCAATAAGCGATGACCACTTATCATATCAACACATAGTTCTTGGTCTGAGAAAAGTAGAAGGATTAAAAGAAGCAGATTTGAAATGATAGGGTATAAACGATCACGTGAATCTGGGTCGAGTGGACCAGAAAAGAAGATTCGGAAAGGTTCAATAAGAAAAAGGAATAAGAGAAATTTATCGTCAAATGTGATTCTAATGATTAATCAAAATATAGTAAAATACCGAAAACAAGATAAAGTGGTGGCCAGCACCAGCAGATATAACCTCAGACCAAGAGGTGGAAGAGAAGTGGAGTCCCGACCAGCCATGGAGATGAAGACACAACAGGGAGAACCTGTTTGATCCAGAAAAGGCAGAGTAAGGAAAGACAACCCCTACATCGAAGAGCGAACAAGATCAGGCAACAGGAATGCCAGATGAATAGGTGATTAATGACGAGAGGGCCAGGAAAGGAAGGAGCGAGTACTAGGAAGATCCTTGTCCCTAGAGGTCCTGGTAGAAAACGCCAACTACAAGTCATAAGAACCAGGATGTGTATCGTTTCTTTTTAGATTCTTTCGAACAAGTGGTCGGAAGAATTATTGCAATGAAGCAAGTCACGGTCGGATGTATAAAATTTAAGAAGCTAAGCAAAAGTGGACACCACAATGAGTGTGTTTTTCTAGAAGAGAAAAATAAGCTTTTGTCTTATAATTTTTTTTAAATATGGAGAAAACAATTGTAAAAATGCATTTGTTTATTTCTATGTATGACTTCGCTAAGATGCGACAATTCCTTTGGTTATTTGTTTTAATGGTTTATTGAAAAATGTTTGTAATTGTATAGAGTATGTATATATATTGTTATATTGTTTCATATTAATCTACATCTGATTTTGGGGAACG